>OX456986.1:23015698-23483698 GCA_949752695.1 Melanostoma scalare | reverse complement strand
CTTAGAGCTCTCGTGCGAATATTCAGTTGACGGATAGTTTGTACGGTTTGTGTTGCTAGCGCGTACATTGCACCAACTAAACAGTCGAATTAATAGTTAGTGCGCAGAGTTTGTAGGTAGAATATTAACTAAGAGCCCTATCAAACTTTCGGTCGATAAAAGTCTTTAGTCTATGGGCGCTCACAAAGCTTATTCACAGTGGACCTTCAATCAAATTGCTCACACTAATATTTTAAACTTAAGATTCATCCCGGATCGATTAGACTACACTATTCGCAAGTTGGGGTTTGATAACAATTCCCAGTAACCATTTCCTCAAGAGAAACTTGGGAAAACCCTACACTCTTGGAAAATAACTTGGAAAATAAAGCATAACACTTCTACACAGACTTATCTAAATCCTGTGATGATGTAGGAAGTGAATTTTCCCGTAGGGGCGCTGAATTTAAGTCTCTTCTTTCGCCTATCTGACCATTGAAGTGCGTTCGAAGCGGAAATTTTGGCGGTAAGAGAAGTCCTGTTCTGGCTCAGAGAAAACGTTGTATCCTCCACGGATATTCGTATCTTCTCGAACAGTCAAGAAACTCTCAAAAGTCTCAACGAAATCTACTGCGGTTCAAAACTGTTGCAAGACTTTAAAAGAGAGGTAAGAACAGTTCAACATTCACCTTTCATACGAGTACGTGCCGGGTCACAGAAGCATACCAGGCAACTGTATGCCAGTCGAACTCGCCAAAAAGGCTTTCCTTCTTCGTCCGGAAAGGAACAACAAAGGTATACTTAACACTAAAGCTGGACGCCTCAGAGAAGATGGCCACTATATGGACACAGAGTAATACGTGCCTTATGAATAAACAAATCTGACCATGTACACCCTTAAAACTTTCAAGGAGTTTATTGAATCTAAATCGTCTTCATATTAGTTCCAAAAGAGGTTTCCTAACATTAACCTGCAAATAGGTAGACACGCCAAAAGAGTTGGTATCTACTCCAATGACTTTTGTAGAAGCTGCGTGGACGAGAAGGAGGATCAGCAGGAGACAGTCCAGCATCTCCTTTTTTTATACTCTGCGCTCTTTAACAGATGGAAAACTCACCTAGGTGAACCCTTTCTATATACGACACAATCAGCGATCGAGCTAACGAAACCCCAAAAGTATCTCTCTTTACATACGAAGTTCTGCCTGGTGTGACTAACAGGCGGTGATAAACTTGTGAGCCCAGGTTCGATTTGAGGGTGATCAATTCTCTAATCCTCTAGATGGATACCAGAATGTGAGCAACTTTCTAGTAGTGTATTATCACAACGGACCCTCCGTGGTGTGTCAGACTCCATATCCTGACAATCACATCTGGGCTATAGGCGCTCACATGAACTGGGTTGCAAAATCCTCACTTGTCTTCAATCCTCCCGAATTTTATGAGCGTTAAGAACCACTTCGTTTGCAGTCAGCGGGAAGAAGATATTCTTTAATCGTATTTGCAAAATCGGTCTCTGAACGTCGATACTTTCAAAAGGCTTCTTTGTTTCTAAATCAAATCAAATCATATTCACTTTTTTCATTTCATGTGCGGCATGTGAGTAGAGCTCTCCCTGATTGGTGCTTCTTTCTGAATTTCATTTTTTTTCTGCGTTAACCTATACAAAACATGAACATAAAAAATGATACTCTTATGAACGACATGCCCCCTCTCACAGCAAAAATTATCAAACGTCAAATACATCCCGACAACCGTTCAGCACCTTTAATAATAATCATAAAAGAAAAAAAATTTATGAAAACCAAGAAACTTTTCCCCACATCCTCGTTGGGAGTCTTAAAAGAGAAAACAAAAATCAATTTATGGAAATTCAAATGACAGGCATTGCAGAGTTAGGATGTGTTGGAGAATACTGATAAGCAATTTTCCATCACTCTCCTGCCTCATTTCACCATCTCCACAACCCCCACCCACAACACGATTACTTTCCAAAAGCTACCATCTTTGTTTCAACCGTTATTGGCATATTGGCACAGCTGTGTTCATTCTGTTCAATGTGTGTCTTCGTGTCGTCACCCAACTTTGCTTCGACTTTTGTACACAAGTTTTCGGGGCATGCGAGCTAATAACTGTTTGGTAGTTAAGTTAAGCAAAAGCCAACCAGCAACAAAATGGAAAGAAAAAAAAAGTTTTTACTTAGTCTTCTCCCGCGTTGCTATATAGAAGATAGTTTCAAAGAAATTAAGTTTTTCTTTTCTTTTCTTATTTTTTCACTTTGCCACTTTTGCCTCGTCCAATAAGGACGTGGAAATTAGAAGATATTCGGTTAATGTTTCGTTTATTCTTTTTGTGCATCAGGTGTTCGCACTTGAAGAAGTGGAAATAAAAACAAACAAAGTAAAAAAGAAAAAAAAATGGACATTCTCTTGCTTATGGAAGATGTTAAAGTTCAATTTACTTGGGTTCAATTTACCCTTAGAAGCTGAGATAGTTTGGGAAGTTAAGTTAGTCGATGTGAAGGTTGAGAACGTTTTATTGAAATGTGTGGAATTACGAATGGATGGACATTATAGAAGTTATTTTCTTCTTTTGCAAGAGTTGATTTTGATTTTTGTATATGTAACTGGCTTTTATATGGGATAATGGAGATTAATATGTCCATTGGAAGGAAAGGAATTGTGATGTTGAGTGTCCATAATTTCTTTTAATTAAACTGATTGCGCTTCGTTTATTACTAGCAAGTGCCTTTTATGTTGATGGATAGAAACAGTCAGTTACTTCGACACAGATCATTTCAAAGATTTGAGTCGAAGCAATCACTGCAGCTGCTGTCTTTATCTCTTACCATCGATCGTTTTAAGTAAGTAAGTAAGGACTTCAACCACTATGGTCGGCATTGCTCCATGACATTTGGTTCCGTATTGTTTTTCTTCTCCGAGTATGGTTAGTATCTACCTAGAAAGTTATCTGTTTTAGAAGTTCAATATAGATTTTTGGCTTAGCAACACGTTCAAATCTGTTCAGTTTTTGATAATTTGGTAAGTGACATTCCCTGCCCACAACTTGGACCTCAAGACCTTTTTCGTTTGGAAAGCGAATTTGACTTCCATGCATTTGTTTATTATTGTGGGTGTTTCAATTTTCAATTTCAATTTTATTGAGAATGTACAAGTAAGACGTAGTCTTTTATAGTACTTAAAAATACGGACTATGATGATAAGTAAATATTATCGATAAATAAACTTAAAACAAAATACAAATGGTAATATAGTAGATTAACTGAATATAAATAATATATAAATTTAGTAATAGCAACAAATTTAATTTGTTAGTAATGATCGTTGTCGACGTAATCTACGAACATATCACTAGTTTGAAGCAGTTAAGATAGAGTGCTGTGATGTCTTCGAGGTCATGATGCTCGTTTAGGAAGCTTTGGGAAGAAGTAATGTGTTTATATTGTTATGCCTTGCCGGTTTGAAAGTAGTCGCTATTGTTCCAAGAACCGAAAAGGACCCAAATAGTTCAGTCTTCAGCGATTTCTGGTCTCCTAAGCCTGTCAGCGATGGATGTGAAAAGCAGGTGGCTACTTAACTGCGCTTGGCAGAATCTCAAGGGTTTCACTTGCTGTTAATTGAAGATTGACTTTGTTTGCTGAAAGTGAATGATTTCAAGTTATATGTAAAGCTATTGATGGTTTTGATATCTCAGCAAATATTTCGGAGTTCTGGTTTTCGTTGCATTTTTGATCCGTTTACAAGGAAAAGCTTTCGAGTTACATCAGAAGCTGTGGTTCTTGATGATTCCTCCTTTCCACGCGTATAAGTCGTAAAGTGCATCTTGTAAGCTTTGAGCTTGGCAAATCAACAATATTTTTCTGTGACTTGTTCGTTTAGTCAGGCTCATGTAGTTGAGAAGAAGTGGTAGTACCTCAGTTGTGAGTGTTTCATATTCATATCTGACTTCATTCCTCATCCACATCCTCATCCTCATCCTCATCCTCATCCTCATCCTCATCCTCATCCTCATCCTCATCCTCATCCTCATCCTCATCCTCATCCTCATCCTCATCCTCATCCTCATCCTCATCCTCATCCTCATCCTCATCCTCATCCTCATCCTCATCCTCATCCTCATCCTCATCCTCATCCTCATCCTCATCCTCATCCTCATCCTCATCCTCATCCTCATCCTCATCCTCATCCTCATCCTCATCCTCATCCTCATCCTCATCCTCATCCTCATCCTCATCCTCATCCTCATCCTCATCCTCATCCTCATCCTCATCCTCATCCTCATCCTCATCCTCATCCTCATCCTCATCCTCATCCTCATCCTCATCCTCATCCTCATCCTCATCCTCATCCTCATCCTCATCCTCATCCTCATCCTCATCCTCATCCTCATCCTCATCCTCATCCTCATCCTCATCCTCATCCTCATCCTCATCCTCATCCTCATCCTCATCCTCATCCTCATCCTCATCCTCATCCTCATCCTCATCCTCATCCTCATCCTCATCCTCATCCTCATCCTCATCCTCATCCTCATCCTCATCCTCATCCTCATCCTCATCCTCATCCTCATCCTCATCCTCATCCTCATCCTTATCCTCATCCTCATCCTTATCCTCATCCTTATACTCATCCTCTTTCTCATCATCATCCTCATTCTCATCGTCATCCTCATTCTCATCGTCATCCTCATCCTCGTCATCCTCATCCTCGTCATCCTTATCCTCATCTTCAACCAAATTCTGTTTCTGATCCTGATCCTGGTCCTGATCATCATCATCATCATAGGCTATTTCATATTCATTATCATGCTGATCTTTATCCTGATCGCAATATTCATTGTCATTATCATCCCCGTATTTTCGTGTTTATCCTTTTCTGATTAATTTAAGTGCTCGCAACACTCCTCCCTGACCATAACAACCAACCATTGTTCCAATTTCAATTCTGCTGATACTAGAACTGTGGCAACACGTAGGCCGACATTAAAGTCTTTGAAAAGGTTTTGAGAAAACACAAGTTCAGAAGTTTTGAAATTCTTAACCTCAAGCACCTACCTTCTCAAATGTTATAGAACTTCAATCAAAATATTAGAAAACAGGACTGACACCCATTGTGTTTCATTTACTTTTTTTCGACACCAAACTGCCTCTAGTGTCTTTTTATAGGACTGTCTCATCAGTAAACACATATCAACTTCCTTAACTCTTTGAGACACATGATGTGTTGTGTATATTATTTTCCCACGGGCTATGCTCTGCCAAATAAACATTCCAAAGAATGAGTCTCACCCTTTGAATTGACGTTCGAGGTTTTAGGAGCAGCAGCAGAAAAATCTGTGCCCACAAACAGAATGTGATTACATTCATAAAATTGCCATTTTACAACAACGCACACCCCGTGTACGATTCCCAAATGGTATAATATAAAATATCTGTCAGCTTAATATCTCCCAAAATTAAACCACTGCCTCCTTCCGATTAGGAAGGAGCACCAGACACCCAACAAAAAAAAAAGTACATTAGAAGGATAAATTTACAACAAAACAATGCTGTCGGTACACCTTTATAGGTAATGCATACCTACTTTGAATGTGTAACGGTGTTCTATAAGTTATGAAGTGGGATTGTGGGCTCACTCTCCCATTGGGAACTCATCCCTTCTTTTCATACAAATAAAGATGAGTTCCTGGGATTTTTCCATCTGTTGTTGTTCAAAGGCGAAGAACTATACATTTATGTTTCGCATTTCGCATTTTGCGCTCCTCGCGAAAAGGTGTTAAGGGTTATAACTCTGTTCAGTGAACTTTAAAATTACAAAAGTCTCAAGGAGTAGAGAGTGAAATGAAAATGAGAAAAAAAAATACACGTCTGAAGAAAAGAAGAGGTTGTATGAAAAAAGGATACAAATGAGCCAATAAGAAAAGGAAATGCTCCTTTTGAAAAAGAAATGGAAACCCATTAACAGAATATTTTTCTTTCTTTTATTATTATTTTTTTTTTTTGTTCTCAGAATTTGTATTATTAAACTTTGCTTCTCATTATCATTTTTCAGTTTCAATGAAATGATGCGAATTGATATTCTTTCTCGTTCTTGTTAACGAATTGGTGGTACCTTATGGAGTCAAGGTCCTATGATGAACGTGCGTTTGTCGGTATTGGGTAGAGCAAAGATAGGAAAAATTAATTTGCACAGAACTTGCTGATTAATTTCTGATTTTACCTCGACCAAACGATGATGATTGTTACTTCTTTTTCTTTGTGCTTTTGTTCGAAACTTCTGAAGATCCTTAATTGTGATTATTGGTCTGAAATGATGCCTATCTAAGAAGACGTGTTTTTGTTGGTATTAGTTGAGCCCTTGAAAGTATGAAAACCTGCCGTTTTCTCGGGTCTTTGACGTATAAGAGGCTGGACTTTTTTAAATTCAATTTGATTCAAATTTATGGACCTAGGCATACTTTTAGAAATTGTGTTAAAATGTTGCCCCTTGAAATGTATAAACGGCTCATTATGCTTATCCAAGACTAGAACCTCCTTCTTCTGTAATGGTATTTGATTTCTTCCTGTCTTGTTTTTCGTTTGGGAGGAAAAGTTTTTCCAACTTATTGACCATGGGCCATCCTTTCCTAATTTAACTTCGAAAATTCGATTATTTGAGACAACCACAGGCGACTTTTTTCTTGCGGAAGAAGAAAAAAAAACTTCATATTGAAAAACAGGAATCTACGTCGCCATTTCTACTGTCCAATTAGTTAGAATGTTCTTAAAAGTTCATTGATTTAAGGCCATCATTTTGTCTACTCATTATGCTGTGCTTTTCATCCTGTTTTGTAATCCCCGAGATCCACCTCCTCAGCTTCATCATAACACTGTATCTATCTTTTCTCTTTTTTTTTTTGTATGGCAGGAGGAGGAGAAAGTCATCACATCATTGACTGCCTGAACGAAATTAATTTAATTTTCAAGTTTGTTTCTTATCTTTCCACTGCTGGCCATGTTCTTCCTCCTCTCCTTCTCCTCTCCTTCTCCTCTCCTTCTCCTTTTTCTTTCTTCCTCTTCTTTTCCGAGTTCTTTGTTTGAGTTAAAGATTTTTCTTTCCTTTTGTTTTTGCTGCTGGAACTTAAATTATTGCAAATCACTTAGGAGGAATCAATAGGTAACGAGAAGAAAATCAGAAGCACGCAAAAAGCGAGGAAGAGAGAGAGAGACAAAGTAAATGAATGAGATTGAGCAGGAGAAACACTAAGTTGGAATGAAAAAATAGGGTATCGAATGGGAATTTCACTGACTATAACAAGGACTCGCTCTTCCGGAGGAACTAAGATAGGAACGGAGTGAAGAAACATTGAATAAACTTCTGCTATTTTATCTTAGCCCTTGTTGGTTGGCCCTAACTCTGCAATCTTGTCCTCTAAGTGGAAGGGGATAAAGGAAAGATTTAGGTTTTAAAGAGCAGTTGTTGCTGTTTAAAGTTAACACGCAATGTCCAAGAGCATAAAAAAAGGTTTGTTTTAACTGATTTGCCCTTGGAAAGTTTTTCCTTTTTTTTTATTTCATTTTGTGTTGTTTTGCTCTTTGGTTGGTTTTTGTCTCTAGTTTTTGTCAAGTGCAAATGGCGCTATAAAATCAACGTTAATGCCAGAACGCTTCGCTTTGATTACAGTCCAGATTTGAATGTTAAAAGTTTTTTTTTCTATTTTGTCAAATGCATTGAAAGTTAATGGGTCTTTCTGTTTGTTTGTGTATTTTGGTTTTTTTTTTGTTTTTTTTTTTCAGTTCTTTCATGTGTGCGGTGGCTGACGACTGGGATGGCTTTTAATTGATTTTAATTTGTTTTTATTGTTTCATTGTTCACTGTAAATTAGATTTGGTTTGGGAGGTGGTGGCCTGGTGAGTGGTGGAATAAAAGGACCACAGTTGTAGCAAAGTAGATTTCTTTTTTGAAGTTAGATTCTGCTGCGTTAATTTTAAGGATTGCGCGTGGGAAGTGATGGTTTGGTTGATGTAGGCTTTTCTGTGAATACTGCTACACTTTGAAATGAGATTCCAATCAGACTCAGAGCTAATGATATTTGCCAGGTCATTAAAAAGAATTAAAATCGTTGTTTAATTTGTTGAAATAAAAACTGATGGAATGTTCACATTACAGTCGTTCAAACAAAAGATTGCTGGTTTGACAATGGCCCACTCCAAAAGAAGTCACACTTTTTTTGGTTGTTCAAGCAACAATGGTTTTCGTTGAATTTTCAATGACATCATAAAAAAAGCAACAAGTGAAGTTTTCCTTTGAGCGTGAATAATCCGCTTAGAAGAAAACATTCATTTGAAAGTTATCCCCCACCAGTGTAAGGGAATTTATAGATTTTCAATTCCACTTTGACATCAGAAATAAAAAAAATCTACAGACATTGAATCACAAAGTTCTTAAGTACTTTAAGCGATTCCATGTAACGGGATCACAAATTACTCCTGTGATAGTCGTTCGATTCGAAGATTACCGAAGTTTGCTCACATTCATCAAATTTAACCAATTAAAAAGGAAGTTAATGCATCTGAACTTCAACACAATTTATACTTCCATCATTTTTTTTTTAGAGTTTACGAAGAATCACTTTTCTTAATTTATTCGTAGTTCGTTGTTCGTGCGCATCTGAATAACCCTTAATTCCTCACGAGATAAAGTGATGGAAAAGGTATATATCACGTTCATCTCGTCGCGAATATTTTTGGTTTTTCACTGCAGTATTAAGCTCATGACAGTGATTCTCATATTCACAAAGAGTAAAATATCGTGCTGTGAGATTTAATCGTAAAAATGAGTGCTTAAGTTTTTCTCCTTAATAACTTTATTATTAAAACACTCCTATGGTAGATGCAGCGCTCAAAACCAATGTTATTGATCGGAAACACTGCCTGTCCTTTCATATCCATGTATTTCCTTTTGATAAGCTCTTTACTTTGGATCTATCTGCTTTTCATATTTACTGCTTTTATTATTAAAATATAAGTAAAATGATGTTTTTTGGAATGAATTTAAAATAATGAGTGTAAAATTGTTGACTAAAAAAAGACATAAAAGTGCCAAAAAAGAAAACCTGCGGTGCTTGATAGCAGTTGTCAAGTTTCATGACAGCTGTAAGTAGAATCATTTTGAAAGCGAAATTGAGGCATCTTTTCTTTAAAGGGTTGTCTTTCATATTTTGTGGTCATATTTAACTATGCCCTTTCTATCCCCCACCAGTGGTGAGATGGCCTTAGCAAATTCGTCACAGCTTTCACTTTTATTACTTTTCAGAACATGATTTTTGGCAAAGTACAAAGAACAGCCTGTATTTGCGTAACTAGAGCAATGAGGACTACACCTACAGCGAGCTTGGGAGTAATCCTCAATCTCACACCCTTGATCTCTATGTTCAAGAATAGGCAGCAAATAGCGCACTTATGCTAAATCAGTGTAATGTATGGAAAACTAAGCAAACAGGACATGCACAGATTTTATCACGACGCAGAGAACAATATCTGCACGGATTTCATAACTCCATGCCTGGACTTTAAAAAATCCTTCTCAACCAGCTTCCCCAATAGACAGGATTGGGAGAATGAAACACCTCATATGTACGAGACGTCTATTTATACCGACGCGATGGCTCGAAAATAGAAGTTGGAACAGGTGTAGGTTTCTTTTCAGAAAGCCTGAATTTAGCCAGTTCCTTAAAACTTCCAAATCACAGCAGTGTCTTCCAAGCCGAGATCTTGGCAGCTACAAACTCTGCACAACAGGTGTTCTTGCAAGGCTACAACAAAGAGAAAATGGGTCCTTGCACCGATGAGTTGTTCAGAGGATGCAATGACGAAGATGAACATGAGGATACCACTCACTTCCTTTGTCACTGCCCAGCAATCTGCCACACCAGGAAAGAAATATCTAGGCAATAACTTCTTCAGCGAACTAGAAGAATTATCAGACACTCCAAGAAACAGCCTGTTGATCTTCATTAAGGCCACAAAACGGTTAAAAACTGACCAACTATAAACTCAAAGGTTTTTAGGGGGTTAATATATATATACTCCAGGGTATCACAGTGGATCTGTATTGTTCTAAGTGTGGCGGAAATAAGATCTAACCTAACCCTTTATTTCAGAGCTGTGATCTTAGTGGTGTATTGTCTTTCATATTTTGTGCCCTTTTTTTACTGTGCCCCATCTATCCCCCACCATTGGTAAGTAAGCTGTAGCAAAATTACAACAGTTTTCAATTTGCAATATTTTCGTTTTAGGACTGGTTTTTGTGGTGTTTTTCGAGGTGTTGTTGATGGCTGATTTGTATTTTAAAAAAAAAGTGAAATCATATATTTTTTTTAGAGAATACTTCTTAAAGAGGTCTTCAAGTTGTTTCATTTGTATGAAATCGAATTGAAGAATTGAAATGAATTGTCCGATGAAAGAACATAAAACTATTCAAAAGTGTTACTTTCAACAACAAGCACTTACGTAATATAATTAATGGAGCTTTGTGTTCTCTTTTGTAAATATCATCCTGTCCGAATTTTGCTGTTGACATATCAAAACCGTTTGGCCTTATTGTATATCAGCCTAGGATAAGCCATTCTCAACCTACACCACAGTTGGATACTTTTCTGTATGAATACCTCTTTCATAATATGCCACACTTCTAGTCCAGTCCACTCGACAATGTGGCTTCTTTTTTTCCCTTTATCCTTAATTTTCAATGGCAAACCTCAATTTCATCTGAATCATTAACAGTCAAACAAAGCCACACAAGCTATAGCAAGCGCAGTTCTCTATTCAAACACCACTCCCATATCCCGATTGTGTCTGGCATAAGAAAAATCCATTCAAAACCCAGGGTTAAAGAATAGAAAATGGTTTAGATAGATTGTCTTTCAGGGTGTGTTTTTGTGTGCGATATTCTGACCGCACCTTCTCTTCTACCAATTTCGTATTTGTTCTTCCTACTATTCCTTTTTTTTTTTTTTTCCTTTTCACAAAATTTATTTAACTCACTTACGTTTTAATTGACTCTCATCTAGGTTGTGTGTGTGTCCTTGTGTTTGTGTGCTTGAGAGCTGGTTCAAAAGATTGGATTTGGACTGAACGTTGTTTTGGCCACACAACCTACCACACGGACCCAAAAAGAGTTAAAGCTTATCAAGTTTAGAAAGTTAAATGGTCATTGGTGTTGTTTTATTTTTTTCATTTTTTTTTTGTGTCTGTATAGTAGAAAAAACGACGAAGAGAAAGTTGCTAATAAAAAATTAGGCTCCCAAACAAGAGGTGGGTGGTACTCAATCGCCATGAAACAGACACCATTCATGCTTCTCTTCTCCTTCTCAATCTTGAGAAAATCCCTAATGAAAAGTGAAAGTATATACTGACACAAAAAGAATGAAACCAAAAAATAAATGATCTCTTCTACTAAATTTAAAGGAAGGACGAAGTCAGGATTGATAATGCTGCTATTCGTCTTTAATCTGGTCAAGTCCTTTTTGATTAGCCATTTAAGCTAAATTCATTTCCTTTGCTTTTTTTGTTTTGTTTTTCTATTTCATTTTAAAGAGCCACTCTGCGCGATGACGCCTTTTAAGGAAGATTAATGAAATCACAGGAAATTTAAAACTCAATCTATGTTCCATCAAGAGGCGAGATAATATTGGTCTGTATTTCAATGCCTCTCCAGAGGCATTGATCCCGAATGGTTTTGCTTGCGAAACTAGTATTTGAAGTACGTTTTTTTTTGTACTTTTTTCTTTTTTTTTTTTTTTGTTCTATTCACCATTGTGATTTAATTTTCTTGCAAAGAATTTCGGTGAGGACACAGCAGCTGCACTGCTGTTGTCTTAGTTTGTTTGTCCTCTTCAAATAAGACGACCATGAACGGAATTGAAAGGAAAAAGTTTTTTATGGCTTTAAGTTCTTATCATTGGATTATATTTGTATTTAGGAAGGACTACACTTTTATCAACAGAACATGTGACTTAGTTGGGATTATAATAGTTTGACCATGGATCCTGACGTTAAGTAAAATATTATGATAACGAAGAAGAAGAAATGGTAATAAAGGACACGTTTCGGAAATCAAATAGTGAGGAGCATTTTTTTAGATTAACGGCGGATACTAAACTCCATTTTTCTTAGTCAAGTTTGTAGGTTTAGAGGTTAAACGATGACCTGCTTGCTCGAAATACGTTCAACGTTCATTTCTTATGTTTATTTTAGCTGAAAAGCATGTGTTATGCGTTGGACAGTAGATTGAGCAAGTGCAGAATTGTCAGAAGGAACAAGTGATGGCTAGATGTTGTATTCCTATATTAAAACCATTAAAGTAGTTGAAATGTTGTTAAATAATTTTTTGTCAACTCCCCACCAGCGCGCGGTAGGGACAAAAATGCTTTATTGGCTATACAAACTTTTTGTTAGATTGTGGTTGAGAAATTGTTTGACATACGCTGCATTGATACTAACCCCTGTTTTAGAAATTGTCAAACTGTTCGTTTAAAATCATACAACGACTAAGAATGTCAACTTCCTTTTAACCAATGTGGCAAATGATTATGAATCTTCAAAGAATTCTTACTCCGTTCCTTGCCTATGCTTATAATACATACATTATCCTTAAACTCAAATAAGGCGAACTTACTTAATTTTGTATTCCCTGCTTTCTCCATCGCCTTTTTTTACTATCCCATCAACAAGTAACAGTTTTGTACTCCTACTTTCATGTTTTGACCCGGCTTGCCTTTTTTACTTTCTACCTACCATAAAAGCTAGAAAACAAGTAAGAATCGAATCGCATGTCGTCGTCAAATACCTAATTGAGCACTTAAATGAAGAAAAAGAAAATGTACAAAGAACAAGTGGTTCGAATATAAAGCCAGGATATTATAGAGCTGATAAAAATAAGCTCTCAATTCCACTAAGGAAAGTAGCTATAGAAAATTATTAAAGCGAATGAAACTTCTCGCTAAAGTAGCAATCAACAGGAAATTATTAGTTTCAATTCATGCGAAAGAACAGTTTTGATTTTTGACTTAAAATGGATCATTTCTAATGGGGCAACATTGACTGTGGAATGGTCTGCCTACTTAGGAAACTTTTTCCAGGTGAACATTCCAATCAAAATTCTATATACCTACTTTAGAGCTTTGGGTATAAGATCGTGTGGTTCTGTGTGTTTATTTGATTACTGCGTATATTGCCCATTCTTTTATGTTTTATTTTTGAAGAAAATAAATGTTTATTGCAAACGCAAGTGGCGAGCCGATCAAAGCCAGGAAACAAATTAGTGATGTGAGATTATTTTTTATGGTCAGCATCATTCTCAAGACTTATTTTTGTTTCAGTCGATGACTATGCAAAGTGAGAGAATTGAGAAAGAGGAAATAGAGTTTACGGCAATCAGTCACGTAAATAAACAAGATGAATTCGTGAAATGTATTTTCATGCTTTAGATTTTACTTCAGTTTGCGTGAAAATTGGAAGAGTATAGAAAAAATGAAATTGAGTTGAGTGTCATTTTCATGGAAGATGTTCTTGTTCTTGCTTTTCGATATCTTTGCGTACTTGTCCTTCAATAGAAATCAACTCAGAAGCAAGCCATAGATGGTTTACAAAATGTACGAATGAAAATCGTAGCTGAAATTGGTTGCTGAGTGTACAGATTTATAATGTGCGAAAAAACTGGCGTTGGGCGCCATTTTTATTTATCTAATACAGAGCAGTTTGGTTGCACTGTAGCACTTAGTGTTATGAGTTTTGTTTTGTTGGTTTTTTATTGTGCCTAGTTGCTAGAATCCACCATCTTCCTTTTTATTTTTTTATTGATTCATTTTTTTGTGTGTTCATTATTCAATCGTTAGTTATTATTGAAGCCAAACGGCTTTCACATTTTTCTTCCACTTAAAACTTCATCAAATTTTGCTGACTTTTTCTTCTGATTCTTCTTTCACTCTTTCACACAAAGCCTCGCACTTGTTCCTATTTAAAAATAAGTAAATTAACAGGGTGTCGCAACAGAGCGAAGAGCCCTGCGGCCTAGCGCTTTTCTCAAGACCATGCCTCTGAGGGAATGGGACCTAAAACTTCCTTCCGATTCCGAACGGCTTATCCAGAAAACGCTTCTCATGACATTGAATTTTCTATCGGAGGACTTGTCAATTCCTCGCGAAAGGCGATACCCATGGAAAACCCAGTTTGTTTTTTGTTGGGATTTGAACCACGAACCTCCCTTGTAACAGCCAGACATGCTTACCATTACGCTGCCACGTTCCTGTTCCCATTAACTTGGCAGTAGATTGATTTAAATGTGCTGCCGGATTACAAATTTGAGGTAAAAATGAAAGTTATCATCAGTCTCGCCCTGGTTTTGTTCAAAAAATTTTGTTCAAGAAATCAAGTGACTTTTAGAATCACTTGGCTTGTTATCCTCTTTTTGAATCCAAAACGGCCTAACATTTTGTGTATATAACTTCTGTTTGAAGAAACTTACATTGGGGTCAAAAATCACTAAACATATGTACTTTTTTCTATCCAAACAAAATAACTTGCAGGCAATTGCTGCAAATGTCAGTATTTGGCAAACTCTCTCTACTTTTTTTAGTACACTAACTGGCTAACAATTGTAGAAATTGGACTCGCTCTTTGTGTCTATACCTTTTGATCAAAGAAACTGACATACGTCGCTATTAAGAATCACTAAACCAATTCTTGTGTTTCTAAGCTGAATAAGAGGGTATAGTTGTCAGAAATGAGTTCCTTGAACTTCTGATCGATAAATCTTGCATTAGCCAAGTTGGAATCACTTGACTCTTCTGAGATAAGGTAGAAATAATTTTTCATAATTTGGGATAAGACGGCAACGAAGAAACTACACCCTAGAGAAAACCAAGTCTAAACTTTTTTAAGGCTTCTTCCATCAAAGGCAATTCTTTTCCAGTTACACAGCGCAGGAGCATGGGCCTCATCTAAAGCGGATGAGGAAACTCTTAATCGTTGTGAAAGAAAAATACTCCCAATGATCTTAAGTCTTGCTTGTGAAAACGATGTGAGAAGAAGAAAATGAAACTAGAACTGTATGAGCTGTTGTCTGACGTGGACATAGATAAAAGAATGCTGATCGCGAAACTACGATGGCTAGAACATGTAGACTAAATGGATACCAATGCTCCGGCTCGACGGGCTTTCAAAAGCACCCTGGAGGGATATCGCGGAAGGAAACGATCAAGTGACGTAGTAATCAAGTGGAATAGGACCTCAACTGATTTCGTGTGCAAAACGTTGTAGTTTTCAGAAATGGCATTATTCCCAATCTATAGAGCTTCTGATCAAAGGAACGTATCTTGGGTAGACTTTAAAATAACCTGATAGTTTTTCGCAGAAGTACTGCCTTGAAATAATCAGGAATGGCCTTACCTTTTATGTGTAGAACTTTTGGTCGAAAACAACCTGTCCGTGTACTTACTTACTTGGGTAGGCATAACAGTTCGAGGTGAACCTGATCCTCAATCAACATCTTTCGATAACGACTTCGATTTCCGGCGAACTATCTCCAGTTTTGCACTTTAAGTCGGTTGAGGTCTTCTTCCACTTGATTGGGCCACCTTCGACGAGGTCTTCCCTTTTCGAAATTTCCTTGCAATGTACTTTCGAAAACCCGTCGAGCCGGAGCGTTGATTTTTATTCGCTCTACGTTTCGCAACCATCGTAGCCTAGTGATTAGTAATCTTCTGAATGATGTGCCCATGTCGCAGTACAGCTCATACAGCTCGTTGTTTTATCTGCTTCTCTACGCATTATCTTCACAAATGGGAGAAAGATCATTGGGAGTATTTATCGTTCGAAACTACCGAAGGTTAGCCATGTGTTTTTTTTAAATAATTTGGCAAACAGATTCATTGCTTAAGCAGAAGTACTTTAAATATTTTTGAATTCTAGTAAAACAAACTGGTGTTAGGCTCCATTTTGAATAACTCTTATCTTCGTAAGTCGTACTAATGTCGTTCAATGTGTCGCAGGTGGCCTTCGGGCTTTCAGCTTTCTTAATCTACCTAGTCAAAGTTGGTATTTGACGCTTAAGGTAAATTAATTAACTTTTCAATTGAAGATTTTCTGAAAAAACCGTTTGAAAGATTTAATTTTGGAAGTCACATTAAATCATACTTTCTCATTTATTTGACCGTAGACTAAGTTCTAGTTTTGAATTGCATTCATCAGCATCTGAATATTTGTATTGTTTGAAAAATGTTTATTTTGAAACTCTCCTGTCAGCTGCATTTTCTAACTGGCCTTCTAAAAAATAGCAAAAAAGAAAATTAAATCTACAACCTGGCGTTGGGCGCCAATCTTCGTGTTTTGAAGTTTCATCTCCATAAATGTTGCATTTGCCATAATTGTCTTTCAACGAGTGCTATTTTGTGATACCCATCCCTTCTGAATACAAATCTCTCTGTATAACCGAAATCCAAACCTATCACCCACAATGAGCCATTTAAAAATTCAAAGTCAAGTCAAGATAAATTCAAAGCTCTTGGAGCAAAAGCGTATTCAAGTAATCCTCTTACTATTCATAAGAATGCATCCAAATTTCTATGTCAAGCAATAAATTTAACTGTCTCGCAAACTTGTGACGTAAATTCGTCAAGCGGGAAGAAAGACTTGAATTTATACAAAACGTAAACCAATTTGTTGCTATCGTATTTTACATGGCTGATGGTTTGCACAGAGATTTTGTGTTCTTTCCGTCTATCTCTTTCGCCCCTTCTTTATCCCTTTCCTCTTTTTCCTTCTCTATGCTCAAATGAAGATTTGTGATTTATTTGTATTCTATTATGTTGCTATTTCGCATTGACATGCAAATAAACCAAAAACGAATAGGTTCTCGAGATAGAATAAAATACGAAAAATAAAATTAAGACTTACAGCCAATGCACCCACTGCACTGAGAGAGAAAATAACATTCGTGGAAAAAAAGAGAATTGTCGCAGTGTTCGGCGAACTGCGAATCGAATTGACTCAAATAGTAGCACAGGTATCTGCAGGAGCCAAAGGTAGGAACAATTTATTTTAACCACAATCTTGGCCACAATTCCGCACAGTCACTTTTTTGCATGGTTTTCGGCAAGGAGCAGAGCACACACATTTTATACCCTTGCATCATCGGTGTGGTGCAATGAACTGCAAAGCTCATCTGGAACATTCAACCGCAACATAAAAAAACGAGACTAAAGAATATACACTAAAAGACTCGTGTAGTTGCAATCGCAGCTCAGGGAAGATAAATGGAGTTTCCACCACGCCACAGTCATATCGTAATGCAGAAACTTAGTACCAGCCGTGTGTGGCACACTTTGAGCACACGAAAACGTGTGCGGGCAAGAACACGAAAGAAGAGGATTGTGAACAGAAAGTCTGTGTCAAATAATGTTCTTTGAAAGTACACACTGTCGTGAGCATAGACTCCTTCTTGCTGGTTGGCCTTTGAAATTGACTCAATTTGTATTAAGAGTTTGGATTTACTTCGATCCTCTTTAGGTCAATTATAGGCTACTTAGTTCAAAGTTTGTTTATACATCTCTCCATAAATTAGAGCATCCTCCATTGTCTGGTTTAAACTGGTTCCTCAACCGAAACGTTTATTTTGGTACACTCATTCCTTGAATTATTTAAATACAGATAACACCACAATGGTCGGTGGCATCACGATTGTATCTCTCGATTCCGAGAAGAGAAGAACACAAAGCTCGATTTGTATTTTTGAAATAACCTCGCAGACCTAATACCTACGCCATGTCCTTTGTTCATCCCTTGCTGCGGGCTGAAACAAACACAACACACAACGCAGGTTCAATTGTTGTTTTTGATACAAGGTTTACAGTGTCCATTTTAATCGCAGCATTTTGCTTTGAAATTTTTTGTTGATGATTTAAATTCCTCGAATATTTCACTTGTGTCTTTGAGGCATTGAGTGAGAGATTCGGGGCATATGAATGAAAAATTCGATACAATCAAACCTAACCATAATATGTTTTTTTGTTTTTTTTTCAGACTACCCACGAGTTGAAGTCGGTCCGGAGAATCCATTGCGTATTGAACGTGACCGCACGGCTAAGCTTGAGTGTAATGTGGATGCCAAACCAAAGGTGCCCAATGTGAGATGGACGCGAAACGGACGGTTTATCAGTTCATCAATGGTGCATACGATTCATCGAGTTTCGTTACAAGATGGCGGAAAGTATACATGCTCCGCTGACAACGGTCTGGGTAAGGCTGGCGAACAGGATATCATTCTAGACATTTTGTATCCACCTGTTGTGGTGATTGAATCAAAAACGAGAGAAGCTGAAGAGGGAGAGACAGTCAACATTCGGTGCAATGTGACTGCAAATCCGACCCCCATAACAGTGGAATGGCTGAAAGAGGGTGCTCCTGAGTTTCGCTATGCCGGAGATGTTTTGACTTTGAGTAGTGTTCGAGCAGAACACGCTGGCAACTATATCTGCCGGGCAGTAAATATGATGGCTCCGTATAATAGCAAACGTACTGAACGTATTGGCAATTCGACAGTTGCGCTTTTAGTCCGGCACAGACCAGGCCAGGCCTTTATTATTCCGAACAAGCCGATTGTTCATGTTGGAAATGGTGTGACGCTTAGCTGTTCGGCTAATCCGCCGGGTTGGCCAGTTCCACAGTACCGCTGGTTTCGAGATATCGACGGGGAATTCACAAACACCCAGAAAATCCTCGCCCAAGGTCCGCAGTACTCAATCCCAAAGGCTCATCTTGGAAACGAAGGTAAATACCACTGTCACGCCGTCAATGAACTGGGAATTGGCAAAATGGCCACGATTGTGCTTGAAATTCATCAGCCACCTCAGTTTCTTGCCAAACTTCAACAGCATATGACGCGTCGAGTTGGGGATTCTGACTACACAGTCACTTGCAGTGCCAAAGGCAAGCCAGCACCTACAATCCGATGGTTGAAAGACGGCGGAGAGATCCTTCCAGAGCTGAGCCTCTACGAGGTGAAGACGAATCCTGAAGAAGGACCCAACGGAATGGTAACCGTACAAAGTATGCTAAAGTTCCGCGGTAAGGCGCGACCGCAGGGTGATCAGCTAGTACCAGGAGACCGAGGTTTATACACTTGTCTGTATGAAAACGAAGTGAATACTGCCAACTCGAGCATGCATCTGCGAATTGAACACGAGCCGATTGTACTGCATCAGTACAACAAAGTCGCCTTCGATATCCGTGAGACTGCAGAAGTGGTCTGCAAGGTTCAGGCATATCCAAAACCCGAATTCCAATGGCAATTCGGTAATAATCCCTCCCCGCTGACCATGTCCTCAGATGGTCACTACGAAATTAACACAACCACCGACAACAACGACATCTATACATCGGTGTTGCGAATTAACCAATTATCACATGCCGACTATGGTGAATACACGTGCCGCGTGGCAAACTCTTTGGACACAATTCGTGCACCAATACGACTACAACAAAAGGGTGCTCCAGAAAAACCCATCAACTTAAAGGCCATCGATGTTGGCCACAATTTTGTGACACTCTCCTGGGATCCGGGTTTCGATGGTGGCCTTAGCAATACAAAATTCTTTGTCAGCTATCGTCGTGTGGCAATGCCTCGTGAAGAACAAATGATACCCGATTGTGCAACTCTAGCGACCAGCAATACCGAATGGATGGAGTTCGATTGCCATCGAGATAACCCATGCAAGGTAACACCCTTAGATCAGCACCAAAGCTATGCATTCAAGGTGAATGCTCTAAATACAAAAGGTAGTTCCACATACTCTAACGAGATTATGACCACGACAAAGGTGAGCAAAATTCCACCACCCCTTCAAGTGACGTTTGATCCGAATTCACGTATGTTGGGTATTAATGTGGGTGCCACGTGTTTGTCCTTGATTGCTATTGTCGAATCGCTGGTAAATAGTGATACACCAATGGCTGCATGGGAGATTGTCGATACGGTATCGTTGTCGTTAAGTGGAAATGGGCCAACACATAAGGAGGCTGTTATCGATCATTTGATAACGCCACGAAGAAGCAGTGGAGGCAGGTCGCTTGGTCATGATGAGGATATAACAATGGCACTAGAGGACGAGAATAGTCCGACGGTGAGAGTTAAATTGTGTTTGCGGTCCAATCATGAGCACTGTGGGGAGTATACTGATGCGGAAAGTAAGTATTTTTAGAGTATTTTGAAGTACAGTGTGGCTTGCAAGATGAAGTGCAGAATGATTTTTTATTTTGGTGCGCCAATTCTCCGATTTAGAAGGCAAAATGTAACCATAAATTCCATCGTTAGAAAAGGAAGAAATGATAGATAAACGGAAGTAGGATTGAGTGGAAACAGGAAGCACCAAACACTCCCAATTTCGGTTTCCATACTTGGGTCACGCCTTATTATGAGTTTCACGTGAACAGCTTTTCGCCCGGTACATTTTTGTTCACCCGGAATTTTAAATCTATTATGAGTTTCCACTGAACAAAATTTCACTTGGAATCAGAAAGTTCGCTTCGAAGAAAAACCACGTTCATTTGCATCCAATTTCCCGTCATTGCTCTCAACGTTTTCACATTTCATTGGGAAAATAGCTCATAATAAGAGAATTTTTGCGAATATGGAAAATTTTTCCCCCGAAACTCATAATAAGGGAAAACTGAAATGGGATCTTTTTCGAGGGGAATGCTGTTCACGTGAAACTCAGAATAAGGCTGAATGAAGTTTGTTGAAAATTATTTTTCCTCGAATGGAAACGCCTGTTAACTATTCGAGTTCGCTTTATGAAAAGTTTGATGAGGGCAATGAAAAGCCCTTTACAATGATTTCCATATCGGATGTAGCACATTCTTCCTTGCCACACTGCCTACATGGGTTTGAAGTACTATTTGCCATTTGCATTTATTAATTTTTGTTTTTTTCGTTTCCAGTTGGCCAAACGTACATAGCTGAAGCATCATCTCTAGCCACACCCACACTCATTGCAATTATCGTGTCGTGCATTGTGTTCGCACTATTTGTGGGTCTGTTGTTAATGTTTTGTCGCTGCAAACGCAATCAATCGAAAAAGAGTGCAGCCGCTAAGGATTATGAAATGGACTCGGTGCGACCATCAATCGTTGCACAACAGAATCAAGCACCACCGCCTTACTATCCTGCCAGTGGATTGGATAATAAAGCTCTGGAGCATTCAATGGATTTGGCACTTAGCTTGGAGGACCAAAAGAGTGCTGTATATGCAACACAAAATGGTTATGGTTACCATACGAACAGTGGTCTTCAAGTGCCAGGACACACAATACCTGGAAATGAATGTGAGTTTCATTGCAATTAATTTTATTTTTTTATTGATTTTGTTCTTCTCCTTCTCTCTCTCGCTCTACGTGTTGCCCAAATTGTTATTATTTTTAGTTTAAGGCCACAAAAAAAAATCACATCTTTTAATGTGGACCAGTTTTAGAATGTTGTTTCTATCTGATCTTATTATTGGGGAATCTATTAAACTTCTATTTGCATACGACGAACACAAAAAGACAACAACAGCAACTAGATACAAACACACACATATACACTCTCATATGTCGACATAAGCTGCCAATATTATCGAATGCAAATGGCCCTCATTTATCATTCCTCCCATAGTTGGCTGCAGCTTAGCTATACACAGACGAGAGGAAGAGTTACCTTTTATGTGGACAGCTTGTGGCATTTTCCTGGGTAAGGATAATGCTGTTAGAGGATTGGTCGACAACATTGAGTGTGTTGGGGGCGAAATGGATTTATAATCGTAGATTTCACAAATGCCTTCGAATGACAGTTTATTGATTGAGGAGAATGGATTAGGGTTTGCTTATTTATTTTTATTTTTTTTATTTTTCATCCTTCAATCTGATATAAACTCACTCTTTGCAATTGTGTGTGTCTTTATATGGGCAGAGGGATCCTTTGAGCTGATGAGTAGCTATAGAGAAACCAAGTGATAGCCGAACCCGATCTAAATCCTTGCATCGGACATCGTTTTTGTGAAAGCTTATTGATTGTGTCTCTAGAAGATGGATGGCTTTGGCCATTCATTATTGTTACAAGACACTTAAATTATGATTCGTTAACAGATCTTTGGGACACAGATGTTTGAAGTAGAAAAGGGGCATGTGACGAGTTGGTTTTCTTTTTTGTGAATACAAGCTACAAAGTTTTATAATTTTTTCATGTTTTTGCCTTTGAGAAATTTGGGATTCAGTAACTCGTCAAAGGCAAAAGGGTGCAGAAATGTAAAAGTATCCACAAAAGGGAGGGAATAAAATCCAACCTGGGATGAAACAATAAAAAGGTCATTTGAGTGACGGACTGTAAGTTGGCAGGTCGAATCAGAATCGAAAGTTAGTAAAACTGAAAACAAAGAAAGTACATAACATCATTTTTCTGGGTCAAAAAGCTTTGAACCTCTATCTAACAATGAAGTTCTTATATTGGAAATAAAGAGCACTATTCCCTTGCAGACATGCTAAGCTTTATTACCATATTTGGATTCGGTCTATGATCCGTATGCTGTGCTGCTGCAAGGGAGTTGGGGATACGAAAATCGATTTCATTTTAACAAATTCCGTACTTCGCAGACACTTCAGCTTTCTGGCATCAAAATTGACTCAAATGGCGCTTAACACGGTCCCTTTTTTACTAAGTTTGCCCTTTTTCCCTAAATTTCATGAGCAAGAAAAGAAAACTGGTGAATTTGTCGAAAGCAAAGAAGAAATCAGTTCAACATTGTGCCTTACTTGAAGCTTTGGTTGGAATTAAGCATTCCCAAACCAGCTATGGTTTCAATCACCAAAAAACTTTAACAAAACCAATTTTAAGGCAAAGACTTTAAATCTTTCTTTCAAAAAAATACGAAAAAGAACGAAATCTCATAAACGAAAATCCGAGAAAGTAAACATTGGCGCCCAACACGAAGCTCGTTCTTGATTGTTATGTAGTTCAAACAATTGAAAATAAACTAAAGACTCATTAATTTACTTTCTCAAAAGAAAATAAATTTCATGCAACACGAAAATGCCGTGCAATTGAACATTTTTACAAAGCGAGTCTTCTGTGTGTCTTTTAGAGTGTGTCCTGTGCTTTTCTGTTAAAAAGAATTCTTAAATTTTAATGAGAGTCCAAACTAAAGTGTGTTTTTTAGAGGTATAGAACTTCGAATTGAAATAAAACTCAAGAAAATCGTTTTAATGTCCATCAATTTGGCTTTATTGGAAAGATAATTTTATGCCACTAATGTTTAAGTATGATTTCGGGCATGTGGCCGCCTCGTCTGGCTCGAATAAAGTCAAGTCTAGAGGTCCAATTTTCAACCACTTTTTCGAGCATTTGAGGCCGTATGTCGGCAATGACGCCACGAATATTGGCTTCCAATCCCCCTACCTTTTCTGGTTTGCTGACGTAGACGAGCGACTTTACATCCCCAAATAAAATAATCCAATGGTGTCAAATCACACGATCTTGGTGCCCAATTGACAGGTCCATTCCGCGAAATTATGCGCTCATCGAATGTTTCTTTCTATAAATCGATTGTGATGTGCGCTGTGTGTGGCATGTAGCGTCATCTTGTTGGAACCACATCTCTTCCATATTCATGCCATCCAATTGGGGAACAAAATAGTAGGTTTTTATGGCTCTATACCGGTCTCCGATAACGGTAACTGGCTCGTTAGTATCATTTCGGAAGAAGTATGGCACAATAAATCCACCAGCAAATAGAGCAAGCCAAAAAGTCAGTTTTTGCGGATTTAATGGCGTCTGAAGGTACACATGTGGATTTTCTTCACTCCAAATGCGGCAATTTTGCTTGTTGAAGTAACCATTCAACCAAAAATGACCCTCATCACTGAACAAAATTTTGCGATGAAAATCAGCATCGAGGTCAATCTCATTTTCGGCCAATACACCAAAATCACAACGCATTGGATGGTTTCGCGGTTTTCATTCTTGCACTAGCTGGATTTTGTAAGATCGTAAGCTTGATCTTTGCGCAAAACCTTCCATAAAGTTGATGGATAAAGCTCCAATTGCTGTGCACGGTGGCGAATCGATTCATTCTGGTCCTCCACAACACTTTGCTCTACAGCGGCAATTGTTTCTTCGGTGCGCACTGTTTCTGTTCGACGTCTCTGCGGATGCGTAGTATCACAGAAAGTAAACGTGGTGCGAAAACGGTCTATGGTTAACCGAATGAATTGCTCTGATGGAGGATTATGTCGATCATAAAATGGACGAAGCTTGCGGTAAACTTCGCGAACTGAACTATTATTTTTGAAATAAATTTGCACGATTTACAAGCGGTTTTCTCTGGTCAACCTGTTCATGATAAAATGGCATAAAAGACATTAGAGTTGGCCGATTTGACCACAAGATTTCAGTTTTATCCCAATTCGAAAAACCAACCTAAAAAAAAACACCCGATACCTTATGTAAAACTAATCGTTTCTTATCTTCATGCTTAAATGGGCATTACTGTTCGTAGTGCATCTAGGCCTCAATCAACTTTTGCGTTAAGTGTGTTCATATCTTCAACTGAGAGATCAAATTTTGAAAATTGGCGCCCAACATGCAGCTCTGCGCGTTATTTTCTGATGATAATTGCAAAGCCAAGACTCTACAACTACTCTTTCTCTTGAATAGAGGGACAAACACATTTTTTCTAAAACAAACACATTACAAACAACAAACATTTTTTCTGCAGCCTTCAACGATGCTATTTTTTTTACAAGAAAAAATCCACAAAAGGGTCAATAGAAAGCTTTTTCTTGTTCATTGTGGAGTATGATTCCCTTTGTTGCTGCAAAAATTGAAGCCCATTCATGAAGACATTTACATTCCAAAGAAAGCAGCCATGTTTCTCAACGCAATGCAATTTTTGTTTACCAAAAAAAAGGACTAAAAAGTGAATATTGTGTTTTTCTTGAGCATTGCGGAGTATGAGTCTTTTTGTTGCAGCAATTCAAGCCCATTCATGAAAACATTTACATTCCAAAGAGAGAAAAATGGCGCCCAACGCAGTGATTCATGCAAAATGAGTATTTTTTGGTAAAAAAAGGACCTTAAGTGAGATGGATTCCTTGTTGCTACAAAAAATCATTGCCATTCATGAACAATTTACATTCTTAGGAAAGCACAATGGCGCCCAACGCCGTGATTTTTACAATATGAGTCTTTTTTTGTGTTCTTTATTTCAATTACAGACGAAACTCGTTTTTTCCTCACCTCCACTTCAAATTTTCTTTCATTGTCAAACTGAAAGACTTGAAAACACAGCCTTTGTTTCTGTTCTAGGAGATGACAATACAAACATTCTGTTTGGAGGCTTTAATTTTGACTGGGTACCTATTGAATCATGTCCTTTTTTCCACGCCTCACTATCTTCACAATGGTTTCGTTCAACAAAAAATGCATCTCGCAATTTCCCATGGGCAAATGCAACACATATTTTTGTCCACTGGTAGAATTTTGAGATCCCTTAAAATACCTTCCTTTCGAGTTGATTTCTGTTTACTATTCTCACCCAACAAGCAATACATTCACACATACTCATGCCGATGATATCGATATGTGTTTGTCAAACACATCGCTTCACATATCTTATCACAGTTCGTTAAATATTCCAATGAGATATTCGACAAAATCAAAGATTCGTTTTTGTCAGAGGGATATGCGATTCTCCTTTACTTGTGGATGCCTTGGCTATCCGTTCGTTTTGTCATTTTGATGCCTTAGTACCTACCTATTGGTACGTTGGCGTTGCGTTGGTAGGAAAATATACTCCAAAAGAAAGTTTAAGCGTTCGTTAGGATGACAAAGCATTTTGTGCTTCAATTTCTTTCACTCGCCAATCCATATGGACTGCAATACTGCCGTCCTAAGAAAAAAGGGTGTAGGTATGTCCATTTTTGTAGTTTCGAGTTAAATGAATTTTACTGTTTTTGGTTTTCCCACCTTTACCATTTCTATTCGTGGTTTTGAGGCATTAAGCCTCGGAAATATGGGCCTTTTGTTTTTAGACAAAAATAAGGACACTGTTCAACGATTTCAAATATGCCTCAAACTCAATTTTCACTTTTTGGAGCTTACGCCCTTTTTCCTTAGGACGGTAGAATATCTGACAGGATTTCAAAACACTTCATACACACGTACCACTCACCCGCAGCCCATTGAACAAAAAACAGCAAAAAACAAACTATAATAAACCAACCTAACCGACACATCCTTTGACACATCATGCTGCTGTCTAGCAAACGAGCTTAACACAACACCACCTACGCGCTGTAGTTCTTAGAATTGCAACGAAATACTCTAACTGGACATAAGTCCTCACACAACACCGAAGCAACTCTCGAAAAAAAGGGAATTAAAAAGATGATAACAATTATTACATTTTGCTCGTTCTCAAAGCAAAGGGAACCTCTGTTTTTTGTGCTTGTCGTTCTCGGAACTCGTTCATACAACTTTTTGCTTCATATTTTTCTTTCTGTACAAAAAAGAAAAAAAAAGATAATTTAAAATTAAAAAAATACATATTGCACAGGACTAACTGACATAACCGCTGTTGGCAGCCATCAAGTTGAAGCCACCAACAAGACACCCGTTGTTACCACCGCAACGATTAACAACATTTCAGGTAAACTTGGAGGTTCTGTGTGTGCGAGTGTGTGTGTATGTGTTTGATCCTGCAAGTCCTTCCATGTCCAGTTGTGTGTTATCTTTTCTTCTTCATCATTGTTTTTCTTTCTTTTTTTTCTTATTGTCTGTTGTATGTGTTGCCACTGCATTGAACGATGCGCTGGCCAAGAGTAGACGCGGGTTGTTTACTTAAGCCCTTTTTGGTTCGCAGAATGAAATAAAAAAGTTTGTTTTCTTTTTTTTTGCTCCTTTTTTGTTCGTTGAGATCCTTGCTTTCTTTATCTTTTAAGGATTTTAGCGAACATAAATACACCAATGCACCTATGCACATAAATAATAAATAAAGTAAATTATGAAGGACCTCCTTCCGTTCTTATTGAGTTCTTTTTTCGTATCTTTCCTTTTGTGGTAAGACCTTGGCTTTTCTTAAAAAAAAAAAAAACCTACAAGTTGTTGCACTTGCACCATGTCGAAGCACATACACACTCTCTTAAGCACAATGTATTTATTAATTAGTTCAAAGGATATTTTTTATTTATGTGTTCTTTTTTTTCTGGTCGGTGGGGTGTATTGTTTAATTTTCTAGGAACAGCTGCTTGTTCCATACGACACGAAGAATTGCATTTTTTAATTTGTTTTTACTCTCCATGTAAGGATTAAAAGGACGACCGACACGGTAGACCATTCTCTGGTTCTCCTTGCTTGGAACTTTCTTTTAGCTCTTGGGTTGGTCCGGTACATTGAAACTAGGATTATAATTGTTTTTTACTCTTCATTGAAACTTCTTATATGGACGTATTTTTTATTTTTATTTTGGAAAGATACGCGACTAAGTTTCCTTAGTTTCGCATTTATTGTTTCTCATTTTTCCTATTTTGCGGTTTAATGCATTCTCTCTGAATTTGTGTTCCTTTTTGTTTTTGCAAATGGTGGTAGGTGCGGTCCATGGTCCAACGCATAGCTAGGATACAAAAACTATATTTCCACAAGCGGTTTTACTTTGTGGCTTAAGATAGTTAAGCTATATCGTGTTTAAATTAGCTTTACCGTACATACTACGTACTACGTGCACTGGTAGTTGCGTGGACCTGGACATATATACACATATTCACTTTGTCTATATAACAGGTTGGGAGATATTTTGATATGCGCTTTTTGTAAACTTTGAGCTCTTTGTCCGTGTTTTTGCAGCGCTTGATTGTCGGACGGCGGCTGCTTGGTTTTGGTGGATTTGTATTGAGCTTACTTCAAAAGAAAGTACCTATTAAAATTGAAAATATTTTGTAATAATTTCCACAGAGTGAAATCCGTGGTTGTCCTGTTCGGACTTGATGCTCTCATATTGCTGTGTTGTTTTGAAAATCGATGTAGTTTATTTTGGCTACGTAAATATTGGTTGCCTTTTCGCATACATTGCTGCACTTTATTGTCTTTTTGATATAGAATCTGGGCAATTAAGGTTTTTTAGGATTTCCATCATCAAAGCACATCAAGTTTGAGCTAAAATAAAACATATAAATAGGCGGACACAACAACAACAAGCTCAGGGAGGGAAGCAGTGAATCGAACTTCTATCAACTATAACTTTTGGGAAACGGGGGAGGGGATCTGATCTATTACCTTCTGTCGACTTTGAAAGGCTTAGGGAGGAAGGGCAACTACAAAGGCCTTGCGGATTTCAGGGACCGAATATTTTAAGTCGATACCGAACGGCTAAGTTAAACATCACTTTTCATGACAGTGTTTTTACTGTCAGAGGACTTGCTAATTCCTCGCGAAAGGCAAAAGGGAAAACAATTTGATGCTTCGTAGATTTGGTCCTCGAACTCCCACGTAACAGGCAGATCATTCGCCACTAAGTCTTAGCTGGTTGCAATCAAATGGTGAATAAAAAAAATAAATAAATAGGGTGGCGCTACAGAGCGAGGAGCCCCTGGGCCTAGCGCATTTCTCACAACCATGCCTTGTGAGGGAATGGAGGGGACCTACAAATTTATGCCGGATCCGAACGGCTAATTGAGAAAGCGCTTTTCATGGCATGAATTTAATAACGGAGGACTTGCCAATTCCTCGCGAAAGGCGATACCCGGGAAAAAATATTTTTTTGCCTCTGCTGGGATTCGAACCTCGAACCTCTGGGTTAGCAGGTGGACATGCTAACCATCGCACCACGGGTACCACAAATGGTGAATACGTCTACTTATTCATGGGTGCACATTTTTCCAACTTGTTGATGCTCTCCAAGCAAAGCGCAGATGCTCTTTAACTCTCCAACCAAAGTGAAATTACAAAGACATTTGTTTTATAGAAGACCTGTTCACTCGACCTTATTCTAAATTTGTCAATAGGCGTGATTGTCATATGAGTTTGCATGCCCAGATTAAGCTAGAGGAATTACTTCTTGGTACCCGTGGCGTGATGGCTAGCATGTCTGCCTGTTACGCGGGATGTTCGTGGTTTGAATCCCAACTGAGGCAAAAAAAATTTTTCCACTTTCCCGAGGAATTCGCAAGTCCTCCGTAAGTAAATTCATTGCCATGAAAAGCGCTTTCTCGATTAGTCGTTCGGAACCGCCATAAAATTACAGGTCCCCTCCATTCCCTCACAAGGCATTGTTGTGAGACATGTGCTAGGCCCTGAGGCTCCTCTGTTGCGCAACCTTATTTATTTATTTATTTTAGTTCCTTCCTTGCGTAGTTGGTAACCTGTCTGCCTATTAAGTTTGAGGCTCGAAGTCCGAATCGTAGAAACATCCAGGAAAAAAATGTTTTTCCGCTGGTTTCGCCTTTCGCTATAACTTAAAAACTTCACCGATATTTATTTCATACCACGAAAAGCGCTTCCTTGATTAGCCGTTCCGAGTCAGCAAAAAATTATAGGTCTCTTCCATTCAGTCCCAAGGTGTTGTTGAGAGAAATGCGCTATGCCACGGGGTTCTTCGCTTTGTTGCGCCACACTATGTAAATATGTTTGTGTATATTCGATTTATTCAATTATATTCCTCCTTCTTTTTCTGGCCTCACGATCATCGTGGTGTCGAAGGGATCACAGAACTTCCACTGAACACTTCACACTATTGATCCTTTCGTGGGGTGCGCTGCGCCATAAATGTATTCAAATAGGTATGCCTTTTCAATTTGCGACTACTGTCATATGCTCGCCTTTTTTCGTCCTGTTTGTAGATTAATTCTCTCTTCTCCAAGTGTGGGAGTGAAAACTTTAAAACACCTCTGGACAATGTGCTCCAGTGATCGTTTTATGCGATGTTTTGTGGTGGATTCACGTTTCATCCACGGTTACGAAACATGGCAAAAAGTCAGTCACAACACACCGAAGACCAAACACCAGTCAAAACAGGGGGTTTCTCGGGATGAATCACTTTTTTCCATTTTTTTCTCAGTAAACGCGGTAGTCCGATATTAACGGCTGTCAAAAAAAAAACTAAGTGTTCCATCTTGTTCAATTTTTGACAAGAATCAACTGACAGAAAACTGTTGACGTGAGCAGTGTTGCCATTTCAATTAAGAGGCGGGTAATTCTTAAAGTCACGGACTTATTGACGCACCCTCGTAATGTTAGAGTTACAAAGCGCGGATAGTGTTATCAAATTTTTGAAAGATGAATCGATTCCTTGAAGTTTTGGAAATTGAAGAACGGCTGAGAGAGCTGGGAGTGAGCTGGGGTTTACTCAGATGCACTTAATCGCAGTTTCTTTCAAGTGAAAATTTTTGATGAACAAAGAGTTTATCTCATGGTTCAGTTAAAACGTGGTATCTACATCTTGCAAGATAGTTAAGCTTAAGTTGTAATCATTCATGGTTGTCTTTACAACGCCCCGAAACTGCCTACTACCTCACTTTTCCCAAGCAGGGGTAATAAAAACGTACAAAAACTATGTTAAGCTTTCTGCTAAAGTAAGGTGCTGTAAAAAGAAAGAGAAAACAAATTTAAGACATCATCCATCGACTAAGCAGGTCTGACAAAAACTCTATTCTTAACTTATTAAGTGCCTGTTACCTTTGAGCATATTGCAACTTACTTTCGTAATTGGTGTCATATGTAGACACTGGAAAGCTCTATAGAACTTTGGGTTGTCTTGAACTAGTTTTGCAGAAATTGCTGGAGCGAAGAGCAAACTATTCCGCGTCTTCTATACGCTCCTTTTGTTCTTTTTCAATTGAAGTCCTTAAGGGTATGACCTTCACGATGAATTTAAAAGTATCTTCGAAAGGATTATTGCCATGAGGGAGGAGTGATTGCGCATCTAGCCGTTGGTAATCGGTGAAAAACGTAGGCTTATTTCATTCCGCTAAATTATCTTCAATCTTCTTCCTTTTCATTTACGCCGCTATGAAATTCATGATCTCGAAGGGATTACAGCTCCCCACTTGTCTGTTTGACATTAGTGATCCTCTTAATGAGTTCTATAGTGCTGTATTTTAAAATTCCAAGGGGCATCCCATCAGAGCTATAGTGATGCTACCTTACTGCTGAGATAACCTAAGAAGCACGTGTGCATCCAATATGTTAAAAGTTAAACTTGGTTTAACCGTACTTATGCTTATTTTAACAGAATTCAGCAGTTAAACCTCAAGACTTCTGTGATTAATATTTTTCTATGTAAAACATAAATTTCGATGAATAATTTTGAATTTGTTTGATGGCTCGGTCTGAAGGTTTGTTCAATATTTTTTCATCTACGCCATTGCTGCCTACGTGTAAGTCAACCGTAACCGGTTTTAAATGTCATCAAAACCTTGCCTTAAACTGCAAACCCACTCAGCAACATATTGAATTACAAGCCATTTTCACTTAAAAACAAAAACCAAAACATTCGCCGAAAAAAATCAAAACGTAAACAATGATTTTGTGAAGCAGCCACATCAACAAAAACAAAAGAATCACAGACTTTGGCGGAGAATAAAATAGAAAACTTTTCGAATCGTAAATGATGATGAAAACATAAATTCTTCGCGTCGATTTAATGTCGAACGAGAAAGTACCAACCTGAAAAGTTAATTTAAGAACTTTGCCAGAAAATCTTCTTTTCTAAAGGGCACCCATCTTCATACAAACACATATTTTATGACATTATATGCTCAGCCATCCACACATCCTTTTTTTTTTGCAACCCATCACACACCCACACACTAACATTATATATTGGAAGGCTAGGAAGGTAACATTGAAAGAGCAGGGCAAGAGCAAAGTGCTTAGTCTCTGCTAAAAAACGATGAATGTGTTTATTTGCGCCATAAAAAAAGGGATAGTAAAAACAAGCAAGCGAAATATTATATGTACAGAATGTGAGAGAAATAATTAAAACATTGTTTACTTTTCTGTGCCTTTCATCAAACAAATTAACATGAACGCGCACAGAACGGCTACAACACACACACACTATAAACAGCACAAGCTGAGCATATATAATATTTAACATTAAAAATCTCAAAACGAGCAAAGCATAAACAAACTGCTGTCATCGGCTTGTCAATGCCTCGTCGCATGTGTGTACCATCCTCAAATTAGCGTGTCAGTTTTAATTGAGTTAAAAGGAAAATTAAATTTTTGAAAGCGACAAACAACAACAACAACAACATCAGCAGCAAAAAAAAGTTGGAGAAATTATTATCGCTCCTCATGGTGTGAAAGTGTAAAAATAACACATTGACAATCTCTTTTTTTATTATCAGGGCATAAAGTGTCCTTGAGTTATCTCCTATCTTTGATGCAAAAAAGATGTTGATTGAAGGTGTGAGTTTTCCGTAAGATGTTTTCGACTGTTGGAACACATTTATGTAGCAGTTTGGAATCCAGCGGTAAAGGAAAGTGTGCAAGCTGAACAATGAAGCAGAATCCTGTTTGAATCAAGTTTCTTAGGCTTCTTTCGATGTTTAAAGGTTTGAAACGTTCATTTGCTTTGCTCTCTAAACCAAGCCTCAACAAAACTTGTTGCTTTTAAGTCTAAGCCTCTTACATCTTAGCACACCACACAAATCCGATATTAGAAACCGAAGTTTTTTCTTAATTCGACATTAAAATGTTCTATATATGAATTTTTCGATGTGGCGAAGCTAAGGCAAACTTCCGGAATCAAAACTGCAAGAAAAAGTCGGATTCTATTTTAAAACTGTCATTCCAAAATTGTAGCAGATTTGCTTTTTTCGCTTGGTCTAAAAAAAGTTTTCATTTTACTGAAAAATGTAAACGTTCTTGTACCCAAATTTTTAAAGTTTGACAAAACTTTGTTTCATTCTGCAAAGATCTTAACTATCTGCTATTATTTTTGTAACATTTTTGTCCTTCATTGGGCGCCAATTATTAGAACTTCTTTTTAACCTGGCTACCCATGTAGTGTCATCTGCAGACAGCTAGTGTTTGTCTTTAAGTCTTAAATGTTTCTTGAAAACTAATCAATTTAACAGTTCTTCAGCCTTAGAGAATACTTATGCATAAAGTAGCTCAACATCCCTAAGTCGCCTTAGGATGTTTAGTTGAAGCTTTAAAATTACTATTCTGTGATTCTTGTTACGTTGAAGATATCATCAGATGGTTCTGGTTTTTGGGACCATGAGTCTGCTTCAGTTGCTGGTATCGTTGAAACGGCATTTGAATAAGCCACATTTGTTTCAGGCAATACTCTGGTTATGCCTAGCCAAGCGTGGTATCTATACTATGGTTTTTTTTGCGTGGTAGAAACATGTCTTTAGGGAAAACAGGAGTAGCTTTTTTGACTTCAAAGGTGTCTTTGAGCTTTTTATCACTTTCAAAAGAGAAATTCTGGTTTTCAACGCCATCATGTAAAGTAGAACGAAGTGTTGTAAAGATGCCAAAACTGGCCATGGCTTTTAACAGCCGGAGCCAGATTCTGGAAGAGTGATTTCTTATTGTGTACACGAAAAAATGTCAACTATCTCTCATTTCGATCCCGCAAGGGTGAAGGTGATTTTTTTTTTTCACGGAAGTCGTGTACACTGTCCTTCAAATTTATTTACGATCCTTTATAGTGTTAGTTTTAAATGGCCCTTGAGTGTGGAACTTAAGAACTTACACTTTCAGAATCGAGCCTCTGATTTCCGTAAATATTGTCGTGTTGTAAGCTTTCATGGGTTATTGGATACATATGTCATTGTTTTTGTGATGCGAAGTCAAACGTTAAGTACGTTCAGTGCGATAAGTTCATGAAGACTTATCCCTCCGTAGTTGCTGAAACTATAATGTCCGCGCTTTTAAAATTGGAAGCTGATTGTACTGAAACTTATTCAAAGGAAGTTTTTTACCAACCAAATCAAAAGAATCAGTTACTAACGAGTCCTTTTTTCAAGGTGTTGCTGTCTTTGCTATTTTTTCATAAACGTTCCGTTCTTTTTGCTTTTCTTCTTTCATGTGCCTCTTTTGGAGTACAATTTGTGATAAGTCCAATTTATTTCGTGAAATGGCGCCCAACGTTAGTTCTTTGAATATATTCTCGAAACAATAGATTATATATGTAAATGCATTCGTTTTGAAAAATAACCAGAAGTTACCGAAAATGGTGCAAATATAAACAATAGCCATAGCTCTACAAAAATTCTGTACAAATTAAGTCAATAGTGATACCAGTATTGGTTCGCCCAATACTGGTATCCCTTGCAGCTCACTAATCGGGCTGTAGACGCATAATGTTACACCATCCGATCCCTTCGAAGTTCCTAATCGCTCAGCATGGAGAAACCCTGTAATTCTTACAAGTAACTTCCAATACATTTGGTACACTGACGCGACGCGACGGTTCAAAAACTAACAAGGGTGTAGGCGCAAGGGTTTTCGGTCCCAACTTCACATCATCTATATCCCTTGGTAGCACAACAACTATATTTCAAGCGGAGGTAATAGCTATAGAAGTCTATGCTAGGGAATGCATTATAAGTAATCCCTGAAGTAATAGTCCTCAACCTAAATTGAATCCAAACTAGTTTGGAACTGTCTATCTCAATTAGCCACTTCAGTAAAATAACTCTTTCCTGGGTGCCTGGAAATGAAGGTGTACAGGGTAACGAAAAGGTTGACCGCCTAGCTAGACTTGGTTTTCAATCACAACTTAATGGCCCGTTACCCTACTGCGGCATCCCAATCAGTTGCATATAACGTGAACTGGTTACTTGGGAACGGCAGAACATGATCCACATCTGAAACAACTCTAATGGCAGCCGCCAATCAAAACTATTCATAGACTCATCTCAAAAACATATGAAAGAAATTCTTGAAATGATCAAACGTGACGCAAAGTTACTCACGGACTTCCTCACTAGACACTGCTCTCTCAAATATCAACTTAAAAACATGGGCATCATCCAGGATGACACCTGCCGTTTCTGTCTCGAAGACAGAATAAACCGAATATTCTTAGGTTCTTATATGACCTAAACTTCGAATGAACAACTCCACACTTTACGTGTTTAAACCTAAGGGAACAGCTTGACGTGCTAGTAAGGTATTTTGCCTTCGCCCTATTCAATTGAAAAAATAAATATGTTTGTATTGTTTTTAATTTTTATATTTTAACTCTTTCATCGTGTAAATTATTGTCTCCCCAAAACTATGTTAATTCTTCATCTTAATTTCCAGTAAAATCCTTAAAATTTTTTAAAACGTTACCACGCATTGAGTGCCAATGTTAACACAAAAAATTTAACAAACCATTCATTTGAGATCCTACCGTAAAAGGTTTATTTACCAATTGTATTTCAAATAATGACCCTCTAATTTTTCCATCAGAATAAAGAATCGCATACCGTAAAATAATCTTTCATAACTTGAACCAAATTATCAATCTGTAAAAGAACCCTTTTCTTTGCAAATCGTCCTCCTTTTTGGAAATAGGTACACACTGGGTTTTTTTCTCTCTACAATCGAGTGCACAACACCGTAGCACTCCTTCACATCAATTTCGACATCGCTTTTTTTGCAAACTATAGATCCTTTAAATATAAACACCTTCCAAACATTTCGAACGATATTCAAAGAAGGAGATGGCCCTTAAACTTGCATTGTACATTTTTCACAGTTCAATTTATTATTTATCTATTTCCATATGAAAACACCGTCTTATGCTGTGTAAAGGAAGTCCTCTTACGATACTTCTTTACACTTCCTTACACTCGACTAAATGTTTGTTTGTGATGGTTCCATAGGTAGAGAAGGTAATTCACACATTGAACGATTTTTTTTTTATTCTCTCGTTTCTGAAAAATAAATATATTCTTATTGTCCTGCACCATGTATTGTTAAATAATGTGAAATATTTAATTCTGCTTTTATACCTCTTTAATAATGATACGGATGTGTGGGCTTTCGTCTTTTTTTAATACGGTCTCACGAAGAATTCAATATTCTTATTATTATCTTGTTTTTTTTTTTGAGACGAGTAAACCTAACACAGTTCAAAGGTTTGTGAAAACAACCAACGCTATAAGATGAAGTCGAACGTGTCGGTTGTGTGTATCCTTTTTAGAGATTCTCTTTTCAAACTTGAACGATTTTTATTATAACATCGTCTCCTGTTCAGTCTTGCTTAACACTTAAATCATCATCATCGCCTATGCATGGATGAGGATAAAGAATTTTCTTGCAACATGGACGTCCTTACTTGCTGTATCCTTTCTATATTTTTGTGTGAAATAAGAAAGAAAAAAAAAAAATAAACACTTATACAATATTTTTCTTCAATTCTTTTCAATGTTGAATTTTTCTTGATCGCACATATAAATATTTAAAGCACTGTCTCAAATTGTATAAACACACACTCGCATACACACAATCACACCCCCACACTGCTCCTCCGCACCCACTCAAACTAAGGAACAAAAAGTATATCTTTATGATCATGTGTGTGTTGTATTGCACAGATAGAATTTTTTTTTAAGGAACGACACACTCCGTTTTTCGATTTATATTCCTGTTTCTATAGAAGCAAGCGCCATACATAAATGCATGATGAATGTATCAGAACTCTCACACTCAGTCCACATTCCAGAGATGGCTGCTTCACTCTCGAAAAATATAAATGATATAAAAATACAAAAATCTAGTTTTGTTTTTCCTACGTATGTCTTTCTATCCGTTTATTAGTTTTATACTTTTTCACTGGAATAGCTGCATAATGTTTTGTTTTCCTCTGCTCTACATTTGCTATACGTCTCTGTGTTTTAATTTTTTTGCATTTTAAAAATATTCGTAATTTAATTATATTTTAAAATAACTTTTCTTTTTGCAGGGGTTAATATGGGCTATATTGAGAATAGCTATTCGAATTCGAATAATGGTGGCAGTGTCAATTCTCAGGACTCACTGTGGCAAGTGAAAATGTCAGCAGCGGCTGGTAATCAAACACAAATGGTACCATCACACAATTTTGTTGAACGACAACCATCGTATGGTTATGATCCTTTGACACATGGAGGGTATGGAGCCGTCGATGACTATGCACCATATCCACATTTGACAACTACACCTAGCCAACATGGCGATGAGTATCATAATTTGAGAAATAGCCAGAATCCATCCAGACAAGACTATTGCAGTGATCCGTATGCATCGGTGCAGAAACCAAAGAAGAGAGTTGATCAGCATTTAGGTAAGTCGAGATGTTGATATCCTTGATTTGTATTTTTTTTATAATTTAGTTTTGTTTCGTTCAATTTAACGAGTCCATCATATTTTTTGTTTGGCTTCAGAGGGTTTGTTTCTATAATTCAAAAATCAGTCTATAAATAGATTGATTCACATTGAACCTCGCTCGACAACATCGTTAAGGTATTTAAGTTTTAGGAAGTGCGTTCAGATTTAAGGAGATTTGAATTATTGGATAAATAATGTTCTAATGACGCGCTAGTTGAAGCCCTCGTGTTATTTTTGAATTCGGTATAGGTTCACAAGGAAAAGGCTCCCTAACGGCTCGCGTACACTAAATCAGACATCGTCCGAATTATAATCGGCCGTTGTCGGCCGAACTCTGACGTTCGAACCAAACATGTGTTAAGCAAAGAGAGCACGTACACCACTCCAGCCGACAACGTCAGATGTCGTCCGTTGTCGTCCGACTACATCCGATCAACCGACAAATCCGAACTTGTTTGGATTTATCGTACGTCGTACGCCATCGCCAGTTTGCCAGTAGAAGTACACAAAAATAAAAGCAATGGATAGTGAAAAGTTAATAAATTTCGTTTTTAGTAGGACACCATTGTGGAATAAGTTTTCAAAGGCATATAATAATAGAGACGTCACTAAAAATCTATGGAAAGAAGCCTTAAAGAAATAAATTCAATAACAAGATGTCTGTCAGTTATCGTCAGAGAACGGCAGCAGTGTATGGAGACGAACGTCCGAGATTGTCGTCCGAACAGCTCCCATCCGATATCGGCCCATAAATCGGATTCAGTGTACGCGAGCCGTAACATTATTGAGATCAAGCTTTAAAATTTTTATAATGCTGTCTATTCGTTTAGGCAATTCTTACCGCTGGTAGGCGGTGGTAACGCGTTTGTTAACGCTTTGAGATACTTTATTTTTGGCAATAATTTTCGTTCTGACATCCGCTCTCCATACAATAACTTCTATCGTTCTTCTTCGCTCTTCGATTTTTGTTTAAGAGGCCCAAACTTCAATGACTTAGGTTAGGTTAGGTGGTTTAGTGGCTGTCACCTAATGAGTAATGCTTACCTACATTGCCTGACACACTTAGGACGCAAGGGCCCATTGTGGAGGACCTGAAGTTTTCTTTGAGCCAAGACAGCACCTCCTTAATTGCCAGCATTTCCGCTTGGAACACACTACAATGATCGGTTAGGTGGAAGAAAAGACTGAAATTCAGTTTTTCTGAGTAAATTCCACTTCCTACACCTTCGCTGGTTTTTGAACCATCGGTGTAAAAGTGTATTGCTTCATTTTCCAAGAGAGTGCCATTTTTCCAACCTTCTCTTGAAGGTATGGTTACTTGGAAGTTATTATCAAACACCAACTTGGGGGTTGGTGTAGTCGGATCGATTCAGTAGGAAGCTAAAGTTATCTAGAATGGTAGTGTGACCGAATTGATTATTGGTCCACTGTGATGTAGCTCTGAGTCGAGTAGCTGAGCTAGCTGCGACTTGTTTGCTGAAGATATCTAGGGGTGTGAGATCTAGTAGTACATTGAGGGCGTCCGATTCGGTTGTCCTCAGTGCGCCACTAATACACAGACTAGCCGTTCTTTGAACTTTGGCCAGCTTGTTGTAGTTGATCATCTTGTCTAGTTCGGTCCACCAGACAATCACCCCGTATGTGAGTATCGGCCTAATTACCGAGGTAAACAGCCAATGGGTGATTTGGGGCGAAAAACCTCATTTCCCACCAATGGCTTTTTTACAAGAGAAGAGTGCCACGTTGGCTTTATTTACTCTTTCCTCAATATTGGTTTTCCAGGTTAGTTTTTTGTCAAAAATGAGACCTAGATATTTAGCCTGATTTGACAGTGTGAGAGCTACCCCCTTAAAAGTTGGGGGTCTGAAGTCCGGAATTTTGTATTTCGTAAAGAGTAAAGAGAACTAATTCCGTTTTGTGGGGATTGATATTCAGTCCGCAATCTACAGCCCAATTGTTAAGTGCTGTTTGTAGCTGCTCAGCTAGGGTTTGTGGGTGCTTGCCTGAAACGGCAATTGCTACATCATCGGCATAGGTTATGGTTTTGAGACCTTCGTCCTCTAGGTCGATACTTCAATGACTTACTTATGTAAATTTTATGCTGCGGTTTCAGTCTCAAAGTTCTTTCGAACGTGAGCGACATCAGGTCATTTCTTTCTTAAAGTGATTTTCTTACAGACTTTGTAATTTTGGTCAGTCTAAGACTCATCCTTAGCGGAGTTCCACATTATGCCATGTGTTCCTCCGCTCCGTCCGCCTTAGGTTAGATTAGGTTTAAATGGCTGTCAGGAAAACAAACTGACACACTTAGACCAATATTAGGTCCATTGTGATACCATAGAAATTATGCGAGGAAGTACCTCACTTAACAAAACCATTTGGAGCTTTTAATAAAGCGAAGGAGATGCAGGGGATCTGTGTTCGTCAGATCGCTTGCATCATCAATCCGTCCGTCTTGAAAGTTTTTAAACATATATGAAAACCGTCCAACAAGTTGGACAAGCGGTCGTCTGAGGGTTCAGATTATCCAACATTGACACAATTGACACAAAGTTTTCATAGATGGGGCTTTGGCAGCAATGACTTGCGTTTTGTTTCACTCCTTCTTATGATCTTCCTCATTCTTCTTATATCTGACTCTTGATATGTTTCATTTCCTATAAAACTGTGGTTTATTCCATTTTACGCTTCGATGCAATTGAAAAGCTTCATTCAGTTGATAGAGACCCGATTTTCATTATATTGAGCATAAGTAGGTCAAATTAAGGACCTTTCAGATGGCTTGAAGGCGAGCGGCCATTTGGTGGTGCGATGCCTCCCATCAGAATATCACGGGGCCACACATTTAAGTACCCTCTACCTAACCACCTCAGTAAAGGACTGTTGAAGGTTTTCGCGCATCCAACACCCTGCCATTTTTTGGTTGAAATTGTTTCATGATACCTTATTGTATCATAACTCAACTCAAGCTGTGAAATGTTTTCGAACATTTTCCTTCTGCTCCGTTGGCTTTACACAACTCCGAAGTACATTTACATTTGCGAGAGAAAAACCAAACATTCAACCACAGTTACATACCTTATTACAGACGATTAAGTGGAATGGAATTAAATCTCTCCACTGAAATGCATCCTTTTAATTACCTTTGATGTTCGCTCATCCAATTCTTTCGATAGTAAACGATTTCCAATGCCCAATTGTCTTCAATATGACACTCTCTACACACCAAAATTACGAAATTCATTGGTCAGAACCTTTTCCAAAAAAGGGATTCTAATTATTCAATTACCAAGGAGCAAAATAAACATAAAACAAAAACAATAAAGTCAACAAAATATAATTCACCAAAGGCCCAAACTCTTGCCTACTTACTTCCATGATAGAATGCAAAAATTACCCCACTGCCCATTGCTGCCCAACCATATTTCAAATAAAAAATAAATATAAAGAAAACCCTTTTCATTGGCAAAGAATTTTTCAATTGAAATCTCCCGATTCAACTCTAATGACCTTTACCCTTAATTTAAAATTAAATGGATCGATCAAACAATTCCGTCCCCATAAAAATAACAAGCCAATAAAAAAAGGGAGCAAATAAATATTGTGCAAAACAGGAATCCAAGCCAAGCCAGAAGTAAAAAGCAAAAGCAAAAGCAGAAGAAAAAAAAATGAAATAAATAAAAAATAAAAGGATTACCCTTGATCCTTATCCCCTCTGACCAATGTCCATCCAGAAAGGTTGAATCCTTTTAAATAAAAAATAATAAAAAATCAAACAGAAAAATCCGCTTGCCCAAAAACATTACTTTAATCTCAAATGTAAGCACACACAACAAGGACGAAATTTTTAGTACAGAGGAACCGAACAAGCATGCACTGCACCACCTCTTATGCTAACAAAAAATATTTGTGGGAAGGTGTACCTACGTCCAGTTCAAAGTCCACCATATCATTCCCATTCGATAACCATAAAAACAAATGAAGCTCAATTTTTAGTTCAATATTTTGCTTGTTTGCTTTTATGATCCCGAATAACCAACCTCCACCTATTTGGTCGTCGTCTGACAACAATAACAAACACAGTACACACCCTGTCCCAAAATCCACTTACAAAGTTTCTTTTATCCTTTAAAAAAAAAACACACAGGATATAATTTAATTCAAAGCCATATAGCCTGGCAGAAATGAGAAGAGAACATTTTAACAAGTTTAGTTTCGGAATACATTTTTTTTTCTTTTCTTTTTTTATCTTGTATATTAAAGAGAGGCTCCACGTTCCACGACTGTTGTGTGTGCCAAGGATCAAAGCACATTGAAGGGCCCCTAGGTGTGTGTCGTTGTTGTGTATCACTGTATTGTATCCTCTGCTACTACTTGTAGGTACTGGTGCTGTTGTGTTGTGCAAGGATATCGTTTTCAATTTTCGAATTTTTCAATTTATTCTAAGCCGATGAAATGTGAATCTCATATGAACACAAGGACATTGGTCCTATTCAGTGAGAGGCAGGCGTCTGAATATAAAAAATATATATTGTTGGAGGTGGTTTAGGACAGCCGGAAAACAGTTGAATCTTTGAGCCTACATAGTAGGTAGGTATTCTATTTTGGCACAATATGAACGGCATAAAGTTATTTAAAAGGAACTTCTTCCAGAAAAGGTCGTTGGTCGGTCGGTTGGTTGGTGGTATAAAAGACGATACGATACGGAGGTATACCTATATTTAGTCATAAGGAGTCTTAAAATTTTATGGACGTACGGTTGTTGGGTGTTGCTTTGCTGTCGAAGTCAGTTCGTGTTTTACAAGTTTTATGGTTATGGTGTCTTAAGTGGTCCAACTAAAAATGTTGTTAAAGTGAGTCAATAATGATTAACTCTGTTGAGATGGTGGGTGTGTTTCCTTCTATAATAAAGGTGCTTTCAATGCAACTGGTGTATGGATACATTTTAATGGGTTTTATTTTAGCATTATGAATTCGTTACAAAAGGACCAAACACTGAATTTCGTTACGTTGGCATTACGTGTTGATGGCACAACAGAGCCATTTGCTTGTTCGAACTTAAATTGAATAAAATTGGGGACGCATAATTTCGTTAACAAACAATTCTAAAAAAAAGGTTCTTCGACTGATTAAAAATCAAATCGTTATCGTAAGCAAATAGTGGAAGACAACCATGACTTGAAATTTGTTGAAAAAAATCACCCCGAAAGACTTTTTCGCAATCGAGACTCGATTAAATGGAAATCAGTGTGTTATTCAAAGTATTTACCAGCAATTAGGCGTTGTTTTTCGTTTTTTGATAGAGCCAGGTGGGTGATGGAGAAATCTGAAACAATTTGCTTATTGACTCTTATTGTTAGAAAAAGCGCCTAGCATGGTTCTAAGCCTTAAATGTTCATACACATTGATTAAAGCGTAAGGTGTAAGTTTGAAATAAAACTGTTCATTGATCAAAACACAAATTTTTGTTTAGGAAGTTCATATGACCTTTTCAATTCGAGATAAATTCGTTCCAGTACCTGAAATTTTTTCTAGAATTTCCTTATACAAGCCCCAGGCTTTCATGTAAAAACTTCAAGCTCTCTATTATCCCTATTCAGGTTTCAGGCTCAGTTTATACAATTCATTTGCCATTGTACAAGTGACAAGTTTCCATTTTATAGTTAAAATTTCGTTCTATTTTGATTTGCTTTCTTGAAGTTTTAGTTTTCCTTGAGGAAAGATCAATGTGCAGATCTTAAGTTACTTAGTGCAATCTTATTGGTGCATACTAGTAGGTCTAAACTCTAAAGTAACCTTGTTATTAGCATTTTTCTTGTATTCTTTTCAACTTTCCTTCTGTAGGCTGGCAAGGCCCAAGGTTTCTCTACACAAGCTAAATTTTCTTGAGTTTGCCTTGCCATGGCTGAAGCTGCTTTGTATTTCCTCAGTTTCTATCTACTAGTTACAAGTCTTGGTTTCTCTTTTCAAGTTGCCTCAAACTGGTTTGTATGTGATCAAATATTCTTATGTGAACCTCAAGTTGCTTTGCTAAATTTTGAATTTTCTTGTTTAATACTCAAGTATGCAAAAGTCTCAAATTTAATTCCAAATAAAAACCCTATTTTTTCAAAGTACGTAACCCAAGTTTCTTCTTCATGCTTTAAAATGATTCTTCCTTGCACAAGTTGTAAATATTCATTCCTTTATATGTCTTAACTTCAATTTCACAAGTTTATTAATTTACGTCTACAAGAATAAAATTTTGCCATTTATTCCTTCTATGCTCAAGTCTCTTTCTTAATTTTGTTTATAAGTACATACACCGAAAGAAAAACCTTATTAACATCAAACCTGAAGCTTGTTTGTTTTTGCGCCAAGCACGAACATACTTAAATTGAACAAGCTGGCATTTTCATTGTATTTATTGAAATGCTACAATTTTCATTGCTTAAATCAACAACGCCATTTTCAATTTCGTGTTTAAACATTGAGCAAAAACAATGTTGACCAACAACGGTTGTGATACTAGAAACATACATGTCCATAATACTTTAACAACGTTTGTGTTTCTCCAACAATTCTGAATTGTTGGTAAAATATGAACATTGTTGATCAAGTATGTTCGTGAGAATCCAGTCACGTTTTTATTTGCTCAACAGTTTAAATGTAAAATTTCTTTGATAAATGCCTGAATTGAAGTTTGACCTATAGCCCACATAAAGAATAATTAATTATTCCAAGATAAAGAGGTCACGAAACTTATCATAATGAATTGAAGTTCCGTTATGCAACTTCACGTTTTCTGTGGGTTTAAGTATGAAAAATATTGAAATTTAAAATGTTACTGATACTTTAACTATTCTGTTTATTGATTAAAGAAGTATGAACATTGTTGATCACACATATTGGTAATAGTTCAACAAAAGTTTATTTGGTATTGCAATCACAAACGTGATAGTTTTTATAATTTCAGCTTTAATTGTTAGTTAAATATGTTTGTTGTTGATCAAGTATGAAATCAACAATCACGTTGTAGGTTAAAAATAAGAAAATATTCAAATCAACTTCGAACATACTTAATTTAAAATTTTTTATGATACTTACCTGAAAAACAATTGATCACGGCAGCATATTCGATTTGAATATGCGTTCTTTCTTGTATTCATCTCGAAACTTGGTTAATTTCACAACTTTAGATGAATTGTTAATTAACACTGAAACATGTTTAAAACAACCAAGGTTTTTTCTTTCGGTTTACGAGTCTCAGTTTTTCCCCATAAACCAACCAATTGACTTAAGCACCTTTTTAGTTCTAAGTTATTATTATTATTATTATTATTTTAGTCGTAAGTTGTAAATAAGTTCTTTCTATCATTAGTTTTAAGAAAACCATCACAAACTGTAAAATCTGTAAGTGTCCTTGAGCAACACTTAAAAAATTTTTCTTTTTCTCATCTGATGTATTAATTTGTTTTAAGTATTAATTTAAATAATTATTCTTTAAATCAAAACCATTACGTAGGTTAGGTTAGGTTGAAATGGCTGTCAGGAAAACCAACTGACACACTTAGACCAGTATTTGATCCGTTGTGATACCATAAGATTTAAGTGAGGAAGAACCCCACTTAACAAAACCATTTGGAGCTTTTTATGAAGCGAAAGAGATGAAGGATATCTGTGTTCGCCAGATCGTTTAGATCATCGAGGAAATATTTTCCAAGATGCCGTTTTCTTTTAATGGAGAGTGCAGGACATGAGCAGAGGAGGTGTGGAATAGTTTCTTCCTCCTCCTCATCTAAGCAACTTCTACAGAAGTCATTTGAGGGAACACCAAGTCTTATGGCGTGTCTGCCTATCAGACAATGTCCTGTAATGACATTGATTACGGAGCTAAAGTGCAATCTGGTTATGGATAGCAAATGCCTTGTGCGTTTTGGATCAAGTCCTGGCCATAGCTGTTTTGTTGCCACACATGTGGTGATACTGTTCCACCAATGATTTGTTCTATCCATTGCCTCTTGCTTTAGCATAAGTTTACATGTAGCGATTGGTATACCGATATTCAACCTGCTGGTTGATATCGGTAGAACGGTTCCTTTTCTGGCGAGTTCATCGGCCTTACAGTTGCCCGCGATATCTCTGTGCCCCGGCACCCAAATAAGGTGAATATTGAACTGTTCAGCCATCTCCTTAAGAGACAGGCGACAGTTAAGGGCGGTTACTGAGTTCGTGGAAACGGCGCCGAGTGATTTGAGGGCTGCCTGACTGTCTGAGAAAATCCGGATATTCGCTGAGGATATCACGTTTTCTTTTAGCCATGATAGGACCTCTTTGATCGCCAGAATTTCCGCTTGGAACACGCTACAATGGTTTGGGAGGCGGAAAGAGAGACTTACGTTAAGTCGTTTTGAGTACACCCCGCAGCCAACCCCTTCCTCGGTTTTTGACCCATCTGTATAGAAATGAATTGAATCATCTCTCAAAAATTCTTCGTCTTCCCAGGTCGTTCTCGTTGGGATTGAGACATGGAACTTATTATCAAAAACCAATTGGGGGATGGTGTAGTCAGAGTGGCAAGGGATTGATCTGAATGTATTCAGGATTGTGACATGACCGATGTTGTTATCGGTCCATTGGGAGATAGCTCTGATACGAGTGGCCGTACTTGCGGCCATTTGTTTACTGAAGATATCTAGTGGTATGAGATTAAGGAGTATATTTAGGGCAGCTGAGGGTGTTGATCTCAGTGCTCCGCTTATACATAAACAGGCTGTTCGTTGGACTTTGCTCAGATTATCGTAGTAGGTCCTTTTATCAAGAGCGGTCCACCATACCACTACTCCGTATGTGAGTATTGGTCTGATGACCGCGGTGTAGAGCCAGTGGGTGATTTGGGGGGAGAAGCCCCATTTTGTGCCAATGGCTTTTTTGCAGGAAAACAGGGCTACGGTTGATTTCCTGATTCTTTGCTGTATATTGGCTTTCCAGTTTAGCTTTTTGTCTAGGATAATACCTAGATATCTAGCTTCGTTGGAGAGTTGAAGTGGGATTCCATTTATTGATGGAGTTGTTAGTTGAGGAATTTTGTATTTCCTGGTGAAGAGAACGAGTTCGGTTTTCTGAGGGTTGACCCCTAGATCACTTTTTCTCGCCCATTTTACTAGTTTATTTAGAGCGGTTTGCATCAGATCCATAAGGACGTGAGCATATTTGCCGGATACCGCAATGGAGACGTCATCTGCATATGCAATCACTTTGAATCCCTCAGCTTCTAGGTCAACTAGAAGTTCATTGACGACTAGATTCCATAGAAGAGGGGATAGAACTCCACCTTGCGGTGTGCCCCTGCTGACAGATCTCTTTGCAGAGAAATCTCCCAGTGTTGAGTTGATTCTTCTGCTTTTTAGCATAAGATTTATCAATTCCACTAAGGATTTGTCTACTTTGAGCTTCGTCAGTGCCTTTGTAATTGCAGAGTTGCTGACGTTGTTGAAGGCACCCTCTATGTCGAGGAATGCGGCCAGAGTGTATTCTTTGTGATGGAGGGAGTATTCTATAGTACGAACCAGGGTGTGAAGGGCCGTTTCTACAGATTTTCCCTTACAGTAAGCGTGTTGCGCTTTAGATAACAGTTTAGGATCTATAGCTTTACGCAGGTGGATATCAATCAGTCGTTCTAAGGTTTTGAGAAGGAAAGATGATAGACTTATTGGTCGGAGATCTTTTGGATTTACATGGGATGATTTCCCAGCCTTAGGTATAAACACCACCTTGACTTCTCTCCACTGAGTGGGGATATAGTTTAGGGTGGTGCAGCCAATAAAAATCACTTCAAGGACAGGGATTATGATATCCGCAGCCTTTTGGAGTTCGGCTGGAATTATACCGTCTGGTCCAGGGGATTTATATGGGTCAAAGCTGTTAATGGCCCAAGTTAGTTTTTCCCTTGTAATCAGATCGGGGGTGTTAGTTATTATGCTACCTGATTCTGTGAAATCATAGTTACATAAGTTCTTGGAGCTACCTGGAAAGTGAGTGTCCAGAAGCAGATTGAGCGTTTCTTCGCAGGATTCTGTCCAGCCGTCAGCTGTTTTCAGACTGCTAGGCATGGTCGGACTTTTTGAGAGGATTTTTCTTAATCTAGAAGCTCCTGAAGTATCTTCTATTTTTCCACAGAAGTTTCTCCAGGAAGTTCTTTTATTTTTCCTCAGTTGATATTTATAAGTTTTGAGGGATTCCTTGTAGGAGTCCCAGTCTTTTACACTTTTAGATTGTTTAGCTCGGTTGAAGAATTTTCTACATTCTTTCCTGAGCGGTTCTAGCCCCGAGCTCCACCACAGTGGTTTCTGTTTTCCCCTTATTTTTATAAGAGGACAGGATTTCTGCAGTGAATAGTTAAGGGCAGTGGTAAGATCATTGACTTTTTTGTCTAGATCATGTTTGTTCGTAGGGTTTTGTAAAAGTTCAGGTTTAATAAACTTTTTCAAAGTTACCCGATATTTTTCCCAATCAGTTTTCCGGTAATTTCGGAACATTGGTTGCTTAGGAGGCTCCTCATTAAGATCAAATTGAATGTATCTATGATCCGAAAAGGAGTGTTCAGTCGATACTTTCCAATTAGTGATCCTATGATGAACCAAGTCGGAGACAAGAGTTATATCTAGAACTTCTTGTCTATTTCTGGTAATGAATGTTGGTTCATTGCCAGTGTTGCTTACTATAAGGTTAGTACTTAAAATAAAATCAAAAAGTGACTCACCCCTTTCATTTATGTCAGTACTCCCCCATACTGTGTGATGCGCGTTTGCATCGCATCCGATGATGAGGCAGATCTTCTGCCGTTCTGCTGCAGCGACAATCTTTTTCAACAGGTCGCCTGGAGGAGGGCCAGGATGGTCGTGGCCGAGATAAGCTGATACCAGCCAGTAGGTGTTGTTACTGGTTTGGTAACTAGCAGTAGTTACATCACAATTGCTGTAATCAGGGAGTAAAAATACATTAGTGCTACTTCTTACCAATATGCAGGATCTGGGTTCACCTTTGTCCTTTACATATAGCTGAGTATATCCAGGAGTCCTTAATCCATGAATGCAGGATTTGTTGATCCATGGTTCTTGGATAAGGACCACATCTTCCCCTCTTTTGTTCAGGCGGAGAAGAAGGGAGGCCGAGGCCTGTTTGGAGTGTTGGAGATTAATCTGCGTTAACTTCACCATCTTGGTTGCAGCTAAGCAGACTAACCCCCACCACTGTTTGGTTGAGGTCGTCTTCAGACTCACTTCCTGAAGTTGACCGTAAGAGGTCATCTTCCTTCAGGCCGTTCTCGGACATTGAGTCTTCTGTTTCGTCTTCTGATGTTACGGAGGAGGCACTTGGGGGATCTACTTCCATTTCAGGGAGTTTTTCGCCTTCAGCGCTTACCATGCTTGTTGTGTTCGGGGCAGAAGGAGCGTTTACGCTTTCTTCGTCTTTTTTATAAATTCTTAAGGTTATGGTCGCCCATCCGAACTTAATCTTACCTTGGGTTTCAGCTAGAGGGGCCATCGAGTCTTTGTTGATGACTATAATAGCCGATCTATTGGGACCGTCTGGTTCCTCCAACTTTGCTACCTTCCAGTCATGAGTAGGTAGGGATGGGTTACCAAATTGGATCATCTTAAGAATTATTTCTTTGTCGGAGAGCTCCGCTGGTATTCTGATGCGAGCTCTTGGTCTGCAAGGAATTTCCTCCTTTGCTACAACCTCGATCTTTGCACCAGGCCAGAGACCTTCTAAACGGCTGACTGCAAGCTTATACAGACTTTGCGATCTCTCCCCATCAAAGGCAATTAGCTTGACTCGCCCCTGGTACCAACCCGCATCTTCAAAAGTTGCAGGTTCTCCCGGGTTCTCCATCATGAGAGCCCAATAGGAGGTCTGGAGCTTGTTCAAGATCATTGTCCACTGATCAAAAGTAATCGCGCCATCTGCATTGCTCTTGTCAATTATGGCAACTACTGTTTTGTTACTGTTTTTAACACTTCGCTAAAGGACAAGTCTTTTCTGGTGGAGGTGCTGTGCACCTTAGATCGCTTAGGTTCCGGGATGGTTCCTTCGCATGATCTGTTTCTTTTTGAGGAATCGCCGGTGGGGATATTGGCAATGATGCTCTTAGCCCACGTAAGTTTAGCGTCCGCATCAGAAGCTCGCTTGTCTATTGGTGTTTCACCAAGAATCTTAACGAGCCTCCTTGCATTTCGCCGTTTCCTACGATTTGGGGGTGGGAGCTTCTCTTCCTCACTGGGAGCAGAGCATATTTCAGCGCCACTCTCACTGGGAAGGGAAATTGCCTCAGTGCTCGTAAGGGGGGGGGTTCTTCCTCTCGGTCAGACCGTAATTCACGGTGTCGTGAGTTGGAACAGACCCCTCCGTGCACTCTTGAGGATGGGATTGGGTTGTGGAATTGGGAGTGCAGCAGAGATTCACTGCTGCACGGTCAATGATTTGGGTACTGGTTTCCGCATTTGATGAAGTGCCGGCGTGACAAGCAGAGGGTACACAATAATTCACTGCTTCCCCTTTTTTTGCCACGGGCAATTCCACCAAAATTGGAGGTTGAGTACTACCAATGACGGCGTTCGCACCACCACTGGTCGTAGCGTCTAGGATTGAAGGCGTTCCTCCCTCCCCGGATGGTTTTTCAACCCTTCCAGTGAGTTTGGTCGACCCACAGTCCCTACCGCTTTTCGCTTTTTGTTTTTCTTCGTTAATAATAGTTGTCACTGGCGACTTATCCTCTTTCGAGGCCAAGCCCTTGCCGGCAGTCGCGACTCCTGCCGACTTTTGGACGTATATCCCCGTCCGTTTTTTATTTCCTTTTATTAACTTTTTTTCCATTTTGATTTTCAAGTTTTCTAACATTGAGGTTATTTTGAGTTACTTTAGTTGAGAGGATTCCGCAGCTGGATTGCTGGAGATCCCCTCGTAAGCACCCTCACCACGACAAGGTCAACTCATGGAGGGGAACCATTACGTAAAAGCTAGACCAATTCAAAGTCAGCTACTTCATAAAACACTGTATATTTTACTCACATAAAATTGTAACTATGAAAAAAAAAAAAAAAAAAGTCTCAATAAAAACTCAATTACTCAATTACCCATAAACCAACCTTAAACTTTATTCCAATTGGATGTTTACTCTGCGAGTTTTGGTTAAGTTAACTATTGGAAGTCATAAATTATTATTATTTATCGACCATTGCATAAATGTAACAAATTAATTTATAAAAAAAAATAAACGATCAGCATTTTCGGCTGGTGAAACTCATATATATATTCCTTTACGTTGTAATTGTCTTGAAATTTTCTTTGTCAAGCTCTCAACGTTCATTGCAAAACTGTCAAATATCGTTCTTCGAATCTTAATTTTTGTTTTTGTACAAGTCTACAAATTTCTTTCCACAAATCTCAAATCACCTCGATGACGTCTCAAGCCTAAAATTTAAAATTTAAGTACAAGTCTTAAGTTTTTTACAAGCTTTTAGTGTTGTCCTGACAAGGCTTGAGTTTCGATGAACAATTTTAATTCTGCTTTTAAAGGGTGCTTTTTAAGAGTTATTGATATTCAAATGAAGTGTAACACCTACAAATAAGTTTTATTAACATTGTATTGGTTTTAAATAAAATAGTTCTTATGCCAATGGGGCTTGAAAACGCCAGCCCCGCAGCTGGCTCGAATAAAGCGTAATCGGGAAGTCCAACTTTAGATCGATTTTTCAAGCAAAATTGGCAAGCGTTGTTCTGAAGTGAGCTTATTTTTCGCGAAATAAAAAAACGTACTGGTTCTAAATATACCGCTAATTATCGAATCAACAATCACTAGAAACTGTGTTGCCAATTTATAACAAATTTTCTGAAAAAACCGTAACTAATTTCATTGGCCTATTTATCCAATTAGTATTAATGTTGTTCAACCAAAAGTTGTTGATTACGATTTTACAATAATTGTATTTTCCAAAAGAAAATTTGTATGAAAATTTGCTTTTCTGTTTACATTAACGAACTTATTCGAATTAGACATACTTGCCACCTTCTATCTCGCCGGAGCTTGTAAACTTGTAAATCTTCCTGCAAGTTTGTTTCTTCTCCACTTTTATAAAAATGTCTGCGAATAATGGCAGGTCCACACGATACCTACTTAACATAGAATTCTATAGATTCGGTTAAATAAGAAATAAGTAAATTTCCCTGAAGAATCATTTTCGAACTTTTTCACATATTGATCTGTTTGTTAGTTTAAAAATTTCAAAGTAAAAATTGAAAATCAAGAAAACATATCAGTTCTTAATGTTTTAGTACTCAGGGTTAGTCTGACGAAAATTGTCAACCAAACCTTTTTTGAAAGAAATTTAATATTTTTTGTCGATAAATTTTCTTAACTCAAAATACATAGATCAAAAGTCCTGGCGCTAAAATGCGATCAGGTCTATGATACAGAAATTACGATTGATTGAGTGTATATAAAGAGAAAGAAATAATTTGGTAAAAACCCAACAGTCGTCTTTAAAAGAAATGAGTGGTGAAAACCCCGTCTTTTTATACTGATGCATTTTTGAATATTGCCAGAAGCCAGATAGTATAAATACTTTTAATCGAAATTACGAATAAATTATTCTGCTTTTGAGCACAATTCGTTTGAAAAACGAAAGCCATCTTTTGTTTGTGCAAAAGAAAAATTCTAGGTCCCGATTTTTAAAGAGGAGAGTGGAATCTTTTCAGTTTCAAGGAACAAAAAATGTCAATTCCTGTGGTTACTAGACACACTAGGTAATTCTAATGATAAAAGAGTAATTTTCCATTGTACGGGTATGTTATCAGGTTTTACTTTAAGGCCAGGTTACTCCAAACAATTTTGAAAAAATCTAAATTTTTTTTTTTTCATAAATTGCTACTGTATACTCGTAGAAATAGTATAGAATTAGTCCTGAAGACTGAGAAGCAGATATAAAAGAGTGGGGAGCGCTGCGATAAATCCGGCCGCTCGAACGCCTTCGGTAACATTGAACTTTGAACTGATTTTTCTCCGAACCACGTTTTTTTGCATGGATGACACTCTCATTTCAAAACTATTGCACTTATCGATATGAACCAAACGGCATTTTACTCTTAAGATGTCTGGCTATGGCCTCAAGCAGAACCAAAAATATTTATTATTATTTAAAAAAGTTATAAGCAATTAAAAGTGAAAAAAATTGTAAAAAAAATTCAAAAGTCCGCCATTTTGTTTCTTTTCATTGAAAATGCTTCATTCTGCTTGAGGCCATAGCCAGACATCTTAAGAGTAAAATGCCTTTTGGTTCATATCGATAAATGCAATAGTTTTGAAATGAGAGTGTCATCCATCTACGAATCAGTTGAATTTCAGCAGCCATTTTCAGGACCACCATTTTGAAAAAAAAAAAAAAATGTTTTCAAATAATTTCATATACATATGTGCTTTCATATGTAAAAAAAATTGACTACTCAACATGTTTTGTTATATAAATAAAACGTATTGAAAAAAATTACGTTTTTTGGGGTAACCTGGCCTTAATCACAAATTTCAGTACTTGATTTTTTAGTAAAATTTTCATATATCGCAGTTAATTTAGCTGATTGACAGTGCCATCCATACAAGCAGAAGCAGTCCTTTCGATGTATTTTAGATTTGAATGTTTCTGGTTATTGCTATTCCGCTCTCAGCTCACGATTCACGAGTCTTCACGAGACGACTCACACGACTCACGACTCACGAGTTCACGGATTACGGTTCAGTTCACCCAACGAAACATGTTCCTTCTAACGTAAGATCGAATCATTAAGCTTAGCTCTTCTTTCGCTGTAATCCTAAAGTGCTTTCTCTCTCCCATCTTCTTTGCCCTAGCCATTTCCATTTCCAGTTGTTGTGTGGATGTGGACGTGTGAAGTGGAGACGGAGAGCAAAAAGCACTAAGAAACACAAAACCTGTTTGCTGAGCTTTTCGTTTTTCTTTGTTCTGCTCTGCTGTCAGTTGTGATCTTCGCTTGCTCGTGACAGGTCGGTTGAAATGTTTTGCCGTGCAATTTTTTTTTTTAAGAAAGTAAAGAAATCAGTGGTGTCTTAGGAAAAGTAAATTGTTAATGTAAAAGAAAATTGTGAATTAATAAAAGTAGTACATTCTTTTTATGTATTGAAATATTATATTTATTTTTCATTTGAAAAGAGTCGTGGTGTTGTGAATTTCTTTTATTTTTCAATTTTGCAAAGAATGTGTTGTTTACATTGAAGTATTACGGAATACAATATTTGCCGTAATTTCGCTCCTGCTTACGTCATGATCGTCGCGTCGCAATATGATAGAATTGTAATTCTGCTGAACACTGTTCACGAAATATTAGCAGGGTGAGTGGCTTTATCGTTTGGTTTGTTTTAATTTTTATATTTTTTGAAGAAAATTTCATATGCAATTTTTTTGATAATTTGTCAACTTGTCGATTTAATATAATCCTAATCCTAAACGGATCAAATGATTCAATTTCATGCGTTACGAAATCGTAATTGTTAAATAATCAGACATTTACTCGTTAAAAAACACAAAATGCGGCATCGATTCAAACACTACAATATAAACTTTCTAGGCAAATTACAAAACTTTCCGCAGCCAATAATTTTCTTGTTTTTTTTCGGAAAATTCTTTCTTCTTTAGAAAGGAAAACATGATGTAGTTTTGTATTGGGTTCACTGTTTTGAAGAATGGCAATGCGTCCAAAATGTAGCATTACCAGCTCTTTTTGCGGTAAGTTGGTTTGTTTAAAAATATGCTTTCCTGTGGACTCTACTATGCAACTCGATTCTTGCAATAAATGTGTTCGAATGCCTTAAATTCACTCTCTTTTATTCCTAATTAGGACGGATAGGAGTTAAGTGGTGCCCGTGGCGTAATGGTTAGCATGTATGCCTGTTACGTGGGAAGTTCGTGGTTCGAATCCCAACGAATCCCTCTCAGAATTCCTCCTTTGAACATGACAATGCCAACAGAATCGGTTGTGTTCTATTTTCTTGCAAACTGATGTTGATGACGTGGAGGCCTTAACGGATTTTCATAAGGTGAAGACTTGTTACTCCTGCTATCAAATGAATCATCTTCATCTCAACTGTGCAGTAACTCAACTGAGGGTGTAACTTTCATTTTGATAAAATAAGCCTCAGATCTTTTTTACAACTTTTTAACTCTTTTATTTTACGTTAGGCTTTCAAAAAAAAATTACTTAGCATGAGCTTGAGTCTTCCTCATTTGAGTGAGGATGATGGAAAGTTCTTCCCGCTTCCTCTTGGCGGGAATGTGTGTTCCCAATCGTCGCTTCAAGAATTTCAACGCACGCTTATCCTTGGAAACTTTCAAAACTTCCATGGGTCTCTTCTCATAAGGAGCATGGCCAACCACCTCGCGAACAAGATCCCGCATGGATCTGGTATGACGTGTTGAATGTTCTTTAGACGCGAACCACGCAGTCCTTTGACTTTCTTGTCACCGGTGTATTTAACATTATTCCTTACTTTGGTTGTTTTGTGCCCCCGGTTAAGGCCAATACAAAGTTCATAGCGAACAGCCATTGTGATAGAGACGTCAATGGGCGGAAAGGAAGTCAGGTGCATATTCGCACAGGACTCAATTTTTCGTCATCAAGTGTTCAAAATTCTGCTGGTTTTTTCAAGTAAAACTTCTTTGTATTTTTTTGACCTACTGTTGAATAAATTGTCAGTTTTCCTCTTAAAACTTTCTAATCTCTTTAACAAAACTCCAGTTTTTTTTTTGGTCAAATTCCAGTTTTCTTATAGAAAAGTCTGTAGTTTTCATGTCTAAAATTAAGGTTTTCTTTTATAATTTTTAATTTTCTCGCATAAACTTCTAGTTTCTTCCATCATACTACTCGTTTCTCGCTTTCATTGACGGTGTGCAGCGGATCTTCCTAATCAAATACTTATAATGTTATCGTTTATGCGCAATTCTCAAAGCGGAACAAAGAAAGACAAGCATTTCTTGGGCCCAATCGATGTATCATTTCACTTGTGTGCCGTTTGAGCCTTAAGGGTATTCGATTAAAAGCTGCCATTCGACGTTCCTCTTCGTATACAAATACATAAAACAGAATACAGAACCCAAAGTGTGGATTGAAAGTTGTGTCTAAAATCCCAAACAGTTGACCAAAGAATGTCGTCTATTCAAACGTGTGTCTGCATGGCATAAGGTGACCACGATTCTGATGATGATGTTGATGGTAATAACGATATAAAATATAAGTGTCCAACAAGGCTCTATGGGTTGCCATTTTATGCAACACAAGGGATGCATTGCATTAGAGCATCAGGTCATCCACACCAAACGTTCCTCTTTCTCGCTCCCTCTCAGTTCCTCTGTAGTACCTACATGCAAAAATAATTTTCGAAATTTTGATAAAATCCTTGCTGTCATATTGGCTGACAATAGTTGCACACACTTACACATCTTCCTCTTGTAAGTAACCTTATTTCTAGTTTGTTGTCTTTCTATACTCAAATCGATTTGATCAAATTCCAACTGCAGCAGGAGTGCGACAGGGAAAGAGGAATGTATAGTCCGTCCACTCAAATTTTAAAACATGAATTATTATGCAAATGCATGGAAAACGGATTTTCTCTGCGCAGTAATTGAGTTTCGTTTGGACACATGATAAAATGAGTCTGGGACTATGTTTCGTGTTAGAATTTTGTTACACCCGCACTATTCGTTGAATGCAGTGTGTGTTGCGTTGGTTGGTTGGATTGTCAGCTTCCTGGAGCTGATTTCAGAGGAATATAATTGTTCATTGGTGTATGTAGAGAGACATTTGCTTTCGCGTTTGTCGCAACCATCGCCAAAACATGCGAAAAGAGCAATGTGTATCTTAAAATTGGTATTTCGATAAAAAAAAAGTGATGGAATTCATCTAATACAGCTTTCTAAAGGATAACTTTCACGCATTACTCCACGTAAGAAACGAAACCTTGATATGCGTGTTAATCACTGTCTTCGATACCGTTAAAACTTTTACACCTGAATTAAGTCAGACCTAAGACAAAATTATTGACTTGCAAGTTATCTAATACACTAAGAAAAACAATCAAAGTTATGCGGTGCACTTCCTCTCGTCAATACATGTCAAATGATTCCAAATTCATGTAAATGCATTGCGCTGAGGAAAAGTTAAAGGGTTTCACATGTGCTGCGGCTTTAATGCTGAGACTATACTTAAAAACACCGGGTTATTAGATACTCAAAATATTTTAGCGAGCTGGTTATGCCGTGCACTTCCTCTCTTCAGTACCTGTCAAACGATTCCACATTCATGTAAATTCATTGCGTTTAAGAAAAGAAATAAGGTTTCACCTGTGCTGCGACTTGGTAGGACTAAACATGGCAGCACTGGGGATATTAGATATACTCATTTTTGCATCTGCTAGGTTTCGAACCACGAACCTCTGGATTAGCAGTAGACGTGCTAGCCAGCACGCCACGGGTACCAATGAGCTGCTTGGTCCAACATTACTGGGTTTGTGTTTTGAGTGATGGTTTCGGCTCTCGCTAAAGTTGAATGAGTTTAGAAACTAGTCAGACGAAGAAACAGCCTGGATCGTGTGAACAAACGTTCTTCTCTTACTGTTTTCTGTTTGATTGGAAATCTCGTCCACCCGCCTCAAACCCTTCTTACCCAATATTAAAATATTTAAAATATGTAAGAACTTAAAAAACCTTTTCAACCAAGAAAAGCTCTCAAGTACTCCCCTTTGCGGCCTACTCTTAATTCATCAAGGAAGATAAATATCTCAAGAACTACCGTTTTTTTTTTTTTTGATGACCAACAATTGAAAAGGAAACAATCTCGAAGGAATGCCAATCAAAATACCTCTCTGTAACTTAATCAACATAACCGCATATCATCAGTATAATAATTAATTAATATTCACGATAAATAAATACTCAATTCAATCAGAAAAGTATATAAAAGTCCCATGGCCATCATCGTCATGATGATTTCTCTCCCTCATAGCGCATCTGAATCAGAATTCTTCAGTCGAAAACCAAGCAAATGTATTTTCCCTCAAACATTAATTGCTGTTAATCCCTGGGATAACTTCACAGGAACCCATTGCAATAAAACCGATGACGTTACGTTTCGTTTAAATTTTATTTTTCCTCTGCATATCTGAAAATTTGCGTTCTTTTTACTTAAAAATGTGTGTGTGTGTGTGTGTGTGTTGTATACATGCCAGAGAAACCCGACCAAAATACAACACCACAGATCTGTGATAATGGTAAATACACCACAAGAAAATTGTTTCAACTGTTAATTATTTGCTATGGTCTCCATTGGGCTGTAAAGAATGGAAGCATTAAAATCGCTACGACGAGAAAGCAAAAATACAACAACAACCAAAAAAAAGAGAGAAGAGCATTTCAAATGACATTTTCTCTGATTATCACCATCCTTTCTGTGGTCTTGCATAAAACAGACCAACAAATAATATTCATAAAAAAAATCACAACACGACATCGACCAACAAAAGAAGAACAAAAAAAAAGGACACAAATTGCTTGTTCCTTTTCGTATTTCCCAATGAAAACGAATAATGAAATTAAATGAAAGAAAATGCAAAAAAAAAAGAAATAAAATTAAAAAAACAAACCAAAATATTGCTGGAAAAATTGCAAACGAATATAAAATTCACAGACGACAACCAATCTCGGAAAAATAGTCCCCGCAGGATAACCTCGCATTGGTACAAGGATATCTCTATGAATCGTACAAATGAATGGTTTATAGTTTGCTTGGGTGGGCTGTACGTTTCGAAATCAAAAACAATTCCTCTTCGATTTTTAATTAAAAACTTTAAAACTGCAACGTAATTAAAATTTAAAATACTCACGCCCCATTCAATGCAAATATTTCTTCCTCTTTGTTCATAGGCATTACACTCCTCATACATCATGTGTAAAAGCATGTGAGTCGTTTTGGAAAGTGCGTATGAGTTGGAAGTACATATGTATATAGATTTACAAGCAAATGCATTTGCAACAGTGTTTAATATGAAATTTTTGGATTATGTGCCTTTAAGTGGAAGTATCGACAGCTTCAGTCAGTCTTGCATCACTTAGAGTTTCTTTTCTGGGCGTTGGTAGGGATGCGGTTGTTGGGGCTTCATAATCTCAGTATTCTGTCCTGGTCGTTTGAATGTGTTCAAAGAAAGCTCACGTCTACCACTATAATGATTCTTTTATGCTCCTTTTCCCATTCGTTTATTCTTCTGTATGTACGCGATGCACGTTTCTTAAAGCTCGCACATTCCAATTGTTGCTTAATCGAAGCTTTATCGAAATGATGTGTTTGTTTGGTAGACCACATCACATTCGCGCTGTACTTCACCGTACAAATTTGATATATTTGTTAACTTGGTGCATAAATGGATTCAAGAGTGTGATAATTGACTCAGGGTAGGAGCTCTAAATACGTTGACCAATAACGATTGTATTTTTGAAGGTGCATTGTTTGTTTAATAGTCTAATTGCTCGATTTTACCCAAAAGTAACAAGTCACAATGTTGTGGTCTGCTTTCACCACATGTTAATTTCAGTATTGATTTGATTGAAGCGTTGTGATTTGTGATGTTGGGGGAGAATTGGGTTGCAATTCGAGTGCTTCATTTAGAATACGTCTTGTTTCCCCCATCGATCGTCTTGTTTGGTAGACATGGTTTCTACCGTCTCTTGAAACTGACCATAGCTTCTCTCAACATTTAGTCCCGCAAACTAAAGGCCCCAGCCCATAGAACGCGTTGCGCGCGTGCGGCACCGCTTCCAACTGACAGCTCGATTAAATACACACGTTCTTATGAGAGGTACCCATAAGCACCGCGAGTAACGCGCCGAACGCGCCGAGTAGCCCAACTTTCTACTTTGCCGCGGCTCTCACGCGGTGACAGAAGAGAGACATGCGCAGTCACAACCAATTTGAAGTTTTCTCTTATATGGAAAAAGTGACAATGGGCGCGTTCAAGAACCTATCGGATAGCCTATCTCGGATAGCCGTATCTTAGATACCTTTTTGAACGATCGACAACAGACAACAGCTGTGAAATATTAAAATTCGACTTTTGAAAACAGAAAAACCTTCAAAATATCATTGCTAGACGATTATAACTTATTTTTTTCGATTTCCCACACGTAAACAACAACAACAAGCTATCCGGATACGATTCTTGAACGCCCCCATTTTGACTAAATTTATCTGTCAAAACACCGCAATGGATTCTATGGGTCACCCCCATCAGTTGGGCGCGGCAAAACCCACCGCATCAGTTGCCGCGCCGCTTCTACCGCACGCAACGCGTTCTATGGGTCGGGGCCTTAAGTATTTTCTGCATTTTCGATTTTATACTTAAGCAACCGTTGAAATGCCTGCGATTCAAAAATTGTCGCTGACTTTTCATATCAATTTTCAGTAATTGTTAGCAGTTGTTGCAAACTTCCTCTCTTCAACTCTTAAACTGCATCCCGTTTTTTGAAAAGAAAAAACATCCCAAAACAATTAAATTAAAACTGCGACTCGGCGCCAACTAAACGAACGCCATACAATATGAACAAACACCAACATGGGTCCTGGGTCCTTGTTTCATATATTTTGTGTTAATATCTACATATATGGTTTATGGCTACCTAAATGCATGTGTGCACATCACTAAGTGGTTGACAAATATTTATCGAAAACACTGATCCCTCGTCAGGAACATGCATGCCATATTTGTCACCGGACATGAAATTTAAGTGATGCAGCAATAATGTGTGCTGGATTTAGGATATGGTTTATATTGTGATGGCAAGAGAATGAAAAAAAAAAAAAACAACAATTTTGCAAAAACATTCAATACACGTAGTTTGTGGTATTATGTAAATTCTTTTCGTGTTTCTCATTTGATAGTTTGAACATTGCACAACATTATTTAGCAATAGCTGGATGGCATTATGAGCCTTTCAAAGTGCGGCTTGTAGGTTTTATAGGATTATGGGGATGGTATAGGATGGGTTGTACATGGTGTCCACTAGTGAATATAATGATCTGGCAAATAATTTGACAAAGAAAAGCCGTCAAATGAAGGATTTGCTTAAAGAATTTAAGGTTTTTTTCTTTATTCATTGATACAATTCACATTTGGATTTGTAAGTCATATGTGCGAGGGGATTTGAATTTCCCACCTCGTAATTGAAATGGCAACACTGCTTTCGTCAGCAGTCAACATCTGTCAGTTGACTCTTGTCAAAAATTGAACAAGCTGCGCCATATAATTTGTTTTTGACAGCCGTTAATGTCAGACTTCCGACAGATGACTGTTGACGGGGCAAGTGTTGCCATTTCAATTAAAAGGCTTGAATTTCAAAAAGTCACAGACTTATTGATCCGCCCTCGTATGTTGGATCAAGATTTTTTGAGCTCGCCACGAGTATGTGAATAGCAAGCACGGTATTTCAAAGACTAAGTCTCTCATTTTAAAGTTTTGAAATTTGACAGTTTTCGTTATTGGAGATTGAGAAATTTTGAGTGACACTCTTACAAAATCAATCCTTTTTAGTATCAATATTTTGTCACGTTTATTTTTTAGAAATTTTCTATAGAAATTATTGAAAATTTGACGTACATTCTACATGAAATTGAAAACATTTTGACGGATTTGCCTCTAGAGAATAGTGAACCGTAGCTTTGAGCGATAATTCTTCTTTGAGGGAATAGTTAACTTTTGTTTCGAGCCATACTCTGACAGTAGTACCTCTTTTTTTTGTTGGGAAATATCAACATTTGATACAACTCCCATTATTACCAAAATTTGACAAATTTTGTATGTGAGCGAATAATGCTTCGTAGTTTTGCAAAACACAACATTCCTAACACTTCTATCAGCACTGTTCAAAGACTTTTACTCGTACATATTTCTTTAGAAACCATTTAAGGTCGGACATACCTACCAGAAAAAGTACCTAAAATTTGACCACTCTCGTAATGGAAACAACTCCGTGGCTTTGACTGAGACACTTACAGAAGCACAAATCTTTTGCCAGCGTTAATTCAAACACTTTTTTCAATAGGAAAATTTCAAGATATGACGCAAAAATGGGCATAATTTGCATTTGAAAGCATTGTGTACTGTGGTTTTCAGTGATATTCCAACGAATGTTCATTTCTTTTGCCAGCACTATTCGAGTATTTTCATTTTTAAAATTTTCTAGTGGGAGGTATATCGAATGTTAGTACTTTATAATATTTGACATACCTCCCATACAAAAATACCAAAATTTGTCATATTTTGTATGTGAGTGAATAGCGCTTCTTGGTTTTGAGCAAGGTAACACTCTTAACACTTTTCTTTCACTCTTACAGAATGAAGTACACATCTTTTGGTGGCTTTTGTAGTTTGTTCCCGGAGCTTTATTTTAAATTTTTGCATAAAAGATTGAAAAAAATTCAGGAAACAACTTGGAATATAGAGAAAAAATATTTAAAGTGTGGTAACCCCCGCCAAACCACTACGAAGCAGTAGTATAAACACTTTCTTAGGACGAAAACATCGAAATTTGCGCATGTACCTTGAACAAAAAAGGATATAATTTTTTAATTTTCACTTGAACGCATTGTGTACCGTCACTTTTAGTCTTTTTGTAGCATATGTACAGTTCCTTTGGGAGCATTAAGGTTTCCTATGCAAAGAAATAAATTTTGGCGAATGAATTAAAAAAAAAAAAAATTGAATAAAATTTGGCAAAATTTGTGGGACATAGTGCGGTTTTGAGTGACATTCTTTAGGCACTTGACATTTTTTGCTTAGAGTTTTATGGTAAAGTTATCTACTCATATTTCCAAAAAAAAGATTTGCCATTCCTCACTTGCAAAAGTTCCAAAATTTTGACAACTTTCGAGTGTGTCCCAAGAAGGATTTTTGCTATTTTCATTTATGGAGTACAGATTTTATAAGGAAGAAGTATAAATTTGATTTAAGTACCTCACATTTAGAACAAAAATGTCGAGTTTGCTGTGGCCCTTACTGCTAGTATTGTTTGGCTGTCGCTAGATACACGACGACGGTTGTTGATAGTCGAACATCGAAAATGAAATTTGAATTTGAATTTGAATTTTGAATTCGGTCGTTATCGTCTGTACTTTTACGTTCGACTATCACTGAAAATAACTGTTATGTCAAATTATAGGATTTATTCACAAGGGCTACCTTCATTATTCACAGTAATAGAAATCCTTGTCGATAGAGATGCGCAATACCAAAAGAAAAATTTATCGAAGCTTTTGACCCTTGTCGCATCGAATGTTAAGCGAAACTCGCATTAAGGTCCTGTGAGAATTGATTGTTTTTTTTTTTTTTTGAACTAGTCCACGTCATTCCTATTTGCTTCATATTCACCTAATGTCCTTAAAGACAGAATAATTCTTGTCTTTTGTGTTGCATGTTTGAAAAAGGAATCCTCTTTATACAACCAGAGTTGATGTTCGCAACAAAAAAAAAAGAAGTTCTCATCAACAACACAATTCCCAAACCTCTACGAAGTTCTAAATTAATTTAATAAAAATCTCTCCGGATGCTACTACTTTTTCAAAAATTAATTATTTAATGACTGTCAACTCAATTTTTGACATGACAAATCACAAAACAAATTTTATGCAAATATTTTATGAAACTAATTAAAGTTTCACCGAACTAATACCAATTCCATTTACACCCTCGTTCTATCGTTAGCAACAGGAAACAGGACGACCGTCGACGCCAACAACGACTCATCTTTCCTGTTGATGATTGGTATGTCTAATAACAATCATAACAATATCAGACAACAATCAAAACACACAAATGCTTGCTCTGAGTGAATTTCAATTTGCTTTGCATTTCTCTTGAAAATTTTATGAAAATATGAAAACCTAGACATAAATATGTGCACCTACGTACATTGGTATGGAAATATATGTATGAATATTAATTTTGCAAAGATGATGATCAAGTTAATAAAAATTTCTCAGTGTTATGAATGAATAGATGTCTTTAAATGATGAAAATTTTAAACCTCTTGGCTCTTGTGAGTGTTGTCTGTGTATGGAATTAGATTTCCGATCGATTTAAAGACTCGATAATAAACACACACGTTCAAAGTTCAAAGAATGAAATTATAGACAAAAGAGCTGAAGAGTAGATAGTTTCCAGGAGGTTTTTACCTGTGATACATAATAACGTAAGTGTGCTTGGCTATAAATTTATTATATGTTGATGCATGGCTTAAAGCTTGGGATTGAATGTGATAAGCATGAACTTCTTGGTTTTAAGGATCCTAAATGATGCACATATTGTATTCAGTTTCTGAGCTTTGCAATGTATTGCTCCTTTGACTTGCAATTTGAGTTGCAAACAATTGAATAATGAACTGATTCATGTGTAATATCAAAATGTCGTTCTAAACAGAAACTATTTTGCTCGGGTAGAAGTTGGTAGACGAAAATGTGTGCCAGGGCAAGTGTATCTGTTGATATAGAGATTCCGCATTTGTTCGATCTAATTTCTGGACTATAACTTTCCCTGAGTCTGTTATTCAATCTCTTTGCCTTAGAATTAATTTCGAAAATGATATCATTAAGTTCTACTTGTTATACATTACCTTAATAACATATGTTCATCAAAGATCTCAGCTTTTCTGTTATGACTTCGGATGAAAGTGTTGAAGAAAAGCATATTGTTGTAGTTGCACGCCTGGTTTTGATATTTAAGTTTAAAAGTGCATGGCTTTTAGTTAGTTTGCATATGAAATTAGATATTAGAATGCTTTCTGAAATGGGCCTCGGGCATAGCAGTTCGGTGTGTACCTAGGTCACAACCAACATCTTTCACCCACAAGTGCGATTTCAGGCGAGCTTTCTCGAGGTTAGCACTTTTGAGGTCTGTTTCCACCTGATTGTGCAATGAGACCCTTCCGTCGATTTTCCTGCCATGTTTTTTTGAAAATCTTGCGATCCGTACTCTTCTAGCTATGCACACGTCTCTCATACAGCTCCTAAGTTCGTTGTTGGATTTCGATGTGATAACACATTGCATTTTACAAAGATTCCTTGCTGTGGACGTATGGATAAAAAAAAACGCGATTGTGGACTTTATCGAATCATGACAAACTTTAAATTCTCCCGATCGGAAGTTTACATGCGTTCGGATCTTTTAGTTCACTTATCTCTAATGTGCACCTGCAATTATATGTCGTAATGCTGGTACCCGTGGCGTGATGATAAGCATGTCTGGCTGTTATCCCAGAGGTTCGTAGTTCGAGTACCGACGGACGGAGGCAAAAATGTTTTTCCACGGGTATCGTCTTTCGCGAAAAATTGGCAAGTCCTCCGTTAGTAGACTCATTAACTTGAAAAGCGTTTCGATTAGCCGTCTGGAATTGGCAGAAAATAGTAGGTTCCGACCATTCCCATGGTTGTGAGGAAAGCGCTAGGCCTCGGAGTACCGCGCTCTGTTGCGCTTCCCTATTTATTTATTTAATGCTGAAACTGTGACGGGACAAATCGCAAGTATCGAAATAAAATTCATCACAGCTTTTGATCGGAATCAGTTACCTAATGTGATGTTACCTAATGTAATGATGTGAATACGAACATTGATATCGACCGGGTTGTTTAGGAAAATCGGTGAGACTTTTTTGAAAGCGGATAAAACTTGTATGGGCATCCGATCGTTAAAAATGTGGAAGCACCTGACCAAGGCTACACTCATTGCTTTAAAGACCAAACTTTGATTGAGAATACAAAGGAATTATTTTTCCAACGAACCGATGAAACCGTTTTACTTGTCTGACACTTATTTTACATAAATGTTTTTATATCGGTTGAGAGGTATGGAAAAGTAGAAGTGCACAATATACTTTTGATGAAGTTTTAGGAAAAATTTTGAATTGATGAAACCCTTTCGTGTGTCCTATACCCAATGTATTTGAATGCGTGCTATGTCGTTGAAAGGATGTTGTTGAGCGGAAGTGCAGAATATACTTTTCGTTTAAGTTCAAAGAAAATTATAAATTTCTGATTAGGTAGTGCAAACCACTTAATCGTTTTCTCTCTGCGTATCCCACAAGTCACAAGTCTGTAGCAGTTAAGTTTGAGATCTGGTTATTCATTTGAGATCACGATTCACGTAATGCCAGAGAAAAGAAAGAAGATGACTTCAAAGAAGTATCTACTTATCGATGCACCTCGAGTGCATTCTTTTGATTCATGAGATGACTAAAGGGTTACATAGGGAGTAATTTGGTAGAGGTGTGAGAACATAGAATAACATTTCATCTAAGCAAACTCCCTTCTTGATAAAATCTTTGAATAAAGTAGCAAATTGTTCAAGTTGTCATTTGCCAATAAAATCAATGTCGAGACATACGGGCCCGTATGAGCCACTTCTTTGACTTCTTCTCTTCTATTCAACGAAGTAGCAATTATTGTGATTTCGACAGAATGACAACTCCCCAGTTGTCTGTTCTAAACCAGTAATCTGCTTTTTAATGTTTTTTCCAAGTCCCCGGTTTTTACTGGTTCCTTTCTGAGGCCCACCAACTGCTAGTATCGTTGCATTTGTTTGAACCAGGACGCACCTGTATTCACTTCCTTTCTTCATGATCTTTTATGGATGGATACTGTACAAACCTTGTACAAATACACCTTACCACTGGTGGGGGGATAGCAATAGCACAAAATTAAACCAAAATGAAAGATCAGTGTTTACTGGTGTTCAGTTGTTGTAGAACTCAAAAGAACATTATTTTTATTTATTTAAAATTGTTTGATGACTCTGCGTCTGGCAATTCAGTCAGCTATAGTAATTTGAATTATCTCTTGTTTCCAAGGTCGTGGGACTGGAGTGAGTTGTATTTTTGCAACTTTGCATAAAAAGTCGTGAATATATAATTGGTTGCATTTTTGCAACTATGTACACAATTGTACAGATACCTTTGGCAGCTAGATGTTTTTAAATCATCAGATTATTAATTTACCAACCTAAAATACAGCTTCTCTGTATACCTTTTTTATTCCATTATGCTGATACCAACTTTAATTAGAATGTTTCCTCCATTGCATTTTCATTTCTATTGTGAGGAAGCATAATTAGTTCTGGAGACCAAAGCCAACATTAATAATTAGTTCATTGCACTTCGATGAGTGCATACCTGGTCATGGTGCATTACCTTTAGAGTATAATCATTTTGTTCACTTCAATGCACCTCGGCTTTAAAGAAATTCATTGTTGATTGTTATATTGATGATAAATTAGACAAGTAGGCATTTTTTATGAATAAATAGCATTTTAACGCAATAAATACAAAGTTTGTTTTCAACCTGGAAGTAGCTCGCGTCTTTATTTTAATTTATCTGCTCAACTAGATTCGCTTCCCCCACCAGAGGTACGGGGCGAATTATCTACGATACACAAAGGTGTGAAGAACCTTTTGTGCAATTTTCGAGCTTATCACGGTCGAAGTACCAAGTACAAAACAGTATTCGAACAGCAGCCTTAGTCATAAAAAAAATGAAACACATGAAAACTAAATTCACTCAATTTGCTTATTTCAATAAACCAAATAAAATAAAAATAAATAAGAAAAACATGTAGATTACCTTAACCATAAAATCCATACTCCCTGTCCACCCAAACGATGCCTTAGGTTCAATGTCAATGATTGAAGCTTAAGAAATGTGCCTTACTGATACTGCTGGTGCTGTGGTTGTTTAGATTGTCGATATACCATGACAGAGGACTAAGGCTACAATCCATTTCTGACATCTTAAACCTTATTCACAATATTGCTTTAATTTTGTAGATTTGTCCCTTCTTTTCTTAAAGTAAAGAGCCTTACCCACAGGGTTATATCGTAAAGCTCTTCACAAACCATTGTACCTATTTAGAGAAGTGCTATAAATGAAATGTCAGAAGCCTTCTTGACACTGTCCCATATACAAAAACAATTGCTTCGTGTTACGAAAGGAGAGAAACAACTTTTTTTTTTGTTTTCAGTATTTTAGTACACCTTCCTCCCCTTTTGTGCCTTTAAGATTGTGCGTAAAGAAGAAATTAAATCTCTTCGTTCGCTTTGAGTGGCAGCCAAATATGCTCATGTTCAGTATCCTTGACTTAAACTGAAAAAGACATACTCATTTCCTAATAATTAATCGAATAAATTTCATTGTGTTCAACCATAAATCTTTCGCAGGCCTACTTTCAAAGCCAAATACTTCAAGCCACGTGTGTGAAATTGTTTTATTTAATTTTTCTTTTTTTTTTTATTTCATCTGCACAAAGCCAAATAAGCATATCCCGTATTGTGGTGCTGTTTTAAAGGAAATGTATGTGTGTATTTTTTATATATATTTTTTTTAACCACAAAACACAGAGAAACCTTCTCCTTCACTCAATCACTTAATTTAATTTAAATGTTAATTCTCTCATCTGGAAATTATCGATTCCATGGCATCGCATCGCCTGTGTGCAGAGGGTCCTTGAAGGTGGCATGGTTTTTGGTTGGTTTATATCTATATAAGTATATCTCCTCGATTTCATCCTAAAGCCCATTTCCGCAGATAGGTATACCACACATTGCACAACCTTTTATCGAAATTTGTAAATACAAACGAAGTTATACTATAGAAAGGATATACCTATACAAAGCATATAGGTATGTTTTTATATACATAGGTAACTATTTGCCGGTGCGACGTCGTATCGCTTTTCAACGGCAGTACAATTGCGGTAAGCCACACATTTGTCCTTTTTGGTTGTCCTCTTAGCCACCATCTCTATATGGTGTTTGTTCTTTCTCCATTGTTCGAATGCTGGCCCTGGCCAGCCACCTCCTGGTTTATATCTGTACTTAACTATACCAACCAAACCAATCTCCCTGTCAAGAGATAGATAGAGAGTGAGAGATAGAGAGAGAGAGATGGTCTGTTTGTGTTGTTTGTTCATGATGTCTGTTCTCGCCACCGACACCGCCGCGTCATAGTTGGTTCGAATTGCCATTTGCCCATCTATCAGAAGATCCATTTTAATTAAAAGCAAATACACGTACCTATGTACCTACCTTCAACACTAGAAGTTTTCACACACTTGACTTCGGTTTTCAATCCGTCCACACTCAACCTTGTTGTCGTCCCGTTCAGGCTATTTAATTATAAAATTCCATAGCGGTACCTTGGTAATTAATCTAATCCCAGTACCAAACAATGTATTTTCAAAAATGTGGTCGAAAGGACAATTGCTATTCCTGCTTCTTTTTTTTACGATATTATAAGTTTAATTAAACTCCACTCAATCATGGCAGGCATCTAAAACACAAAACTGTTCTATTGTCCACGCGGAGCTAAACATTAAGTTAAAAAAAGATCCTTCATGGCCTTCGAAGCCCATGGAATACACTCTATATTCGAATCGTTTCGAAGGCATTATCGTCCTTGTGTTTGTAGTAGAAACACCGTGACCATAGATAGATGAGAGTGCGGGTGGCATGTTATGAACACGTGAACATATACAAAAGACAGAGAGACGTTGCGCTTCTGATGCTGTTGTTGTGTTTTGTTATGATTCTATATACCAACCAATATTAGGTATAAGGATTTGTCCCTATTGAAAATCCGGAAATTAGATTTCATTTTAGAGTCCCTGTGGCGTAGGCGTCCTGTGTGTGTGTGTGTTGTCTAAATTCATATTCTCGACAAGAGAGAGCTTTGTAAATGTTGAAAACCAAATATATACCATTAAAATGGTCAAATGTCCTGAGGCAAAAATTATGCAAAACGATACGGACATACTATAGGTGGTACATGCTCTCGATCTCGTACACATAAAATATTTTCTGGTCGGCAATGTGTGAATAAAATTACTAAGTACGTCTTTCAATGCGCTATTTTGTGGTTTTGCTAAAATTGAAATTAAGTGTTTATCAGCCCTTACAACATTTATAGGAACATTCTATTTGACATAGGAAATATTGCAAATTTATTAGATGTGGTGACATAAATTTTAAGTCTCGTTATTGCGGCTGTTAAAGTGAATTTTCAGCCATTCTTAACCCTCTGCTATAACATGTAATTGCGTTTGAGTTGGTATGAATTTATGTTTTGGACTTTTATGGGACATTTTAACAACAGATTTAACGAACTGTAAAGGGTAAACACAATAAATAAAAAGAGTTTTGTCGGAATACACTTTCAGAATGTTGAAAAGAGAGTGAGGGAATCAAAGAGAGTGGAATGTTGCGATTAATTTTTATTCAATTTTCAATATGGTTTTATGTGCTCAGTTAAGTTGACAAAATATATCCAAGTTCATTTTACTCTTACCACAGGGAAAAGAATAGTTTGGGATAATATGCGTATTATGCCAAGGCTTACAACACAGATATTTTTATACATGAGAATCGCTTTGGTCAGCCGCAAATCGAAATTGTGATTAGCCCCAAAATCTCAGCAAACAAAATCGGTTTCGAAAATTGGTTTAAATGTCCTTGTCATGTCCTTATAGTTTTGTTGTCAGGGGTCTGATTCCATTCTGTGAAATTTTTTTTTATGTAGTGTGTGTGTTTCTGAGCTTCTTCGTAGTTGTGAAATAATTGATTGGGTTTGATTGATTCGCTTTGGATGCACCACAAGGTTGACTTAATGGTCCCCTTTTCTTTCAAATAGCTTTTCTTCTACGACAATCTTGCCTCATGCTGTATCTGTTTGCATAAAAATTCCTTTTGCCATATTGATTTTATGATGCCAATGATGGTGACTCTGGATTCCAGCATTTGTCTATTTGTGTCCATGGTGGGAAATTGCACTGGGTGGTGGAGTATATTGATTGTATGCATGATGTGCATATTTGCCTGTTGCATCATTTGCAGCTGCTGGTGTTGGAAAAATGAAAGTATGTAGTTCCTAAAAATAGAAGAAAAAACGAGGTTAGTAAACTCGTTGTAAATAGTTGTAAATTTTGTAGAACTTTTTTTTGAAAATTGTATTTTTTCTCCACAATTCTGACAAAAAAAACTTACCACACTACCGGTGGTGTTTTGAGTACTCAAGATAGGCTTACTTATCCTTACTCCTTTAATAAAATATCTCCTGCTTTTTCAAAAGGACACTAGAAGGACATAAAAATCAAAGCTTTTGAATATCATAGACCCAACATCTGATCGAGTATTCTAACAGTGAATTTCTTTCATCTATCGCTCCTCTGTATAGAAATTGTATGCTCTTTGTATCACTGAGACTGATGATTGATCGAATACGTTTCCGAAAATAATAAAGTATGCGATGAAAACGTCAAACTCACTGTACGAGTAGCTCTTTCCGAATTCGTGCCATGTGTGCCGGGCGAAAAAATATCAAAACCTTAAGCATTGTGTGTTGAATTGATTCCATTCAATGAAGCTATAGCTTATGTGGCCTTTCCAATCATGGTCTTCAGCAGAAGAGCTGCAGATACCACGAACAAAGGAACATTGCGATCGGATTTTTTCACTTGTCGATTACGATAATAGAGCAGGTGGCTTCAATCAATCATTCATCCCTATTTGCTGGAAAATCTTCGCTGCATTGAAAATCAATTTGTAAACGGTTAAAAGTAAAGATTTCTGAGGAACAGATGCCATTCTTCTTGCATTCTGGTAGCTGCTATTGGCTATAGAATTTAACTTCTCCCAATCAAACCCTTCTCTTTTTGTTCACATCACGATTGGTCACGATTAAAAGTTCTGGAAGGTATCTTTTAATAAAGGGTGGTTAAATTTTAAAGGCCATTCTTTGTGAGTGCACTGGTTTTTCAACAGTCACTCCTGGATTATTATCATTCTCCCAAATGCGACATTTCTGCTTATTGACGAATCCACTGAGGTGAAAATGTGCCTCATCACTAAAGACGATTTTCTTCGAAAATTGATCATCCAATGTTGCCATTTCTTGCCACCATTCTAACCATAACGACGCTTGAAATGGTCAAGAGGCTGTTCTTGAGTCAATTGCACCTTTTAAGCGTGTAAATGAAAGTCTTTATGTATAGTGTTCATCAACGACGAGCGTGAGAGGTGCAATTCTTGGGCACGACGACGACGAGTTAAGATGGACGGCTCTCCAGCCACACTATCGCGAACAGCAGCAAAAATATTTTGATGTACGAGCTGTACGAAAATGCACTTGTGATTTCACATCTCCTACAGCAGACCAGGTGATTTTTCCGATTGTACGCACATTTGAATGATTAAATTGGCCGAAAAAACATGAAGTCACGATATGCATTTTGATTTGAACGCCCATTTTCATTATAAGCCTGAATAATTTTAACACGTTGCGCGATTGTGTATCAGTTCATGGTTCAAATTGAGTTAGTCTGAAATTGAAAAATGTCAAATGAAATGCAGAAAAAAACTTGACGTTTAGGTGTGGTTCACATTCAAAATCGTTCCCTGAAGTTTAACCACCCTTTATAATATTTGACCTCCATGTTGTGTTTGGCCTTACATGTTGCATACAAACATTTACTTTACTATTTTATTATCTGGTTTCTCAATTCATCTCAAATCCAGCGCCATTTCTCAGGGATTGATGTAAATATACTCTTTTTTTGTTTAGTTTTAGCCCACAACTTATAAGTGGAAATTAGCTGTCACCATCGAACTCAGATAAATAACGCTCAAGAAAAGATTGTTACCTGCTTAAGATGCTCGTGCTCACTTTAACTGGCTAACAGCAGCACAGATGTTTAGTACTATTGAATTGTTTGTAACTTATTGTGGAAGTAGAATTCCAGACAGGAAAAGGATGTCGAATCCACTGCAATTATTATAAAAAGAAATACTAGAGTGATTGGTGTCCTCGCTTCTAGTTTGGTTCTAAACCATCAAGTGTTAACCATCAATTACGTTCCCTCCATTCCATTTCTTCACTCAATTACAGCGAATAACACATACGGTTAAGGACACCAGTGTTTTTTGTCAGAAAGCGGACACCACCAGCGTTGTCCAAATGACTTAACTTTTCAAGTGGGTTCTATTTGATAAATTATAAACTTTCACATCAGAATTAGTGAGAAAAGTGGCACATCTCCTTAGGAAACTTCAAATGCATTGCAAAGTTGTCCATCGTAGAAAACCGAAAACTTAGCCTTGTTTTTTGATAATTTTCCATGGACACAAATTTTATCAATGAACGCATTTGATAGAATTCGTGTCTTTCTCATATCAAGAAATCGTCAGAAATCATCCCAGTTTATGAGATGGAAAGCTGTTTTCAATTGGAGGATCATGAGTTAAGTCGTATAGGAACGAAAATGTTTACCCCAGTATTCTAAAAGTTTTTATGATCCAAATAATCTCTTTTTCGGGCTCTTTCTTCGAAGTAATGTTCAGCGGATTGTCAAGACTGGTGTAGTCGCAATAATAAGTCTAAAAAGTCTTATATAAACTCATACGTCCGCCGTTTACAAAGTCCTCTATAGAGGAATTTTGCATACCTCTTCTTCAAACCTTTTCAACGCTTTATGACGATTTTTTGGCTCAAAGAGAGCTTAATAAATTGCTGATTTGCAAATGTGAACTCAATCAATAGTTATTTCAAAAATCTCATTTTGGTGAAACTTCTCAGAAACAGAAACAAAAGCATTACGGACGATGGGCAACATTCCTCATTACTGGCCTCAAACTCTCTCAATCTTCAACCCCACACATCACCAGTGGTGGGGGTTTTGAAAGAAGATTAGGTAATTATTTACCAATCTGACCACCTATAAAGCACCTCCAAAGCCCACTTCTATTGTCATCATGAATAGTTATTAACTCCTCTAAGCTGCAAAAGCAGCCGTTAACCAACCAAACACTTTACCATGGGTAACACCCCGCTATCATCCACAGCAGCAGGATACCAATCTATTAATTGTTAATAATAAAACAGAGTCATATCATAGCAGCACGTAGAGCGTAGACAAAAGCTCAGTAGTTGTCCTTATATCACCCCCATATAAAAGGAGGATTATTAATAATTTCATACACAATAGTTAATTGTTTGTCCTTAACTGGGTTTCCTGGCAGTCAAGTGATGCATGCAATTACTGGTTCTACGATTAAACTTATCCTCCACCGCGTGTCAATTCTATAGTAAGAGAAAATAAAAATGGAGTGCGGGGGATTTTTAGTGATTAAGTTGTTATCCTGGTGGTTTTTCTTTTTTTTTTTAAGTAGAAAGGAACCTGTAACAAACACGCAAGCCATCATATAATTTATCAATTAAAGTATGTTTCAGTTCTCACACTTTGATGTGAAGTAAAGGACGACGAGACGAGACGAATGGAAGGAGTTTCATGTGTGCCTGACACAGAACAATATAATTGAATGCAATATGGAGTTTTGTGTGTGAAATCCTTCCGTTTACTCAACAATATTATATTGGCTCAATTAATACACTGTGTGTGTGACGCCGCTGGCTGGCGCCCTTTGGATGAGTTTGAGCAAATGCGACTATCGGTATGGTACGTGGACTTCTTTTTTCTGATAATATGTGTGTGCGGAAGTGGAAGTATATTATAATAATTTAGCTCAGCAAGTCACAATGAATATAATACGGGTGCGTGCTAAGTCATTGTTGGGTGCATAAAGTGGAAGTAATTGGTGTGTCTATTGAGTCGAACTCCCATCACCAACACTTTGTTTCATACGAAATAGTTGAGTGTACCTTCTCATGCAAGATTTATTGTTAGAGTTTAGCCTAGAACACGCTTTGGTTATCCTCATATGCGTCTTGAAATTGTTCCTTCTGCGGTTGCTTTGTTCAAAGGAAAAAAAAGTGAATTCCCTTTTGTCGTTCAAATGCAGGGGAAACATTTAAATCCATTTGTGTTGTGGTTCACTCAGACGTGTCTTTCATATGAAGAGTCCAATTCCGATACCTACACCGAATCTAACAACATTCTATTGTAGAACGCAAGGGTTGAAGGTAATATTGATTCGTTTTCTTTATTCATGTTTATAAGTTGTTACGTTGAAATCAGAATACTAGAATTGATTGTAAAAGGTACAATTTATACGCTTGTTCTTCTTCTTTTCATTTCCGGCGTTACGAGTAGTGATCTTGAAGCGATCACAACTCTCCCACTTTTCTGCTTCACACTAGTGATCCGCCTGTGGGGTACGCCGCGTTGACCTCAGAAAGCGTCGGCAAGCCTCCCGGTTTTGGATTGTTCCATGTCTGAGGCCAACCAAATGCTGCTGTTTTTGCATTTGCTTGTACCAGGAGTGTTTTGGCCTGCCTTTTCTTTTTCGTCGCGAATTTGTTGAAACGTTGTACGATATTGCCTTTTGGACGGGGTTCTGAGGATCTCTCCTTTGAACATGACAATACCAACTGAGCCGGTCGTGCTGAATTTTGTCCAAGATGGTACTTTTGACATGAAGGCTTCCACGGATCTTAGTACTTCTAATTCGATCAAGCTTTATTTATTCGCTTGTTGAACACCAAAAATGTTTTCATTGAAATTACCTTTGGCGAAGTATGTGCTCTCTCCGTTTTTTCTTTTCTTCGTCTTTTTCCGTCTGTTTCTACCTTTACCTTTTCCCACATTTAATTATTCTCTTATGCTTCTCCGGTTTCTCATGTTTTTCCGTTTCAGACTCGTTTTTCTCCTCGCCCTTCGTTTTTCATTTCTTCCGTTTTCATTTTCTCTCTCTTTTCTATAATTTTTTCCTTTTTCAACTTTCTGTGTTATTTTATTCTCTTACGCTTCTCCGGCTTCTTATGATTTTCCATTTCATCACTGTTCCTTTCCCATTTCTTCCGCTATCACTTTTCATTTTCTCTCTCACCATTTGTCTTTTCTGTAATTTTTTCCTTTCACGTCTTTTTGCATTATTTTATCCTATCTCTTTCTTCATTCTATGTTGTCGTTTTAGTTCTTTTTTCTTTTTCCTCATTCCTGCCTTCTACTTTCTTTTTTCCTTCTTCTCCTCGTTCTTACTTCCTCTTTCTTCTTCTCCTCATCGTTCTCCCCGTTTCCTACTTCGCCGTTCTTTTATCCTGCTTCTTCATTTGTATTTATTTGTCCTTTCTTCTTCTTTCTATATTGCTTTTTTTTCTTCTTCTTCTTTTCTCATTCTCTATCTTTCTTTTTGCTGTCCTTTTTCTTTGTCTTCCTTCTCCCTTTCTTCTCCATACTTCATTCTCTTTCTTACGATCTTTTTTTCTTCCTCTTTGCCTCCTAATCGTTCTTTTTTCTTCCTTTTCCTTCCACCTGTTTCTTCTTCTTTCACCTTTTTCTTCCAATTATCTTCTCCTAGTTCCTGCTACTACTAATTTCTATTGCTTTTCTTTCCTTACAACTCATTTTAGTTCCAATTTCACTCCTTTTTTTGTTTCACCTCCTTCTTCCCTTCTCCTCCCTCATATTTTCATCATTTACTTTTTCTTTGTTCTTCTTTTTAATTTCATTTCCTTTCTTCTCGCATGTGTAATCTCTCAGTTCTCCTTGTCTACTTCGTCCTTTTTTATCGTTCTCTTTTTCCCCATCCTTCGTATTCTTCTCCTATTTTTCTTCTATTTTCTCATTTCTCACTTGGAAACCTTTTTACTATCTCGTTAATCGTAATAAATTAGATAAATTATAAAAAAGTTCACTTACCTAACGCCTGTGCAGCTTTGACCTCTTTTCTTTTATCAACTCGATGTACTTGCTTCTTTTTGACATGTGCCCTGAAGATGCATTAAATCCCACCTTGCAATCTCCTCTTTTTTCCTAATGAAGCCGTTCAAACGAATTCGCAACATTTTTTATCCCTACGAGGCATTGGCCGGAAAGAAAAAAATATTAATTATTGTAAAGTTGCTTATCGTCACGACTTAGGGTCAATCCTTATTACTTTTAATTGCGACCATCATCTTCTTATTGTGGTTGTGCAATAGCACAGGCTGTCACTTTCATTTTATTTTTATTTGCAATTTATCTTCACAAAGTGTCCGTTCCCTACTGTGTGTTCTTAATAATAAGGTGATAATGTTCTAGCAAGTTCTTAGCAACATCATTTAGAAAATTCTTATTACGGCCACTAGAACAATTAAAAGTCCCTTAATCTGTGTCCTTATAATCCCCAAGATAAATTATACACCACAATATTATACCCAAACGCACTCACTCACTTACCACACACAAAAACTGTCATACCTAACCTATGTTATGGAAGCTCTAGTTCATACATAGGTATATAGCTTTCCTTAAGAGTCTTGTTGAAAGGAATTTTCGGTTCTTTACTCCCATCCCTCGAGAGTCCTGTCACAAAAGACAATCTATCACAGCAGCAAAACCATAAGATATGGGATATTTATAGATGTTCGTCTTAGAGGCAATTTGAAACAACCCAATGACTTTGAGTAAATTTAATGACTTTTCTAATCCTTTGGATGGATTTCTATGTATCTAAAAGGTAAATGCGTTTGTGTGGCAAATGTATCGCATACATATGTACAAATTTCGACTAATTGCTTCTCTATTCACTCTCCACCTCAGGACAAAACAATTGCTCGCCGGAAAACATTTATTGATTGGGTATTGAAATAGTTCCGCTTTTGTGTATATTAATTAAATATTGAAGAGCCCTTTAGCTTAGGTTTAAAATGGCCTAGAGAACAATGTGTACCTATATGCCTTACTCTCCGCAATGAAGCTTACCAAATAGTAACAGACCTTTTCGAATCCGGGTTTGAAAAATAGATTTCCATCACAAACACATAGCTTAATAAACTGAAATATGAGCTTCCCTAACACGAATTGAATTAAAAATAAGACCTGATTCATGTCGGAATAAGAATATCCTTTCTTATTCTCTTTTCGTTCATGCGGATGTGCTCATTAAAAATTATGCTTGTGAAAACTTTGTTGTTGAAAATTATACAGTAATAAACAGTGTGCTGTAAACAACAATGGTGCTGGTATATAGAATTTCAAAATGGAGTCGCCTCCGCAGGAGCATCTGCTGGAGCATAAATAGCGAATTGCATGTTGTGTGTAGTTTGTTAGAGCCGAGGATATTTTAACGGGAAGGATGTGTTTTACGTGCGATTCCCCTTTTGATATTATACTTTCAAAAGCCACATACAAAAAAAAAAATGAAAAAAAGAACAAGATTAACAGAGCTATTTTGCGCTATTCCATCATAAACGCGCCATGAATCCTTGCACGACGAACGAACGAACCAACGAATAAACGACCAAACGACACGGTGCAAGCCAGCAAGTGATTTATTATACAAAGTGTTAAACAATATCTGTTGCGAGGTGGTATCGTTGTGGCAATAGTATAAGTGGTTTGTTTCACAAATTTTGAATTTAACTAATTTTGAACAACTCGCGCTCATCGCCCATACACGATGATGTCCTTACACAAATCCGTTTGAACAGTGAAGTGTGGTGCCATCAGGAGGTGACGACAGTAATATATTTTTTTGTTTTTGCTTATGTACGTGAATTATGCATTGATGCAAATTCCGGAATGTGGTCGGTATTCTTGACTGATTTGCTGACATATAACCGGAAATCCATGTACAGTAGCATAAAACTCTGTTTCGCTCTAATAAATACATAATTCATGGCAAATGTCTGGGTTTTTTGGTGTGAGGAATATGGGGTTGGTTGTAGGGCTTTATAAGTAACTTTTCAATGGCTAAAGCAACCCATAATGGCTATCCTCCGACAGCCCAGAAAGCAAGTGAATATCCTGCGGAAAATGATGAAAATTTAGTACTCGATTAGTGTCTGATGGAAGAGGGTAACTTTAAGTGCAAAATGGTTGCTGCTTCAATGGCCGTAATGTGTTGAATATACGATACGACGGATGGCGTGTGCGATGTTGGTGTGTTGTTGTTTTTTTTTTTTCTTTTCTTTTTGTTTGCTTTTTGGTAAAAAGGTTGTGCGCGACAAAGTGATTTAACTAACATTATATGTCCTGACAAAAGGGACTGGGTGTATAAACCAGATGATTGATGTGAGTTTACAGCAGGTGATGGGATTATGTTAATTGGCTTGGACGTGAACAATTTTGAGTGTTCTATTGAGAGTTAAAAGGTAAATTTCTGGTTGAAGGGCTCTTTAAATGTCTTAATTGTGTTTAAACACTTATTAGTAGAGATACCTACTAGTTGTTGTATCCTTAACGAAATAATCAGGGACTCGAATGGAAAATTGGATGTTAGGGCCGACATTATAAAACGATGAAACTTCTGAGGGTTTTCATCACACCGAGACAATAAGCTCTGTATGATTTAAGTGTGTACTTTAAGGCTCTTATTTACTAGTGAGTACCTCTTTGCAAGTATGCATTTGAAAGGATTTAATGGATAGTCTTACACGCAGTAACTTTTAGTTCTGTTTATCACCGTCCGAAGCATAAAATTGATGTTTTCGACATCAACTACTCGTAGTGATAAATCTGCATGTCTCGATGTGTTGCTATTACACACTTTAGATTTAGCGGGTTTTAAAAGGGTGTAGGTAATTCAGGTTAGCAAAGTAGTTGAGCTCAAACCGATGTCTATGAATTGTGTTTGGGTCACGTTAGGCTTGAAATATTTCTATCAAAACTCTACTGTGGCGTTTGCTTGAGATCGTTAACTAGTAAGTCCTTAAAAAATTCATTTTTTGCCGTTTACTCAGATGAGTAAAATCACATGCTTTTTTTACAATCATGAACTATATCAAAACCATGTTGAGGTACTAGCAACTATGTGCAAGTTAAGTTAAAGTCTTGAAAAGTCTTGAAATTATTTACGTTCTTACGTAAAAACTGCTCTTACTCTAGATCTAGATAATTTGAATTAAAGACTTTTTTGAATTAAAGGATCATGTAGGTTATGACAGTGTATACACACTTCCGTAAAAATTAGAGAACAACTTTATTATGTGAAATTCACGTGTACGTACGCGTAGATGTCTAGTGTGAAGAAGTTGAGTGGGGGAGTTGTTATCTCTCGAGGTCACAATAGTCCTGGCACCGCGCCGTTAAGAAAGAGAGAAACCTAATAAAGTCAAAGTTCAGTCTGATTTTTGTGGTGTCCGTGGCATTGTGGTTAGCATGTCTGCATTTTGCATGGAAGTTTGAGGTTCGAGCTCCAAAAACGTCCAATTTTAGCGGGAATCGCCTTGCGCTAGAATTTGACAAGTCCTAAAATAAATAAAATAAATAGGTTGGCGCAAAAGAGCGAGGATTCTCAGGGTCCAGCGCATTTCCCGCAACTATGTCTTGTGAGGGAATGGATTGACCTATACACTTTTCTGCCGGTTCCGATCGGCTAATCGAGAAAACGCTTTTCATGGCAATGAATTTACTAACTAATTTACTAAAGGTAATTACCTTAGGAAAAACATTTTTGCCTTTGTTGGGATTCGAACCACGAACCTCTGGTTTAACAGGCAGACATACGAACCGCACGCCACGGGTACCACTAATTTGACAAGAGTAAATTCACTGCCATGGAAAGCGTTTTCTAGATTTGTGTTCTGTATCGCCAAAAAATTTTAGATCCCACCATTCGTCACTAGGTATGGTGTTTAAAAGATTAGACGTGGTTTCGGGCCTCCCATCTCTGCCGGGCCACCCCAAATGCTTAATTATTTTTTGCTTAAGTCTGATTGTGAATAATTTACTAAATTTTAGCCGTTCTCCAACTCAAGCATTCCGTAGAACGTGAATTTGTAAGAAGCTGTTAGATATTTTCGGACTTAAGCGAAAAAATGATAACTGCTTTCTTTTGCCTGTAAGTTCTTAACGAAATCTAAAATTCCTTTTACCAAGAAATACCATTCCTTTTCAGTAAATCATCATAGCAGAGAGCATATCTATGCCGTCTTCCTTGTTGAATATCTTCATTTTATTTCTTAAGAAATAAAATCATTCGCAACGTTCAATGTTTCTGGAAATAGCTATTTGTGCAAATCCCTGGTATTTTCATTTGTTTTCTCTATCACTTCCATAAATTTGCATATGTATGTGTAGGTGCATGTTGGGGTCGGTTTGAATGAATGAAAAATGTTTGCCTTTGAAATGCATAACCAATCGTTGAGATTTTCATGCTTAAGAAGGATGAAGAGATTGTAAAATCCCTTAACCAACACAACCGTAAGAAACTATTCGGTTTATCAAGCTCATGAATAAACGGAACACACCGCGTGACGTTTAGTTCTGTCTGATGGATTCATTCGTCTGAGAAATGAATCTTATTCCTTCTCTTTTCTGTATGTGTGAATTTTAAATCACATTTAAGAATACTTTTTACGAGACGAGTGAATTGTTGTCAAAGGACAAACGCACGTTAAAAGATGTTCTCAGCCTTAAATGTCTCTATGTGCTTTTCGAATCGATGTTGTATTCAGTATGAACAAGAGAATGAACAAGAGTTCTACAAAACCAGCATAGCCAGTTTTTTTCTTCATCATTGTTGCATTGAAATCCATCCTATCTAGTGACGGTAGTAGAGATTGAGTAAAGATATCAGAAAGTGATCGTTTTTCATGAATCTGGTGGAAATACGTTCTTTTTATGCTGGCTTCAATATTTTGATTTTGATATAATTAATGTGAGAGAAGATTGCTTTTTAAGCCCAATCTTAAGTGTCCATCATTTGACCAAGGACCTGTCTTTAGCTGATAATGTGATCTTATAGATCTTAAATGTTAAAGCGATCCCTAAAATCCCACAAGCAAGTCATCCCAATTTTTGGTATGAGTTTGCAGAATGAGGCAATCGATGCTACTGCTCAAATAACTCAGTGTTTTTTAGATCCTCAGATAAAATCAGCTTCCCTTGTAAGCCTAGTCGCTCTCCAATTCACTGACGTCCCTTATGAGACTTATGACTTCCTACTTTCTGTCTTAGAATAATCAAAGTCCTACCTAGGCTATTGTGGTTTATTTCAAGTGATTCTAATCCCAGAAAGAGTTGTGATATTGCCACAAGCAAGTCATCCCATTTTGTGGTATGAGTTTTAAGAAGGAAACAAATTGCAGCAGTTGCTCATGTAATCCAATGTTTCTTAGATCGTGCTTAAGTAAAATCAGCTTCCATTGTAAGCCTAGTCGCTCTACAATTCACTGACGTCCCTTATGAGACTTATGTCTTCCTTCTTTTGTCTTTATGTTTAAAATCCAAGGCTATTGTGGTTTATTTCTTACGTGAATGATTATTACGTGGAACTCGATGTTCGAATCCCAGAAAGAGTTTTGATATAGTCACAAGCAAGTCATCCCATTTTGTGTGTATGAGTTTTAGGAAGGAAAAAAATTTCAGCTGGGATCATGTGACTTGCTGGTCAGCTTCAATTGCTAGCCTAGTCAAGAACGTTGTAATGAACGACTTGTTTTTCATTGACATTCTTCTTTTCAATTGCTTCTCTGTTGTTAAAGTGCCAAAAAACATGTCATACCAATTTGTGGTATGAGCTGAAAGAATGAGAGAGAAAATACTGTCACGGTTTTATCCTAACAGTGTATAAATCAAGTCATTGTAACATTAAAGATACGTCATGCCCAAGGTTTCTGAGGTAACCCATATAAAGACTAAACTTTGTTGTTATTATTTTAGTGCACAACTCTTCTACACAACCCCCAGAATGCATTCTTTTTGATCAAAGACCAATTACGCCCTTTTTGTTCAAATTGTTCTTCAATGGCTGAAACTATGAGTAATTATCCTTGTTTTTACATAATTCACTGTTTTCTTGAACAAAACTCCTCAAAATGTTTTCCTCGAAAATCATTTGTCTACGAAATGGAAATGATTTTTTTATTTTTTTATCATTTGATTAATCTGTACGGTATCAGTGAACACATTGAGACAAGACCAACGTACCAAATCTAGAATCAACTTCAAAATACTCAAAAAGAAAATAAGAAGCTTTTAAAGAAGCAAAATGATATTCACAGAAGCGTAAAACGTTTGCGATTTACAAAAACTAAAAAATGAGAAATTTAGCCAACGAGAAATTTATATAAAATTTATCTAAAAAAAAAAAAAAAGGAAAATGCATCCGGAAGATAGTGCCAACGAACGATAATGGACGACACGAAAACAACAACAGCAACAACAAAATAACGTCTGTTGGCCTCTGTAGGAAGTTTCATAATTCATGCCATTTAAATCGCGTCAAGAGTCGAACGGAAATTTCGAGTATTCTTCCACATAGCTCGCCAGATGCAGAAAGAGCTACCAATATCCAAATATGTTTATAGGTATACACGTACATACACATTAATTCTACAAGGATTCCCAAATATAAAAGAAGTCAATTTTTTTCGAATTGAATTTAAATATTTTCGAAAGAATTATGCGCGTGGATTTTGTTTGTTGCCGTCTTCTTTTTTTTTTGTTTTTGTTTTTTTTTCGCTTTCCTTTTTATTTGGTTGGTATAAACTGGAGGTTTGTGTTTTTTTGTTGTCTTCTTTTTCGTTTTAATTTTACCAAAATCAAGGCTCGAAAGGAAAAGAAGGACACTGGCGCACTGATGGAAGAGGAAGTGTGCATTTAAGCTCCATTATTTGTGTTGTTGAACTTATTCGTGCAAACTGGAAGCTTTTTGTGCTTCTTCGAGAGAATATACATATATTATATGTATGGCAGGATACTCATTCTCATTATACAGCAGCAAAAGAAGAAGAACTTTTATAAAGATTATGAATTGGGTTTTTGCAGAGGCATTTCTTCAGACAAGATATTGCAAACTATGCGCTTTGTTGAGTGTACTGAGTGAAATTAAATTGGAAAAGTTTAATCATTCTTTCGTATATACGAAGCTAAATAATGGAGTCAAATAAAATTATTCGCAGATCAAGAAAGTATATTTATGTATGTTTGTTTTATATTCGTTTAGAACGCTGTGTTTCTTTGGATGGTCCTGGGTTTTGAATGATTTCGAATTGACGTAGATAGTTTGACGGGTTTTTATGTTCATTTGGAAAGAAATATAAAGTACTAAAGAGTGCATAGTTAAAATAAATTAAAAGAAATCATGAAAAATGACGGAAAATCGTAAATTAGATGAACTGTTAGTTTTGAAAGAAGAATTGAATCAGGTTTTGGTTTTGAACATTTGCATTTTGCAGTGAATTCGAAATCATTTGGTTCTTCTGTTTGATGACTTATACATGTTTTGAGACTCAACTTTACTTTACTTTATACAATTTTTTCTAGGAAGTAGTTGTATAGAGGGTGTTTTTTTAGACGTGTGGCTTTCAAGAAGAAATAAAACTCATATATTTTAATGTTGTTGCCGCAAGAATTTAATTTTGTTATAAAGATAAGGGTTTGGCATTATATTTTAAAAATGATTTAGAGCAAGCGGTTGCGCAGCTGGCTCGAATAAATTCCAGTCGAGAGGCCAGCGGTGTTAATTCGCTCAATTTTGGAGTTTAAAACTCGAAAATATGTAAAATTCATCATCTTCGTATCGATACAATTTGCCGGACATTTTACGATGTGTTGGTTGTGCGGCTTCAATTCTTCAACGATGGAATGGCAAATGGCAATTGAGCGTAAATTAAGTGCCATCTGTCAAAAAGACCAACTCCGAAAAAAGTATCACCAGATTGAAAACCACACTTTTAAAAAACGCCCTTTAGGTAGAATTGATAGAGTGACAATGCGTTAGTTTTTTAATTCATACCAAGTTGTTGCGTAAAAATCAGTACGTAGATTGATTAAAACCTTGAGACAGCAGTTTAACGAGCATAAATAGTGCACTGATCGTCAGCACTGTCCTGGCACAATAATTAAATCGAGGCAATCGCTCGACTTGAATAGCTACAAAATTCTATCTTTTCTGCTTTCTAGGCATCAAAGCGGCGCGGCGTACCCCACTGATTGAAAACTAGTGATTTTTAGATAAGAGATTTAGATTACTTTATTTACATATTTTTGTAATGCTATATTAGCAGATAATAAATAAGCACGGCATACGCCGTCTACCAGCGCAGCGTGACATTTTATGTTTTTAAATTTAAAAAATAACAAAAAAGAACAAATATTCTAATTTTTATAAATTATTAAACATATCTACAAAGCGTGCTCTCAACAAAATCCTTTGAAAATACCTCATCAATAATATTTTTCCGATATTTCCCCCAATTTCTTTTTGTAAGACATGCCGCTGGGCTAGGAGTCGCCTTTTTTTGCAGAAGCTGTATGGATGAGGAGAAGGAGGAGACTTCTCTGTGTATGCCCCGCTTTAGCTCACAAACGTAGGATACACCTAGGCTTGTGTTTCTGTAATGACCCAAGTGATCTCATTCAAATCGACGCCCTGCGTCTCTCCCGGTTGATTGTTAGCTCAAAATGGTTCCATTAGGATGAGAATACATTAGATCCACCGTGGTACCAAAATAAGTGTGTTAGCCGAGCTAACAACCATTTTAACCTTACCTAACCTAACCTAACCCCTATAACATGTACTAAGACAATTGTTTCCAATTTTCGCCGTTTAGAGTGTTTTTCATCTCTGCATTGCTCTGGAAACTTTTTCCGAACACTGATACTCGGATTTTTGTGTGAATAGGACATCTTCCCAGAAAGTGGTGTACGTTTTCTCTCACCCTCATGTTACACAGCCCACATATACAAATCTGCAAGGTTGTTTCTGTAAGGAATGAAATGAAATTGGATAATTTCTGCTCTTGTTTCGATGATGTAAGATATTACTTCTGTTTTGTAGTTGAAATTGAAGTACATAGTTCCTATTCATTAAGTTCTGGTTAAGTTGAGCATAGATAACACGTTGTGAACATATCCTTGCTTTCGAAATCCAGTCTTTTTCTCAAATCTACTGCTTTAATTAGAGAGTGTTTTGACATTCAGTCGCTTTTTAAAGAAGTTCCTACGTTATTTTGAAAATAAACTGATTTTGGAATAAATATCAAGTGGAAAGCTGTGCTAACTGATAAAGAATTGAATAAAAAATATCCCAACATTTAAATTTGGCGATTTTATATAGAGTTCTAAGGCAAACCAAAAATGCTCGGCAACTTGCAACGATCACCTGTCAAAAAAGACTTTGACAGTATGGCGACTAACGATTCTCCCGCTAAAAAACCGCGACAAAGCTTAGAATCTTTTTATGACCCAAATCAGAATGCCCAGGTGAGAAGTATGACAATTCCGAATCTTAAAGTAATTATAAACGTTCAATGTCGGAATTGTTCGATGATGAGCTTAAAAACTTGCCAAATCGGACATCGATAGCATCCACACCGAAGTTCAAGCCCTACTGGTTTAATTAATTCATACACCTTGAGTTTTCCAGGTTTCTATATTATTTCTCTATTGGTCTAAGGAATGGCTACAATATTCTGCCAATAACTTCCACTGTACTTACCATGCAATTTCTTTTCTTATTATCAGCACGGTTATCTTTTTTGAGGAATCTTCTGTTGTCCATATTTAGTGTTTTTATGGCATAGTCAACTTGCATTTTCAATGTTGGTGTAGACATTGCAGATAACGCAGTTTCAAGCAGAAGAATATGATTTGGTGTTAACTGAGGCAACTTTAAAATCCTCTTTAGAAGGAATCGAAAAAGTTCTTCTATTCCTTCAAATTCTTGATGATCCCAAATTGGCGCACCATAACACATTATGCGGCTTTAGCTGTAGCCTCAAAAACTTGGTATTTTGATGCTGAATGCACATCTTTTCTAGACATGACACTTCTCCAGGATGCAATTCCGTAGTTTTCCGGTCATGTGTCTTGCGATATTTATATTTCTTGTAGTGAGAACTCTTAAGTAGTTGTACCTCTACGTCGTGGCTGACAAACTTTCATTTCTTCTTTTGGCTATTCCTACCTCATGCGAGAGATCATGATTTTGGATTTGTCCAGGTTTACTTGTAGTCTCAATGTAATGCAGTATTCAGCTAGCCTGTCTAACATTAGTCGAAGCCCATAAGGTGTTTCAGACAGTGCAACAATGTCATCTGCACACATTAAATGGCTCACAATTAGTGTTTCTAACAGCTTTACTCCTCCAGTCGAATTTTCAATTAAATCATCTATAAATAGAGCAAACAGAAGTGGGCTTAGATTGCATCCTTGCCTGAGGCCAATCTCAATTTCAAATTCTTCTGATAACTAGACGTTGTATGAGCCTTGAGACTTTCAATGATTTTGTCAAATTGTATAACTTCTCATCATGAAAGCCTTTTGGTCAATTGTATCAAAAGCTACTTTAAATCGATGAAAAATACTTACAGTTTTTTCTTCCAAAACTGCTGTGAAACAGAAAAGTCGGTGAGATTTCATCCTTTCGAATTCAAGGTGCTTGTGCTTGTGCCGTAAAAAGAAGTAGCAGTAGAAGCAGCTTGTGTTCATTTTGAAAAGAATGGCTTCCACAGTCACTTTCTCATCTAGTACGTTTTAGGGATGACTTTTAAAGGCTCGTATCGATTGAGTTCGAACCCAAAAATGTTCTCAAAACTTGCTGAAGCAACTAATCTTCAGGCTTCCATTGTTTTGTGCAAGGAAATCTAAAAGCTTTATTTTGTGGAAATCTCCAAAGCATTTATAGGCAACTGATGCAATTCTTTCTTTTTAAAATTCAATGGCTTCGCTTGAATTCTTAGCCTTGCGGGTAAGATGTTTATCAACTGGTTGACCAGGATTTTGCGGCTTGCAACTTTGATCTGCAATGGCTGTTCCTAAATTTCAAAACTCAGATAGGAATCTTCAATTGATGGTTTTACTGTGAAAAGTTGGAGCCACTAAATGTAATCGAAAATGTAAATGTAAATGTAAAGCACCTGTAGTTCATCTCTTTAGAGAAGCCCTCTCCAATCATTCGCTTCTTATGGTAATTAAATCACTAAAAAATCACCATAAAACTTACGGAGAATAACTGTCGCCAAAATACAAATCTAACAGCTACCCATTTTCATTCCTTATTGGTTTTGGTTCGTTCTTTTTCAACTCTGTATGTGATTATATTCTCAAATACCCTCTATCAGTGTCTTAAATAAGATTTCTCTAACGAATAATGTTGAATCCTGCCTTCTTCCTTCCATGTAGTTTGTTTAGTTTTGTCAGCTATATCCTTGAGGCTCCCTCTCACTGGCAGTTTATCAAAAAATAGATACTTTTTTCGAAAAATTCGTTTTTTGTTGATTACTTTGAATACGGCAGCTCTGTGTCTCTTCTTGAAGGAATAAACCGAAAGTCCTTGCCAAAATTTGTACATAACCCAAATCGAATATTTGAATGGTTGCCCAAAGGCATAAACATTGCTAAATAATAATCATGAAAATCTGTTTTTTTTTTTTTTTGTTTTTCTTCTCTTATCGGCGTTGTAAAACATCCTCTGATGCCGTGTCGTCGTTGTCTTTGGGTGCGAAGGGTATGACAACCCTCGCTGCTCTACATTCAAATTCCAATCACTTGTATTATACATACATATATGGATGTGTGTGTATATCTCTCTTTGCTCATGGTTCGCATGAGAAAGTTTTTCCCACTTTAATCTGTTAAACGTTTCTTGTGCTGATCAATACCAGAAAAAGTGAATAAACGTATTTCAATTTTTTTTTTTCGTTACTGTAATTTGGAGAAAGGACATCTTTGAGATTTTTTTTCACTCTATTTCCTCTCATCAAAAGATCGAATGTTTAACACGAAGAAGTACACTCTTCTCTGATAATTTTTTGTCTCGGATTATTGAATCGAATGGTTTCTTTTTTCTTTCCTTTTTTTCTAAAGTAGAATCCTGTAGGGAATGTGTAGGATTTATCTGAGCATTTTTTATTTGATCAAAGGGTGTGAATTGGGTGGAGAAGATAAACATGAATCTCAATAGAGTAACGAGGCAGTGTAGAGAAGAAAAAAAAAAGTTATGAAGCGCTTGCATACATTGTAGATGCTGCAAGGAAAACGGAAAATGGAATAGAAACGAAGGCGATGTAAATATTTCAGTAAGTCTATAACCATGACTATTTTTAGTATCAACTAAGAAGCGTTTCTGCGCACTCTTAATGGGTTGCTCTTCATAATGAATTGATGATGGTGGGGCTTGGCGAAAGGTTTTGTATTCACATCTGATTAAAGTTCGATATCTTTGTCCTACATGGACATGGACACGGAACCTCAACAGTAGGTTTTTTGTCTAACATTTCATATCCAACATCTAAGACAAACTTTTATGCTGGCCTCGCTAGCCAAAAGACATTTTAACAAGAACAAACAGCGACAACTCTGAAAGATAAGCAATTATAAGAAATAAAATGACATTTTTAAATAACACTTACAGAAGAATGGCATCTATCAAATTTTGTCTAAATGTAAAATGGTATTAAAATAAAATCGAAGGTTGTAGGGTAGGGCACGGTCATGTACTGAGCGGCAAAGCGCCAAAATTAGAACAAATTTGAAAGCCTCTTAATCTCTTTTTGTTTAAAGTTTGTCCTTTAGCAGCTTAGTAATTGACCGTGCCCTAAAATGTGCTCATAACATGAAATGGGTCGCCTCCAATAAGCCATTTTATGTTAGGTCATAACATGAATCATGCCCAGAGGAGGCAGGGTGGTTAGATTCTCGTTCTATTTGACAGAGTTTTTATATCATTTTGTCACACCTTGCCGCCGTTAAGCTGTCACGGAGTTTCACAATTTTGTATATTTTCTCAACCTTTTCGGTCATTACTCCACCATGTGTAATCGACATTTATACATAACATCACGCGCAATTGGTATGGTACCCGTGAAACTCTAAAAATAATCTCTCTGTGACGTTTCTTCTAGACAAATATTGGATGCGCTTAAGGGTTCCAAATAAGAATGATCTACTCAGGGGAGCTTTCCCTGACCTCCATCGATATTTTTTTTCTTAGCGGTTTTTGGGTGAAGCTCACTTACTTACTTAGGTGGGCATTGCAGTTCGGGGTGAACCTGGGCCTCAACCAACATCCTTCTATAACGATTTCGGGTGAGCTCTCTCTTGTTTTGCCTTCTAAGTTGGTTGAGGTATTCTTCCACTTGATTACGCCACCTACCACGAGATCTTCCCCTTCCAAGATTTCCCTGCAATGTGGTTTCGAAAACTCGTCGAGCCGGAGGGTTTGAGTCCATCCGCTCTACATGGCCCAGCCATTGAAGCCTCGCCATGCGTACTCTTCTATCTATGCCCATGTCGCAGTACAGCTCATACAGCTCGTTGTTGTATCTTCTCCACATATTGTCTTCGCATACCGGACCAAATATCATTCGAAGTATTTTTCTTTCGAAACGACCAAGGGTTTCGCCATCCGCTTTCGATAAGCTCCATGTTTCCGCGCCGTAAAGCAGGACTGGAATGATTAGGGTCTTATACAAGGTTACCTTGGTTTTTCTGGAGAGGGTTTTGTTTCTCAATTGCCTTCTTAACCCAAAGAAGCAACGGTTGGCAAGAGTTATTCTCCGTTTGATCTTCGCACTGATGTTGTTGTCCGTGTCTACAGCGGATCTTAGGTAGACGAAGTCCTGTACTACCTCGAAGTTATGTCTGTCTATTGTGACTTTTTGTCCAATTCGTCGATGTTCTGTGTCCTTGTTTGATGACAGCATATACTTCGTTTTGCCCTCATTAACCATCAAAGCCATTTTTGCCGCTTCTGTTTCAATACTCGCAAAAGCACCTATGACATCACGCTTTTTTCTTCCCGTTACGTCAATATCGTCTGCGTAGGCGAGTAATTGTACAGACTTTTGAAAGATTGTTCTTCTGGTGTTGACGTTTGAGTTTTGTACAATCTTTTAAGTATGATGTATGATGAAGGAAGAGTTTGTCGCCTTGTCGAAAGCCTTTTTCAACATCAAAGGTCTCGGTGAGTTTTTTGACCGGCTTTGACATCGTACGAGTTTTGAAGGGATGCCGAAATTAGACATGGCTCTGTACACCTCGTCTCTGTAAATACTGTCATACGCGACCTTGAAATCGATGAAAAGATGGTGTATATCGATATTATATTTTGGGTGAAGCAACCTCCACAATTATATTTGTCAAATGGCTTATAAGTCGCTGAACCAATGAAAACAGAAAGACTTATGATTATTTAGCTAGTTTTTGCTTTAAAAACCCATGGTCTTCGGCCATTGAATGCATAAAAATTTGGGTATAATTTTTCATATTCAATTTTTAACAGTAGTCCTCTTCAAAACATTTATTTGTTTGTTTTAATTAGCAACGATAACAATTTTCTCTTTCGTGTCTTTGGCCCAGAAAAATTTATGAATGATATCGCCATGTTTACAAAGTAGTCTTTTGGGCATCCAACAGCGTTATGTCAAAGGCTTCATTAAAATGTTACTCCCCACTGAAATTGATTCTCATAACTCTTTACCTTTTATGTGTGTCCCTTTTGGCGTAAACTTTGAAAAGGATTTTTACCTTTAAAAACCATCTGAAACCATGGTCACAACTTTTCTCTTCTGCAAACAGCTTGAATCTTGTACCAAAGCCTGGCAATTAAATCTGCTGCGGTTTGAATTTTCACATGAAACCAAATCATCCATAAAAAATTACCTACTTTACTCAAATTCCAAAAAAAAAAAAGAAGCTTATTAACTGGTTACTTTTTAATTTGCGTTTTAATAGCTTTCTTGTGTATTAAAAAATATATCAAAGCTTTGCTTCTGTCGAACGCAGTTATTAACAAACAGAAAAAAGTGTGGTCAGCTGCAATTTCAAAAAACAAACCTTAACTGCCTCCCTTTTTTATAGCAAAATACCATAACTTCCTACCTCTGAGTTTGTTTTAAAGGTTAAATAAAAAAAAATTTAATGTCAACTCCCGAGTCATAAACCTTGCAAAAAGCCATTAATTTAATAACACTGCAAATTATTTTAACCTTGTGTAGCATATTTTTTTTTTTTTATATGTACACGGACCCTTATCGTCTGTTTATTGTTTCATATTTCTTTATTTTTGTAAAACAAATATTTAATTTTTTTTTTCAAGGAGGGCCTTGCAACATTGTTACATTTATTCGATCAAAACAAAAAAAAGTAACCAAATGAAAACTGTGAAACCTTATTTAGCATTTTATGGTACCACACAACAAAAGCCACCAGCCGCCAAATGCACACACACACACAAAGTTCAAAGAACATGCTGCCATTAACTCATTTAGTCATGGTTTAAAAGAGAGCAATTTACATTGCCTAATTGCAACCTCTGCAATGTTGTTGCAAGCATTTAATTGCGGCCAAATTAGATGATGGCGATGAGAGTTCTTCTTTTTTGTTATACGTTTTCTGTTTGGCCCTGAGTTCGAGGAGTTTTTCGTCCTATCATTGTTTCAACTTTCTGTTTTGTGATTTCCAGTTTCGGTTTGGGGCTTTTTTTCCACTCACTTTTTGTTGCCAATTTTGTGCATTGTGTTTCTACGAACCTTTTGTTAGACTTCGTTCGTATAGGTTGAGTTTTGCCGGATCTGCATTGAGCTATTCAGACCCGACCGAAAACGGCTTATGAGGCAAGTGAATGGTTATAGGTGGTTCATATGGTAGTTGTGAAGGAAGGCTTCGGTGGCAATTTTGTGTCCCCCTAATGTCACTGTCAGTGACTGGCAGAGGAACAAATGCTCTGATGGATTTTCATTTTCTTATTGTTATCGGGAAAATTTAAGGCCCACTTCAGTCGATTGGAAATACACGTGAAATTTTGATTCCGTTGAATTTTTTTGGAAAAAAAGCTTTCGTAGCAAATCTCTGTTTGGTACTTTTTGGAAAGTTGATGTGAAACTCAGGATTATGAGAATTTGACAAACATTCTAAGCCTTGGCAATGTCATCTGGAAATCAGAGTATAATGGAAAAACACTGTTAGGAAGAGTTACAGTAAGCCAGCAGCTAATTGCATTGCACTGCACCTATTTAAGTTTTCTGACAGACATCAACTTGGAAAGGAATTCCCATTTGCAGTTTTTTTCTTACTTTTTCTGATTCACACTCCGTGTTACAACAAGTTGAATAGAAATACAGCTTCGTCTAGGGTGGTCCCTTCAATTAGGAATGGAGAAAACTATTGAAAAAAATCACACCGTCTCCTTGCCGCTTAGATAAGTCTTGAGGGATTCATCGCATTACTACAGAGGTCTATATGCACCCACGGCGTGGAATGTAGTGTTACACGACCGCAATCGAGTCATTTGACATATCGTGAGACTCGTGCTGGCTCGTTTAAAACGAAACCAGTCAGTTGTTTCTGATGAAAAATGTATTTACGTAATTGGTCATTGTAAAACGAGCTCACTGCAGTTGTTTGAGATGAAAACCTCTTGGTGTGGCTCGTGTTGGTTCTTGTAAAACGAAATCGCGAATGGCAATTGTTGTTTTCACCTAAACGGCTGAGTGGTTTCGTTTGAAACGAACAGTCACTTGTATCACGATGTGCCTTTTTCACCTTAAATTACCCAGATAGGCCGTGGTAAACAAACAAACACGATCTACACGATCAATTTCTACCCCTCAAATGACTCATTAATCCAGCAGAAAGCTATTAAGAGTGTTACGTAGACATAACCTCCCTTTGCAAAAGATTAACCAGTTCGATTTAATGTAACCCTTTGAACTTGTTGCCTAGTTTTACTGAACCTTCCACTAGCACAATTAAAAGTAAAGTAAGTTAAGTGTTTATTGGTCACTTTAAAATAAACTCACTGCAATTCTTTGAGTTGATCACCACACGGTGTTGCACAAGTTGGTTCTTGTAAAACGAAATCAGGAAATGCAATGGTTTTTTTCTCATCTAAACGGCTGAGTGACTTCGTTTTAAAGGAATAGGCAGGGAAACACGATGTGCTTTTTTCACCTCAAATTACTCAGAAATGTGTCGGTAAACGAACGAACACGAACTACACGATCCTTTTCTAGCTATCAAATGAATTGTGTATGTTGCCTATTGAAATGTCCAGTACAGAGGACTTTTAAGAGTGTTATTTGAACATATCCTCCCTTAGCCAAATCTTAACCAGTTCGATTCAATGTAACTCCTTAAATTTGTTGCTCAGTTTTACTGAACATAGAGTGATGGTAGCATTCGCAAAGATAACGCAATGTTGAAAGAAATCGTAAATATATTTTTTCTTGTCTTCGTTTCTACTTGAAAAGTAGTTGTTAGCAGCTTCTTGTGTGGTTTGTTTGGTTATGTTTGCTTTGATCCTTGATCTTTCAGTAATTAGTATAAGAGTACCTCAACTTTTTTCATTTTTTGACAACACTATCGAGGTTTTGTAATAAAAAAAAATCCTATCCTGCAAAAGAAAAAGAACTTTCTTAAGAAAAGTACAATACTTCTCTACAAAATCAAGAGAGTATATCAGCAGTGCTGTGATGGCTCTAAAAAAATCTTCTTCTTCTTCGTTGCCACCATTCGTTTTGTTAGAAAATTATAGTAATTTTCCTAGCTTGAGGTACTAATTGAAAATAAGCAAAAAATAATAAAAAAAAAACTCTCCTCTCAAGAGCTCTCGTTTTAACATGAAATTGTGCGGAAGCGTATCCCCACCAAGTGCCACACCACGATAAATTCAATTTAGTGCAAAATTCGCGTACCTCTTCAAAAAATATGTTATCTAACATTAATTCAAAATAATTATTCAGGCATTTTTCGAGGAAGGGAAATAAGACGATGAAGCGTCAGCTTTGTCGTACCGTAACGAACCGACACGACGCGATGCGACGGACGACGATACTCATACCTTACCAAAATGAATAAAGGCACATCAAAGTCTTATCTAGTTGAGATTTTAGTTTCACTACACCGTTTTACAAGTAAGCAGCTAAAAGTCCCACAAAGTTGTACAATAATTACCGAACGAAGTTCGAGAAAGTGGATAGGGATAGGGAGCACCCTACTGTTTGGGTTTTGGGTGTATATGTAATAAGATGATGAAAAAAATCCTTTGTTCACTGGAGGAGTCTTAAGAACACTGGATTATGATTATAACATGGCAGCACCAAGGTGGTTCCAATTAGTTTTAATCATGTGTAAGAGTGTGGCAACGACGATGACGACGGCGACGACGTCGACGGTGCGGTGCGTGGTTTGGCGGGAATATTGTAAAAGTCTTTTAATTTCATCGTGTGAATGAAAATAATTTAATTTTCTCGCGATGACGGAAAAGCTTTTGGCAAACGCGCAAGCTAGCGTTCCCAATGATGGTGATGGGTGTGAATACAACGGCATCGTCAAACGAACATCATGATGATGTTTCTTGTGGTTTGTTTCATACCTGCAATAAAGTGAGAGGCTTAGTTTTGAAGAAGTTACGAGTTAGATTGCTCTAATAAACGTTGGATTTAGAGTGGATTGTTTAGTGAGAAAATTGAAAACATACTTCTGTCAAAGTGGCATGCTATAAAAGTAATTACATCTAATTGCAATTTATGTTTTTAGTTGCTCATAGATGGGGTTCGAATGTCAGCTGTGGTTACACGTTAGAGTTTGGTGTGTAAGTGCTTAGATACGTTCACGTTATTGCTGAAATAAGAATGCGCTAAGATTAAGGTATAATCAAGAAATCTACAATTAGCTTATGAGCTTTTGTGGCATCATTGGCATAGTACTGAGTGTCGCACTTTTAACGATATTGGTTACATTCTATGTAAAAGCCTCACTTTTCCAAGAATTGTTTCATCTCAAAATTCAACAAAATTGGTTAGCGTGAATGATTTTGGTTAAGCCTACAGTTTTAGTCAAGTTAAGTATAGGAGGAAGTCTGAGGTTCGTAATACAGGTCGTTGTATAGGTCTTGAGGGTTAACAATTTTGAATAAAAAAAACATGAAGTGTTTACTGAAGAGGCTCTTGAAAAACAATCTCTCTTCAATCTTAGCAATGTTTTAGTAACCTGGGCAATGATGTCTTAAACTTGATAGGAAATCCCTCTTAAAAATATTTACGGACTCCTGGGTTTGAAATTCAAGATACAAGATAGCAGGTGGTTTCTAAGGTTTCAAATTGCTCTGCTGCATAGCCAAATATTTATGATAAAGGCCAGTTCCGTACTGTAGCTACAAATTGTGTAAGAAGTTTTTTAAATATAGCTTAATTTTAGTCATAAAATCTACTAATAAAGCATTGATGAACAAAGCGTTATTATTGTACTTAACTCACTGATTTGAAGTTTTCCCCCTCCCGCGGTAAGGAATATTAAAATAATTTGTCTGCTCGGAATTTGGGAAAGTAAATTTAGCCAAGTTTCATCGAACCCTGATCAGTCTGAACGCAAACTACATCCGACCATCCAACGTCCATCATACGAAGTCTGTCCATCTAATTGTACAGTGTGAACTCCGCTAATAGCAAAAAATAAATTCAATCGGAAAAGTTCAATTGCCTATCTTCAGCTGAGCACTTCAATTGAAATGAGAACTTGTGCGTGTTTTCTTTTGTTATATCAGCATTTAGAGAAATGAAATTGATTATAAAGCGTAGTACTTAGTGGTAGCCGTGGCGTGATGGTTAGCATGTCTGCTGTTAACCCAGAGGTTCCTGGTTCTAATTCCAACAGAGGCAAACATATTTTTCCACGGATATCGTCTTTCGCGAGAAATTGGCAAGTCCTCCGTTAGAAAATTCATTGCCATGAAAAACTCTTTGTCGATTACCCGTTCGGAAGCGGCAGAAAATTGTAGGTCCCCTCCATTCCCTCATAAGGCATGATCGTGAGAAATGTGCTAGGCCCTGGGGCTCCTCGCTCTGTTGCGCCTCTCTATTTATTTTTACTTACCTCATCCGCTGAGCACTTCAATTTTCTGTGAGCCTGGCATCAACCAAATTTTTTTTTGGCAACCATATCGGTTTTTGTCCATTCGTTCCAGTGTTGCACTTCAAGTCAGAGCCTCAAGCGCTCACTTCCATTTGGCTGTCCCACCTAAGGCGGCATCTGTTCTTTCGATCTCTCTTCAGTGTGTTCTCGAGAACTCGTCGCTTCAGAACGTTGGGGTCCGTTCTCTTTGGATGTATTTGCTATCGTTGTCCTTCGATGTATACTCCCACAGTTCTTCGTTTAATCTGCGTCTTAACATATTGCGAGAAAATTCGATGAGTTTTGGTCTCCTAGAGTTCTTCGTTTAGTCTTCGCTTTAAATAAAGGGAGAAAATTCTAGCGACAATAATAGTTCTTTTTCGAAATCAAACATTCAGGTTCAGTGGAGTAAATTCCCACCCCCTTACCAGCGATATGGAATTTGAAGTCACTGTGAAAAAAGCTTTAACTTAAATGTGCAACCCAAAATCAAGATCGCTGTTTTATATGAAGACAACTTCAATAAAAATCCCTCTTCGTTATTTAATCGATACATTTTCTTTCAATTTTAAGATATGATTTCGTTCCTTTTTTTTCTTTGTTTTTTTTTCTTGTTGAAATTGATTCTTTTCTTGACAAATTAACAAGTCAATCATGTATCTTTTATTGCAATCAAAAAGCGGATATTGTGCAGGATATAACGCTTTAACGGGAACCAGTAAACGTAAGTGTGCCTAACTGACTCAATCAGGACTAAACACTCACTCAACAAACCCACCAACAAACACTCCCAAATTACAATCAACTTATATGTTGAATATGAAAATTAATACCATTCCTATATTTCTTCAACAGATTCACCATATCATGACGTAAGCGGTCTACCCAATCCATATATGGAACACATGGAGCAAGAAGATGCGAAACCACCACAACAACACATGTCTCTTAGTTATGATGAAAGTCTAGAGAGCGGTTATTCAACACCAAATTCTAGAAATCGTCGTGTCATCCGGGAGATAATAGTCTGATAAGGTAGTGCCAAAATTTTATAAATATGAAGAAGCGTGACAGTTGGTACAAAACACAGATTATTTTAATGCAGGAGTACCAACGAACAAAAAATACAAAAAAATAATCTTTTTATATTTTTACATTAACCATAATTTTGTAGGGATGACCTTTTTTCTAACAATCAGAATCTCAAAATGCTGAAAATCAGAAACATCATATTTTAGTTTTAAATTTAACGAAACAAGTACAATCATATGTAAATGCATATGTTTCTCTTTTTTTGAGTGGAGTTTAGTTTTAAGTTTCACAACGATAGTTTTTTTTTGTATCTTTCGAAAATAAAATGAATTTATTTAGCAAAAATTATTCACTCGAAACAACTACTCGTGCGGTTAAATTGAATATTTTTTTTTCTTTTGGGAAATCAAATTTTAGGATTGCAATGGGACTAATGATGTAAAAATAATTTGTTTTATAGATTTTGCCTATCTCTTTCATATAACACTGTAAATAATAAATTTCTATTGGTTTTTGTTGTTTTCCGTTCTCCAACTTTGTGCAGCCTTAAAAAAAAACAAAACAAAAAAGGAATAAAGCGTAATCAGTATGTTTTTCAATGTGTTTAGCGGAAGTGTTGACTTCCATTGCTGGGTTTTATTTTAATTTAGCTATTTGAGGGTTTCACATTGTGTAAATAATGAGGGTCCATGGTTGCGAATATGTGGTTGTGAAGTTTTGCTAGGGATGGTTTTTTGTTTGGGAACTAAATAACAACTCTGTCCAGAAGAAACTTAGAGTTAGTGAGTGCAGACCCGGGTCAAATATAAAAATAGAAGAAAATAGTGAAATAGAATTTTTTAGGGTTTGGTCTTGAACATTTACCCCATTTTTCCTTTTTATATCGTCGATCTTTAAAGATGGCACATTCCATAAAAATGATCTTAGGCTAGAGTGAATTTCAAAATGTCTGCAGTTTCAAATTGAAAACCTCAAATGCCTTTCCTAAACTCAAAATGAAAATTTGTTTTGTGTCCTGAGTGATCTTTTTCTAAATATGAGTCAAAGTAATGGTGCATCAGAGCGGCCTTTTTTGAAAATATTCGAAATTAACATACATTTGGGTTGGAGTGATCTTCTTTTTAATATTGAAGTGATCTAATGTCATCTAATTGCCATGAAAAGCGCTTTCTCGATTAGCCATTCGGAGCCGGAAGGAAATTGTAGGTGGCCTCCATTCCCTCACAAGGCATGGTTGTGAGAAATGCGCTAGGCCCTGAGGCTTCTCGCTCTGGTAAGGTGGGCTTCAAAGTTATTTGACACTTAAGAAGTTCTCGACAGTGATATGAAAGCAAAATCAAAATGACCGAACTCGGTCAATGTGAGATTACTCAGTGATCTCGAGGGCCAAACATTTTTTGAAAGTGAAAATGACATGTGTCTTATCTTGCAGGCCAAGTGATTTAGCCATTATAAAAAAAAATATTGTTCAAGGGTAAATACCTTGCTTACTCAGGTGGGCATTACAGTTCGGGGTAAACCTGGGCCTCAACCTACATCTTTCGGTAACGTATTCGAATTCTCTCAAGTTTTGCCATCTAAATCGGTTGAGGATTGAGGTCTTCTTCTAAGTTAATCGAAACAAGCACTATTATCCTTTTGTTTCGTCTTCACACTGCCATGTAATATCCTTTTCATTCCTGTGGTTGACATTGATCTTGATAATATCTTTGGAGGAATGAAGCTCTATTTCTTATTTGAACGACTTTTACTTCATTATTGATTTGGGTATCGCTATGTCTAAGTGATCTTAGTTGTTTGTATGCTTCTGAATGATCTTTTCAGATCCTAAAATGGTTTTTGTGATACAATTCAGTGTGATCAAGTCTTGAATACATGAACCATGTTTGGAATGAGTGATCTCAGATCCTTTTAACGGGTAAGATCACCTGATTCAAATCTTTAAAAGTACCTCAGAGCCCTAGAATGTGATTTGAAAAATCATTCACTTGTGTCGGAATGACTTATTTTAATGGTGAAAATATTCCAAGTAATCACCTGTTTATACAGGTAAAAAGTACTCACTTCATAAGTAGTCCAAGATTTGGTAAGAAGTTCGTTGTTATGTTGCTTGAATTTCTTTAAAGTCGAAATCGATCTTTTCTTCTCTTCTTCTTTATTTAAGGTACCGGCGTGATCTTACCGTAACCTACTTTTGCTAGGTGATCTTGATGGTACAGACTGACCTAACCTGGAGGTGAATAAGTCCCTATTTTTGTCACCAATCTTCAATAAAACATCTTCTGTGGTCATTTTGATCCATTTTCCAATGGTTTTCCATAGGACTGACAGGAACCTAGTTTCTGTTGGTGATTTTGAAGATTCAGATTTACCGCAAATATCTTTTGGCTATAGTCGCCATAGTTTTCATGCGATTGCATCTAATTGTGATCTTAACCACCTTCGTTTGTTGTGTGTGATCTTCGACGGTGTTTCAATGAGCAAATGTAAGGGTGTGTTCAAAAAATACTCCTGCCACTTTATATGACATCCCATGTTTCCAATTTTCTTATCTTCCGCTCAACAACATTTACCATCTATATTCATTTTATTTTTCCCTGTTTTCAATGCATAATAACATCGTTTTTCGTCCTTCAACAAAACACACACTCTATACAACAAGCGCTTTTGAATAACTCCTGCCAAAATCAATTCAATACATTGACCAGACTGCAATTAAAATATTATGTTTACATTTGAAAGACCAAAACTATGTTTCCATTCAAAACAAAACCATTGCGGATTAATTCTTAAAAATACACCAAACTAAACTCGCCACAGTCATAACAACCAAAAGGTGTTGTTAAGGTTTTAAAACCATTTTGCTTTGTCATAGAGCAGCTAACTAAGCAAAACTAACAATAGCGCAATTTACATTCCATTCCACAAAACAACAAAACTTTAGAACTATATTTATGTATTTGTTTGTGTGTACCTTTGTTTTGAAGGAAAAGCTTTTAAAATTTTAGAAGCTATGAATTTACGGAAGCATGATATTTGCCTTTTATGGTATCGCTTACACTAAAATGATATGATGCTCTTTTTTTTTGCAAAAGCATTTGGGCTTTTAGCGAACGGCAATGATATTGGCTTATAGATAGCTTTTCAAAACCGCGCGCTGTTGGTTTTAAAACAAACAGGAGTCGAAGTTTCTTTTAAGGATGATAATTTGTTATAGAATTTAGGGACTAATGATGCATACAACAGAAAGGAAATAAAGGGCTGCAATATCGATGATTAAATTGCATGATATTAGTTGGGGTTTTGATCAAATAGAATAATGTGAAATCGAAGCACAAGAGTTTTTGTATTTGTTAGGCTGCATAATGAGTTTTTGTGAAGGCTTTTTCTTGTTTTATAATTTTCTAACCTCCGAAATCGCACTGCCACTTTAAAAGAACACAACACACCATTCCATTTACAAAAAAAACATCTCAATAGTTTTAAGTTCAATCGTCATCAACATCATTTTCTTATCACCATTGCTAACCTTAAGCAGAATTCAAACAAAAAATCCCAAATTTAGTGCCATACGAATTGTACAATTAAAAAATATAAGAAAAAAAAGTAGCGTTGGCCCAGCAGAGCATCCCTGAAAAATTGATTTCCAATCAAAAACACACCAACTCTATCTGTTGGATTAAGAAAAAAAATTGTATTACCTTATCTTAGCCAATCCTTATTGGACTATTTGCAACAAAATTAATTAAAAAAGTCACGCACTTCAGACACATCGAAAACTAAGAGGCATGGATATTCACCACCTTCCCATGTCACACACAAAAATGAAATTGTTTTCAAAAACAATTCAGTGCCCCATTGGCTTACACACAGTAGTTTATAAAAAAAAATATACATATTAGCTAGTAAGTGAAACTTGTTTTAATAAAACACACACAAAAAAGAAAAAAAAAATAAACAAGACTACAAACCATTTAAATTTAAAAACAAAATTAATTTTAAAACAAACAAATAAAATTAATTTAAAAAAAACAAAAATCTCGATAAATAAAATTAAATATTTAATACAACAAAAAATAAAGTTAAGAAACCGAATAAGTGTGTTGAGTTCTGCTTTTTTGGCAGGGACCACATTTATCCTAACTTGAATTTTGTTGAATTGTTTTCAATTTTTGTTTCGTAACCACTTTCCCGTAGTTTGAATTTCTTTTCAATAATAACAAAACCAAGATAATTATGAAATAACAAAAATGTATAAGATACTTAAATGGGTTGTATTGGCACAAACCCTTACGTCGTCGTCGTCGTTTAATGAACATTTTTTTCTTTTTTTTACTATGATATAAATTATTGATATATAACGGAACGGAAAGTAAGAGAACTTAAAACTTTAATTAAGCATCAGAAAAAAATCTATATATACATACATAAAAAACTTATATTTAAGAAACAAAATATTTTAAACCACTTTCAATTTAATTTCGGATTTAATTTAAACAGCAAAACAAAAAAATATGAAAGTCTTAACTAACAGATCAAAAAAAAAATTATAGATTTAAATATAAAATATATTTACAAAACAAAACTACTTAATTAATTTCTTTAAGTAACCGTAACAAAACAACAAAAAAGAAAATACACAAAAACTGAACAAAAAAAAAATGTCACTCTGACTGCTTCAAAAAATTGTTAATAATATAAATAAAATTAATATTAAACAGTGAGAAAAAATGAGTAAACTTAAATTTATTTCAAATTAATTGTAAATTTGTATTTTGAACGAATCCACCCTTAGATGTTAGATAAAAGAAAAACAAAAATTAATAAAAAAGAAAATTACTTAAGAAATAACAATTTTACTTAAAAGTACTAGCTAGTTAGCTATATTTTTTAAAATGATGATATTTTTTAAAAATGAAATGCGTTATTATATTTAAAGTGAAACAAAAAATCTCTTGTATATCAGCCAACGAATATTTGAAATTATTTATCTTTTTTTGTTTTATTTAACTTTCTTTAATTTTTGTTTGCTTAAGACTTTTATTGGTCGGTAAAATGAAGTTTAACGAATTTTGTTTTCTCTTTTAAGTTTTCATATTTAATTTATGTTAAATGAATTTTTTCTTATGCATATTTTAAACATTTTTATGTACTTAGTTGTTATCCAGTTACTTTGAAAATGATCTTTATTCTGTTTATTTGGCATAGCAGTGAGGAAAAGCTGTGGATTTTGGTATAAAATTCGATGAAGATGGGAGGGAAAATATCTTATTGCAACTAAAATTTTTATCAAAAAAACCCTATTGGAATACGTAGCTTTTATGAGCCAGGTGTGCTTGCATATCCTTGTATAAGGCGAGGCTTAGAGATGGAGGCTCGTAAACAGGCTTGCGTATGCTTACACATGGCGTGGTCCTAAATATAGACACACTTAAAGAGGCTTGCATGTCCTTACATGAAGCGAGGTTTTGAGATAGAGAATCATAAACAGGATAGCATGTTCTTGCACAAGGCGAGGTCTAGAAATAGACACTCAAAAAGAGGCTTGCATGTTCTTGCATGCGGCGTGGTTTAAAGATAGAGACACATAAACAGGCTTGCATATTCTTTCACAAGGTGAAGCTATTTGTCGTCGATTATCGGATTGATTTTGGCAAACTGCATTGAAATATCATAGATAATTGTGTAAATATGCAAGAAAGTATGTGGTGCACTGCAGTACATATTTCAAAAACAGGCAAGAATTCATCAGGTCTCAACAACAGTTTTAAGTTTTTTTGTGTTGTTTGTGTTGTGAAAGTAAATTTGATTTGAAAACCTTCTATGTAAAAAAAAGGAATGCACCAAGTTCTGGCCAATGAATTTATTCAGAAACTTTTATTGACGCAGAACTGAATCGGTGTTGTGTCGCTGGCAATGTGAGTAAGTGACATTACGTGTCAGTTTCATAGACGACAAAGAAATGGTTTGAGGGCCGTAAGGCTATTTCAAAATTGTTTCAGCTAAAACCGCATTCTATGTCTACTGCCGCGGACTAACTCTCTTACTTTAGGTACGTTTTTTGTATAAGTCTGCAATTCTATAATCAGTTCTACAATGGATTTTACCACTGAACACAAATGAAGACAAAACAAATCAATGCTGAGCACTCTTAGCTCACTTGGATTGCTTTTGTGTTCCGTGCTAAAGTCCATTGGTGAGCTGTTTATAGGATTGCTGATTTGGGACAAAAACGCCTCCTGTTGTAAACTCTGCGAGTTCGTATTACGAACCATTGAGACAAATGAGTGAGCTTTACCTTTGGAAGCATAAGAATGGGACTTAGTCCCCAATTTAATAAGTAAATATGGATGGTTGTTGAACCCGTCTTCTCTTTTTTATGCTCTAGGTCGAACCGCATTGGTGTCCGTGTCGTAGTGGTTAACATGTCTGCCTGTTAATTAGGACGTTTGAGTCCCATCAAAAAAAAAAAAAAAAAAAATCGGCAAGTCCTCCGAGAGTAATTACAAACTGCCATGAAAATCTTTTTCTCACTTATCCGTTTGGAACGGCATTGTAGGTTCTTGAAATGCGCTAGACTCCGAAATGTCCATAGTTCTGTTGCGCCACTATATACTTATTCATTTATTTGTAGTCGATCGGCGAAACGCAAAGACAAATTAGTTATGATTTTCACTCTTTTTTTTGTTTTTTTAGTTACGCTGTCGTTACATTTGCCATTAGTAAATTCAAAGTACACGTAGCGACATTGTGACAAAAAGTATTTAGTTCAACTAGATAAGTTGGATGACGCCAAAATAGAAGCTATATTGTGTTTAAAGGCAGGGCTCGTATTACAAATTACGATACTCGTAAAATCGTTTCGTTACGGTGTGATTACGTTTCACGATACTAGCTGCGATTAACGATTGCTTTTAACAGTCGTTTTGGTAACGTTCTGACATTTTCACGGATCCCTTCTCGTTATTCATAGTTGTTTAGGGTTTTTTGCCTCGCGTTTCGTAAGTCGTAATACGGGCCCAGTCGTATTTCTCCAAAGCTTGACTCCAGACCCGGCGCTCCCGCTCTGTTGCGCAACCTCATTTATTTATTTTTATGACTGTTTTTTATTCTTTTGATGACAACTCACTCACTGAAGAGGCACTTAAGCTGAAACTTACAATGTATTTCGTTGTTTACAGCTTGAGTTCGTGACAAACAGCTGAGAATGACAAACGAATCTTTTGATCAAAGAATTCGGCTCATTCACTTTATAATAATTTTATCCGCGATCCTTTCGTAAAGGTTCGACACGGCTCAGTTTTTTAAGTTTTGTTATGCTGTCGTTACGCATATCGTAAGTGAGTTTGAAGTGCAAAGAGAGATTGTGATGAAAAGAATTGAGTTCATTGGTTATCGAAAGTAATCAAAATTATAGTGCCATTGTGCTTAAAGAGTTATTTCCACATGAGTAAAGCTAGCCTTCTACGATCACACAGGAAAGACGATCCTGATATGTGCACTCTTATACATTCAGGCCATAGGAGGCGGCGTTTTATTAGAGTGAGCACTCGTAAATCACTGCATTCAAATAATTTTCATTTTATTCGCTATGCCGGAAGTGTCATTCATGGATATCCCATCTGAGCTCATTTGTGGAAATTTATTTCAAAAGCAGCTTAGCTGAAACTGACAGTCCGATTTAGAATGAAAATACATTTGAAATGTTCTTATGAAAACGGCTCCCTATTCAAAAATTTTTGTCATTTCATTTTTTTCGCTTTTCCATTGTTGTTAATAAAAAGAGAACGCCATTGGAGCAGCAATGAAGAAAATCTCGGAAATTTTTCGATAAGAAGGCCGGTTTCGGAAAAAGATCTTTCTTCGGGGTTTTCATTTCAAATTGGGCTGACACCTGTCACTAACCTACTTTGTGTAATGCGTAAATTAACTCCATATCGCAAAGAAGAACAGATGAGAAAGAGCTGCATCTGGAGATCCAAAAACTAAACACAATTACCTGAAGAAGAAAGCTTGCAATCGATGATTCAAGATATAAACTCTATTTTACTAACAAATTTTTATGTGAATTTGAAGATCTGGTTAAAATGCTAAAAGGAGTCTTATGGCCTGCAAAACTGGGCATATGAAAATAGCGAGGAACGAATAAGGATTTCGTATAACAAAGCTGCAGGCTTCAACCCTAAACTCACGAGATATTCAAAGTCTTCATAGTTTAAAGTCAAAACATCGATTTCATTCAATACAAATATTTTGTGAGATGAATCTCCCTAATCAGACAAACAAAGCCATTTTTTGTTCGACCAACAGCTGAATTTATTAAAACTTACAAACAAAAATTAAAACTGCGTTGACTGCCATTAATCTCTTTACTACACTTACTAAGTCTCCACTATGTTGTACTACACACTCTTATACATCGATTAAATAAGTGTCATTAATTTTGTTAATCTACTCCCATTTGTTAAGTATACACAATTAATACTTTGTCGTTTATTCTTTCTTTTTTTTCTACGACGTAATTATTTGTTTACATTATAAATTTAATTAGAAAAATTAAAATTGTTACAACAACGCATGTCTCACAAGAAACATTTTCTCTTTTTTTTCATTTTCTTAGTATAAAGTGTCTTTTTTAAGTAAAAAAACAAATAAAATATATAAATATGTTGTTTTCGTTTCTATTCTATTTATAGAAGCGACGAGTAATTGTAATTTTTTTATTTTTTAAATTTTATTATGAGTAATTCTTACTATAAATAATAAAATAATATTTTATTTTTTATATAAAAATCAATATAAATATTTAAGAAAACAGAAAAAAGAAATTTCAATGGTGTAATATATAATTAAAAATTACATAAACTATTGAAAATATAAAATAATGAACATTTTAACTAAATGAATGAAAATTTACAAAAATTACAAAAAAATATATATAAAATTAAAAAAAAATAGAAAAAGAATGTAAGAAACCGAGATTTAAGTTTTATATTAATTTTTTTGTTTATTAAGAGAAGATTGATACATAAAATAAAAAAAATTCTTATTTTTATTAAAAACATGTGCTTGTGTGTCTTTATTGTCTTTCTTTATCAATGCGGATTCCGTAAAGGGTTGATATGATGAACGGATACCTTGAGAGAACTTAGAAAGGTTTGCTCCGAACGATATCAAAGGTTGGTATATACTCCTATGTCAAGGTGTTGAATATTGTTGGTGCTTCGTGGAACAGCGGTTACATAAAATGCGCTGCTATACTTTCTCTTTTCTTCAAATATCTAAAAATTAGTCAGCCCTATCACAAATTCCATCGAAGTTTTACAGACGGAAAGCTAAGTTACGAACTACGAAAATTTTTGTTCACAAAATCCAAATAGAATCGAAGAAAGCCTTTCCAGTTGCATCACTAAATACAGCCATGCTGGTTTTCGAAATAAGCGGTTTTAACCTTAATGTGCAAGATCATTCACATTTTTCTGCCAACACAACTTCTTTCGTATATTAAGACGACGAATTTACATTCCACTCGGATTTGGTGATACCAAATCTACTAACTTCGAAATTCGTTCCACTCCGAATGGATTATGTCAAAGTTACATCGGGAAACTTACACTTTTTTCGATTGCGATGGAATCTGTGATAAGGCTGATTATTAAAAATGTGTATGATAGTTGGATTTGGCCGCTTGAGGTTTTTTTGTGTTTCAGTAGTTGGAAATAAGTTGTTAGTAATTTCACATATATAACCTCAAGGGCGGCGTCCATATGAAACTGGGAGGCTGAAAGAAAAATAGATGCCCAGAGCGGGATTCAAACCCACTCGTCCGGCCTATCTACTAAACACTCTACCGCTGCACCACGGCCGCCCCTTACTTAACACCTTAACTATACTTCGAAATAACGCCTGAAGCTAGGTTAAAGTTCTGTTATAAAAAACGATACTCGCAAAGAACTCCTTATTACCGAACCGTTGCGTTTACGTATACTCGTCGTCATTTACGACTGTTTTGGCGGTCGTTTTGTGGGTCGTTTTAACATTTTCATCGATGCATTCACGTGTTTCGTAATTGGTCTATGCCCTAGGTTCTGGCTAACGTTTTTTGTCTCGTTTATGCCTCTCTTTTCGTTATTCATAATATGGACCCAGCCTTTGGTTCGTCATGCCCCTTAGTTAGGTGCTTTCAATTCAGCCTTGCAAAATACCGCTGAGTTCTTCTTGGTCTGGTTTCAGTCAACTACTTTTGTTTACAACTGGTCGAAGTATAGTTCATTGTTCCATTGATCATCTTCTAAAAATTACTTAGAAGTAGCTTGTCAGACCCAATTAACGCACGTTTCATAGAAAGCACACCCAAATGTTCTCGTTGTCGGTAAGAAACCGTATATCGAATCAAGAAACGAGAGTCAAAAAAACAAAACCCAAAACAACAATAGCCACGACCTACGACATAGAACGATTATGAATTACGAGAACGGATTCATGAAAATGCTGGAACGATAACAAAACGACCACCAAAGGCAGCCGTAAATGACAGCGAGTATAGTGAAACGTAATTGCAAAGTAACGATAAGGAAGGGTTGCTTGCAAGTATCGGTATTCAAAATACGGTCCCTCAACAAGAGCTACTTTTGTAATTTTACTTTGTCGAAATGTGTTGCCCGTGGCGTAATGGTTAGCATGTCCACCTGTTTCCTTGGAGTTCGAGGCTAGAATTCTAGAAACATCAAATTGCATATCCACTCGAGTCGCCTATAGCAAAGAATATTGATGAAGTCGTCCGAGAGGAAAAGAGCCAGCTTTTCACTCTTTCTCACTTATCCGTTCGAAGTAGGCAAAAAGTTGTAGGTTCCCTTTTCCTCACCGAAGCATGTTTTTTTTTTGTACAGCTACCGCGCACAATAAATTGCTCAGCCTTATTATGAGTTTCACGTGAAATCATTCCCCTCGAAAAAGATCCCATTTCACTTTTCCCTTATTATGAGTTTCGGGGGAAAAATGTTCGATGTTCGAAAAATTTCCTTTATTATGAGCTATTTTTCCCCGTGAAGTGTGAAAACGTTGAAAGCAATTTATTTCATTTATTTTTGTGAGGCAACAAGTGAGCAACAAAAGCGGAAAAGTGTAAGTCTGGAATTTTGTTCAAAGGAAACTCATAATAGCTTTTAAAATTCCGGGCGAACAAAAATGTTCCGGGCGAATAGCTGTTCACGTGAAACTCATAATAGGGCTGACTATAAATACCCTCAAAATGATTATAAGACACAATGTGAGCATCTACAAAATTAGTAGATGATTTAGAGAAGGATCAACCGATGCACATTGCTTTTGAACTTTTGTGGTTCGTAATGTAGGAGAAAAATAGAGTCCGGTTAAACGTTCTACATATGTAAATTGTTACAGAGCATTCCACATTCGGATTGTGCGACTAAAATATCAATCTCTATACTCTACTGTATGTCCGAAGTTGGGCTCAAGGTAAAACTGATGTGCATTCCTAGCAAGGTACCCACCTTGTTTAGCGCAACAGAGCGAGGAGCTCCAGGGCCTAGCGCATTTCTCACAACCATGCCTTGTGAGGGAATGGAGGGGACCTAAAATTGTCTTCTGGTTCCGAACGGCTAATCGAGAAAGCGCTTTTCATGGCAATAAATTTTGCTAGAGCCAATTCCTCGCGAAAGGCGATACCCGTGGAAAAACATTTTTGTCTCTGTTGGGATGTTGGGATGAAGGTGAGTGTTGAGGCTAAGGCCCTTATTGCGAGTGTCGTTTGGCTGTCGATAGACGACGGTTGTCGATAGTCGAACATCGAAAATGAAATTTGGTATTGCGTATTCTTATAGTTCGATACTTTCAATTTTGAATTCGTTATCGTCTGTATTTTGCGTTCGACTATCACTGAAATTAATTCAAATGTCAAATTATAGCATTTGTTCACAATGACTAATTTCATTATTCATAGTAACACAAATCATTGTCGATAGAGATACGCAATACCAAAAGAAAAATTTATCGAAGCTTTCGACCCTTGACGCATCGAATGTTAGACGACACTCGCAATAAGGGCCTAAATTGTTTTAAGGGAGGACTTCAACAGGCAATTTTGCTAAGGCACCGATTGTGAGAAAAGCGATCAAAGAGAGAGAGAGAGACCTATCAATCTCAAGGTTCTATTTTGTATAAGTAGGCGTAAAGCGGTTTGAGGAGCACCTAATCAGATATAGGAATTATACTCATGGTTTTAGGGGATGTAGGCTTTAAAAATTTTAGCCAGATCAGAAGTAATGAAAAATTTCTCTCGTCCTTAATAAACCTAAACACTATACAGGTTTTTTGGTGACTTCAGTAATGGTCATTTTACAGCTTTTCAGTTTCGTTGATGGAGGTACCGTTGATAATAGCAAAGGGAAAGTTAAGCTTTAACGACAAAAGACAGTGTTAGGTTTTCTAGGCTTTGAATTCTATTCGGTTTTCATCAAATATGCGGTCTCGGACAATCGTTTCTTTTATTCATTGTTTAATGATTCAGATATTGTTTTTTTGATTGCTCCGTCAAAGTTCTGAAATATAAAAGTTCAACTTTTAAAAACAGAAAAAACGTTCAAAATATTGTTTGAAAACGATTGAAACTTTTTAAAAACTTCCTTTCAATTTAAATTATCTTTTCGCTTGATACATTTCTGCCACAAGCACTTGACGTAGCTAGTTGGTCGCGTACTAATCCAAAAAGACCGAGTACTTGTTTCCTCGTTTTCTAATCCAGTGATGGCTATTTCAGTCGTTTATTTGAAGGTTAGTGTGCTTCCCAAGTGTGAAAAGTTTAAATACCACGGATCTATGATCAATAGCAAAGCAAATTGCGATGACGACTTCAAACATCGAGTTGGCTATGAGCGATGAAGGGATGACGTAAGGAGAAAACTTTGCCATCTTCTATGACCGATCAATGCACCCTAAGCTGAAAAAAAAGATTTCAAATCGCGGTTGTGCACTGTACTGCGTTCTTTTTTTCTTGGATGTTACGCGATGTAACGTCGGGTAACATTATGTCGTTCTTAAATGCAAAAAAGTTACGATATGTAACATCGTGTCGTTCCTAAATGCAATGTTGAACTGTCAGAATGTTACGTTTCGTAACTTTTTCCAACTTATCTCTGGGACTTGAGTTTCGATGTTGATCTGTCAAACCCCTTTAAAATTGTTGTTGGTCAGAATTGTTTTGGTTTTTTTTTTTCATTAATCTTCCAAATTCTGTGAACAGTTATTGATTTTCAATCTTGTTCATTTCAGAATTCATTTTTCTTCATCAATAACGAGTTTCCTTTAGCTGGGTTCGTATTTTAAGAAATACTTTATTCATATTTTTGACAGACCAGCAAAGTGTAACATCGAGTCGTTCCTAAATGCAATCATGATTTTGTAACAAAGTCAAACATACACAACAACAACGATGATTTTGACACTACAGCATCGCGTAACATCGAAGGATAAAAAGAACGCCCTACTGGCGTACGGTTGATAATGTTGAAAAACGCACAAATAGAGTGAGTGCTTTTTAATGGAAACTGCTATGACGATGCTTCGTAGGACAAAAGGAGTAACGAAAAACAAAGAAATGGAATGGCACAACGGAGCTCGGAGAACCCCAAAGGCTAGAGCACTTTCCTCAACCATATTTTGTGAGGAACGAAGGAACTAATTAGTTTTCAGTTCCGATGGGTTCAGTAAGGAAGCGTTTTGAATGAAAGAGTGATTAGTCGTAAAAAATTTGCAATTTTCTTTCGAAAATCGATAATGCATAGGAAAACAATTGACTATATTTTGGATTTTATCATGAATGCCTATTGCGAAGAATTGACAATAATTATACTGTCATGAAGAGCGCTTTTAACTTTGTATTCGGAATCGGTGTTGTGCTCCCCACTTTATTGCGCGGGTCATTTATTTATTTTAAGCTCGAACTCCAAAGTAAGAGGCCACGGGAACAAGAGCAGGAGTAACGAAGATCAATTGAATTAAAAGTAACTAAGATCTCTGAAAGTTTCTCTTCAAATATTCCAACATGTGGCAATTAGAAGACGACGATTCGACGGTTCAGCCAAATTCAAAGGAAAGATTCAGAGAGTCACGTCTGAATGGCAGTATCCTACAACCTTCAGACGCGTTCCTTAGAACAGAAAAAGAAAGGGAGACCATAGCACTGGTAAAACCGAACACATCAGCACTTGGTTAACCTCAAACATAGAACGATCTAAAATTGAGAGACTTATCAACGCGATTGACGCATGCACCCCTGAGGCGGATATAGTGATCTGTGTGCAAGTGTAAAGCAGATAAGTGGGATATTATAGTTCTTGAACAAAAATGTGCTTAAATATGAACTATTGCTGCAAATTATTAGACTGATAAATAGAAGGAAGGGATCTATCAATTTTTTTGACGGTTCCAAACGGCGAATAAGAAATTACCAAAGTGCTAGCTTCGTACTCCTACACAATGACCAAGTGTTCCAACTATAACACCTCTAATGCCACCAAATTTTACTATGGGGAATAGTTTAAAATTGATTCGCTGTTTATCGCCCTGGTGTTACTGGATATTTTTTTATGTGGTTCGTTTACGGAAGTATTTCCAAATTATACACTGGAACTGGGCATCGTGGTTATGTGGGAAAAAAATGTGCATGGTTTTCCTCTTCCTTCGATTTCACAGTCCAGCTGTGTGGCAAATTAAACAAAAATTTACTAACGTGAACTTCCTTCTTTCTGAAAATATAATTTGCAGTCCCGTGAAGTTTTAGTTTTTGTCAATCGAAAAACATGTTGGGTTCTCGGAACACTGTTGGCGACATCTTTAATTGAATCCTTCTGTGAATTTTAAAAAGTTTAAAATTAAAATACAACCGAAAACCAAACTCAAAGCACTTTAAAAAAAAAGGGAAATATAAAAACAAAATTGGAAAAATGAAAGCACAAAGTGTCAGACTCATACATGTCCATTGCAATCAATACTTTGGACGCAGGATTAACGTTAATTACAAAAGTTGTATGTTAGTCCTTCGTTTTAGGTTCAAACAAACCTTACCGGAGTGGTTATAAGCTAAGAGGAAATACCAAATAGACTAAGGTCCGCTGTTTTGGCTTACATGCTCTTGACATCTGTTGTTTTAAACGCAAAATATTAAATTGTTTTAACATGATTGTTTAAGTAAAGTGGCAACAGATGCAAATTAAAAAGTTTTATTTTGATTGTAACTTTTTCTTTAATGACGTAGTTATATTTTTATTTTAAGCAACACAACAACAGTTTGATAGAAAATCAAATTGTTTAACCAAACCCTTCAAATGCAAAAGGAGTGCTCACAAAAATGGCTGAGAAGTTTTTAATGAAAATTTTTTTTTCTACTTTTTTGTTTTTTGTTTTTGAGAGCAACTAACAACTTCAAACCAAACAATTTTTGTTTGCTTACAGATGAACCGATTGACCACACCACCGTTGAATGAATTTGTGGATTTCAAGGAAAGGACCAGCAAATTGCATATAATCCAGCGAACTTGCTTCTACATGTAAGTCTTTTTTTTAGTTTTGTTTTTATGATGAAATTTGAATATTAGTTTAACTCCAACAAGGAAACCTAAAAGTGTCTGAAAAAAATCAGACCAGCCTTGAAGATCCGTGAATATTTTCATGTTCCAGCTGACTCATTTTATCGGCTTTTTTGCCTTACTATCATCATTGTCCTTTTGTTTGTCTTAAACCATAGTCTAAGTAAGTTAAAGTGGTCTTTTCAAATCAACAGCCATAAATATCTTCGAGTTTACGTGAAAGTTTACGTGGTTGGAGTCCGGCCGTTGAAACTTTAAAGAGGAACCGTGAAAACTAATGAATAGCAACAAAACTATGTAGATTTTTAGTCACCCGATCTTATGTATACAGAAAATAGTTTTACGAAGTTAAGGATGTTTTCCGACCAACCTGTGCATTTCTTTGAACTTTTTGTTCAATGTATTTGAAATATTCGCTTTCGATTCGAAATTTACAACTTTAGGTTTAGAGTCATCCCGAGATATGTCGGTTCATTTGCAAACGAAATTCCAGTAGCATCACGAAGTGTCAGCAATAACCCTTTGTTTTTATTGGCGAAATCATCGTGGATTGATTTGAGTTCGTTTGGCCTCCCACTTATTGAAAAGAGCAGCTTCCAATTTAATTTTAGCTTCGTTTTTTCGTTACTTCCACAGCAAATATTACTATAGTTAGCAAAAGTGGCTGAGAATTTGTCTTCTGCTTTAGGTACTTCGCTTGAAAGTAATATAACAAGAGTGTACCTAGAAGTCTTCCTTGGGGTCTCTCAAAAAGTATTTTTTCTACAAATGAAAATTTGAAATATAGTCAATCCTTTAGACAAGACTTTTATTAATTTAAGTTTGAGTACATAAAAAACCAAGTCCTGTGAAAAGCTTGACACACTCAAAAAGGTTTTTTTTTTCTCTTGAAGAGTTTTTTATTTACAGCTGTTCTCCTTTGCAGTTATTCAAATGTTGTTGAAAAAATATAAAACAAGAGGAGGGTAATACAAATACAAACCTCGAGCACTCAAAACAATTACCGTTTTATTGGACTACCAGTGTAGCCGCCTTAACTTTGTTGAGACGCATCAGTAGAATGAAGTAAGGTGGTTGTAATTTCACTGCTAGTAGTGCCTGTAGCGTAATGGCTGGCATGTCTACTATAAATTTGGAGTTCGAAGTTCGAATTTCAGAAAAATAAAATGTTTTTCTACTTGTATCGCTTTTCTTGAGAAATTTTCAAGTAATCAGAGAGTACTTACCACTGCCATAAAAAGCGCTGTCTAACTTTGTATTTCATTGAAGGTTGTTGGGCTACGAGGCTCCCCAAAACTTTGTTGAGCAACAGTATTTTGTATTTTGTCTAAAACAGAAAGAAATGAGAATAATCACAATCAGTAAAGGAGGAATGAAAAGTGAATGTAAATTTTCTATGACCAAGCTGCTATTTATGGTCAGTTTTTAACCTCGAATAAAAAAAGTGTTCTTACTTGACTTTTACTGCGAGGATTTCCTATCTCTTACCAAAAAAGTGCTATATAAAAAAGTAAGAAAAAACTCATAAGTCACAACTTTATTTATTAAAAATAAATAAATATGGTGGCGCAACAGGGCGAGGAGCTCCATTGCCTAGCGCAATTCTCACAACCATGCCTTGTGATTGAATGGAGGGGACCTACAATTTTCTTTGAGAAAGCGCTTTTCATGGCCATGAATTAACTAACGGAGAACTTGCCAATTTTTCGCGAAAGGCGATACCCGTGGAAAAACATTTCGCCTCTGTTGCGGGTCGAACCACGAACCTCTGGGTTAACAGGCAGACATGCTAACCAAAAAAGGTCCAGTTGGATACTTGTTTTGGAAGGTAAATTAAAAGCACTGAAAGGGTGTTTTTCACCCCTATCTCTGATTTGCGATCTCTAAATTGATAGGACTCCAAGGATTTTCTTTGTAAAAACCCATCCTTTTTTGAGTTCCATAAGAAATAACATACCCGTAATCAGTTGTTTTTAACCTCAAGTATGATGTTTAAATAAAACTCTAAAGCTAAAAGAAGATATGAAACCCACCCGGAAAGCGAACCCAAGAGGTGGGTCAATCGATCAAAGTCCAAACTGGTGGTATGGTAGCAAAGTTTGAAATATTCTCTCGAATATGTTCGATCTAGCAGGGAAATATCAAATACTAGTTGCGTAAATGTAAAGAACCTGGCTTATGATTGCTTCGTCATCAGCAAAATGAGAAGTTCTTTTGTGCAGAGGCTGCCATAAATAGTAGCGGACCTAAGACGCATCCTTGGTGGTCACTTACTTTTTCTTCTTCGTCTTCAGTTAGCAATGCAATCAGTTTTGTGACTCTGAAAGGAGCATTATACTCGACCAATTATCTGCTGTAAGGTACACTTATAGTGATTAAGAATTCTTCGGTGGCCCCAGATGAGCGTCTTTTACTTATCTATGGGCTGGCTGGGGCTCGTGAATCCTTTATTTTCTGCCCTCATGTTTCTTGAACTCTTCATTATCGAATCAGATCTGTTAATGGCTATTTTGAAGTAAACTAACACATCGGCAGTACGAAGTTTTTCCATAGATCAATTGAGACCCTAATTCTTGAGACAGTCTCTGTTTAACAAATAAATTATTGCATTTGGTCTAATTTCCGCAGAACGATTTTAATGCCCTAAGACGTTAGCTAATAGCTACATTGAGTAGCAATTATTGCAGGTTCTCATATTTCCTTTGAGATATAGAGGTACGCCTGGAAGAAGGTTACATTTTCTTCATTTTTAAGGCAGCCTGTCACTTTAATCTAAAACCGATGAAAGCGCATCTTTTACAAAACAAAACTTCAAATGGCTCATGGGGTACCTTTCTTTGTTAAGGGTTTACAATGTCAAGCAATGAGTAAATAGTTAAGAGTATTGCAGTTTTTGATGGATATTCAATTTTTTCCACCATCAGCTGCTCCAGTAAAGTTAAGTACAGCTTTTTGGCAAGTAAATACATTTTAACAAACGAATCTTCTCAGCGCGTTTCCTTCTTTGAGCTGATATTTCGATTTATTACTTCCTTACTTGGTAAGGATGGCTTGGTCTGTACCCGCAACCAGGATAGAGGTATTCTCTAGCCTTTGACTGAAGTTGGGAGGCGGAGGTGTATTCTTGCTTGTAGCGTGTGTGTATTTCATTTCTAGAAGTACCTTTTCATCTCAATTATTTGAGGAGCACTTTGGCCAAGCTTCTAACAATTCAGCAATCACTAATGCTCTTGATGGGCTGCTCATAGAGGAACACATCAAAAACATGATAACAACAATGCTCAACAGCAGAATCATTAGCTCCGAAATGGGGAACTACAAAACAAGCAGAATGGCCAATAGAGGAACCCCGCAGGAAGGAGTTTTATCTCCCCTACTGTGGAACCTGGTCGTTAACAAATTGTTAATCGACCTAGAGGACGAAGGTTTCAAAACTATAGCCTATGCCGATGATGTAGCAATTGCCGTTTCAGGCAAGCACCCACAAACCCTAGCTGAGCTGCTACAAACAGCACTTAACAAGCTTAACAATTGGGCTGCAGATTGTGGTCTGAACATCAATCCACACAAAACGGAATTAGTTCTCTTTACGAGGAAATACAAAATTCCGGACTTCAGACCCCCAACTATTAAAGGGGTAACTCTAACACTGTCAAATCAGGCTAAATATCTAGGTCTCATTTTTTGACAAAAAACTGACCTGGAAAACCAATATTGAGGAAAGAGTAAATAAAGCCAACGTTGTACTCTTCTCCTGTGAAAAAGCCATTGGCGGGAAATGGGGTTTCTCCCCCCAAATCACCCATCGGCTGTTTACCTCGGTAATTAAACCGATACTCACATACGGGGTGATAGTCTGGTGGACAGCACTAGACAAGATGATCAACTACAACAAGCTGGCCAAAGTTCAAAGAACGGCTAGTCTGTGTATTAGTGGCGCACTGAGGACAACCCCATCGGACGCCCTCAATGTACTACTAGATCTCACACCCCTAGATATCTTCAGCAAACAAGTCGCAGCTAGCTCAGCTACTCGACTCAGAGCTACATCACAGTGGACCAATAATCAAATCGGCCACACTACCATTCTAGATATCTTTAGATTCTTACCGAATCGATCCGACTACACCACCCCCAAGTTGGTGTTTGACAATAATTTCCAAGTAACCATACCTTGAAGAGAAGCTTGGGAAAATGGCGCTCTTTTGGAAAATGAAGCAATACACTTCTACACCGATGGTTCAAAAACCAGCGAAGGTGTGGGAAGTGGAATCTACTCAGAAAAACTGAATCTCAGTCTTTTCTTCCGCCTACCCGATTATTGTAGTGTGTTCCAAGCGGAAATTCTGGCGATTAAGGAGGTGCTGTCTTGGCTCAAAGAAAACGTCATATCCTCCACGGATATTCGGATCTTCTCAGACAGCCAAGCTGCCCTTAAATCTCTTGCCTCTTTCTCTACAAAATCCATCACGGACCAAAATTGTCAGATGTCTCTGAGGGAGATGTCAAATCAGTTTAACATTCACCTTTCATGGGTGCCAGGGCACAGGGACATACCAGGCAACTGTATGGCAGACGAACTAGCCAAAAAGGTCACGACCACTTCCCTACGCTCAGAATGGAACAACATAGGTGTACCTATCGCTACATGTAAACTCCTACTTAGACAAGACGCTTCAAGGATAACAAACACTAGATGGACTGAGAGTAACAACTGCCTTGCAACCAAAAAAGTTTGGCCGTGTGTAGACTCAAAACGCTCGAAGAGTTTGTTGGCCCTGAACCGTCTGTATCTAGGTTCTACCATAGGTGTTCTTACGGGACACTGTCTAATAGGGAGACACGCCAAAAGACTTGGTGTGTTTTCCAAAGATTTCTGCAGAAGCTGCATGGACGAGGAGGAGGAAGAAACCGTTCAACACCTTCTTTGCTCATGCCCTGCACTACTTCATAGGAGGAAAACTCATCTCGGTGAATTCTTCTTCGATGATACTAGCGACCTAGCTTACATAGACCCTAAAAGTCTTTCAAAATACATTAAAAGTTCCACGTGGTTCGACTAGCAGGTGATTAACCGGCTAGTCCCGTAATGGAAGATTAATAAGTGATCAACTCGTTAATCTTACATCGGGTTTCTGAGATCAGTAGGTGATTAACTTGCTGATCTCTGTGGTATCACAATGGGCCCTTGCGGCCTAAGTGTGTCAGGCAATGTACTCATTGACTGACAGCCACTTCCACCTAACCTAACCTAACCTTGGCCAAGCTTTGAAAGACGCTTTCTTCTTGCTCACACATGAACCTCATTATTCCACCTCAAGATTTCTTTGCCTTGTTGCTGTTGTCTCTTTAAAATGTTTCTTATACCCAAATGAGAAAGAATGTGCAGTGAGAATACTGCACATACTTTTTTCCATCACTAATGAATGCAAAAATATCACTAGCCTTCGAAATGTTTAATGTTCAGTCGCTGTTTTTTCTGAAGCTACAAGGACGAGAATGTGTTTTCTCGTGCTTGTAGCTTCATTCGGTTTTACAACTAACGACTCTACAGTTTTCTACAAACTGTTACAGTCCTTTGCTTACCCCCGAGAATCCGTACAGCTTAAATCCGATTATTTCTGCTTGATCCTGAAACAGTATGACGTGTTCAACTAAATTCTATTGTTAAGCTCTTTGATAGTGCTCGAAATTTCTTCAAATTTCGTTCGTGCATTCTCCTTTTTCTATTCGATCTCTCCCTTTATTGCACCGTGAGATCTTCGGCCATGTTAGTTTTGTGGTAAACTGTTTGCGTCCAACTTAAGTTCTAAATAAGTTCATCCCAACGGATGCAATACTTTTTACCCTGTTAAGAAAAGACAAATTGCGGTAGAGCTTAGTTTTCTCTTGAACGAGTTTAATAATCTCAAAAGGGAAACAATCCTTGAATTTTACTTTATGAATATCTATTTCCTAAAACTGTAACCAAACTGTAATTTTATTGCAACAATTTCAAATTTTAGCCAAGTTGCCTTCTATCAAATTCACAATTGGATACTGTTGGCAATAAACCAACATTCCTCCTTCTTTATTGGATTATCTCTTTGAAACATAATATGTATCACCATAGTGACAATTTAGACTGGTCGATTGATATTTGTCCAAGGAAACTACACCACATTGCTTCGACATCAATTAAATGTCATCAGCGCTTCATCAAACCCAAAGTTATTGGTTTTTGAGGTATATGAACAATTATAAGCGACTACTTCAAGGGGACTTGTAATGTTGTAAATCTAATAAAATTAATAAACTTCTTGTCCTTGCTCGTCTTTTCTTTGTTGATTTTGCGAGGTTTCGAGGAGAAAAAAAGAGACAAAAGCAGTTTTGCCTCATTGTTGCCATAACAGCGCGAAACATCGAAGTAGTTTCCATCTATATTTACGAGTATTATACCAAGCAACAACGCCATAGTATAAAGTTTGTGGCTCTGAAGTTTGATTGCCGCCTCTGTGGTACTGGAAGTTTACTATTCAATTTGGGAATACTCGAGTCTCATTAATTTCTTGCGGAGAGACCAGCAAGGACCACTTTTGCCCTCTAGTAAAATTCCTTCAGAGCATGAATATTGTTTCCTGAACAGGATGGATTATATTGTTTGCGGGCAGTGTATAGTATATACGTTCCTCGGTGGGAGTCACCATGATTGCCAATTGATGTGAAAAAGAAGACTTTTGAGTGAGTTTTGCAAATCCTTTCGTCTGGATAAATCGATTTTCAAAATAGAACACACTCATTCCCAAATTTGAACTTTCCCTCAAATTGTTTCGACTAAACGAACATCTTAAACTTTCAATTTGCCCTACTGGATTGCTTCTTAAAAGTCCTTATCAGTCCGTATAATAAAATGGCAACTGTTGGAAACAGTATGCCAAAACCCATGAGACTACATCAGAAGATTGAAAGGCACAGCCATAGGAAGATGCTGTGTTCAAATTAATGAAGATTTCATTGATGCTTTTGTATTATTATGTTGTTGTTGTTATAGCTCCAACCCGCCCGTCATACGGCTGTTTCTGGTTATTTTCGGGTGAGAAAACGATTGTAATGCAAATTTTGTTTGGCCCCCATCGCTGCCGAAACCCAAGGGTACCAAAAAGCCATGCCCAATTCGCATAGCACAGCAGAGTACTATTTGAAAACAAAGACCAACATCGAACAAGCACAAGCACAAGCACTTGAGTATAATTTTACTGTATACAAAAGTCAAAAATAAATTGGTGGGGGATTTTAATTTGTTCAGAAATGTAAGGAGACTGAACCGAAGCGTAACAGTGGGTACAACATTTTAGCAAAATGATGAATTTCGTTTATATTGAGGCAATAAAGAGTATGACCTTTGGTCTTATACTGCGCTGCAAGAAGAAGAACTTTGTTGGCCGAGAATAAAATTTAATTCGATTATTATTGCGCTGGATAAATGTAGTTTAAGTGCTACTAAGTTTGATGGCCAGCCATTAGTTTGTTGGCTATAAAATGTAATAGATACCACAAGAGGTCACATTGTACGATGTGCGACGGTTTTAGTTTGAATGATGATAGTAAATATTCCTTAAAGTGTTTCATAAATTTTTATACTAAGTGGTTTCATCACAGTTAACAGAAAATAAATAAATTGTACAATTAGGGTAAGTACTCAAACCACAAGTTGGCATATTTAATGGAACGAAGTTGATGGTTCTGCAGAAGTCTTAGTCTTAAAGACGAATAACTGTTGTCAACTGTTTGGGTGAATTATAATCTACGCACCAGAAAGCTTCCGTGTTGTTCAAATTAACGGATTGTTGAATTTTGGTGTAATTCATACGCTGGGTATTTGAACGAGTCGGGATGTTCTTTATATTCTACATTAATATCGAGAAAGCAGACTTTTTGGGAGACACGAAAATGAATACTCAAACTTTAAATAGAAAACAGTAGATGAGGGACCGCAAGGTTGATGGAATTGACACTCCGCGTGTCATTGAACAAAATAAGATGAATCCATCTGTTGGATGAAAGGTCTATTTGTGCCTTTTTATGTGAGTTCCGACAAGAATAAAGGTGCCTGGCTAAAAGAAAATTTAGATTTCTGAAGCTTGTTATAAATTGGGCTTGGTTGTAGGCTATGACATAACTGTGAAGAAACTCTATTTACTTTCTTACTTACTTAGGTGGGCATTACAGTTCGGGGTGAACCTGGGCCTCAACCAACATCCTTTCATAACGAATCTAGTTTTTGGCGCGCTCTCTCTATTTTTACACTTTAAGTCGGTTAAGGTCTCCTTCCACTGGATTTTGCCACCTAACACGGGGTCTTCTTCTTCCGCGATTTTCCTGCAATGTGCTTTCGAAAACCCATCGAGCCGTGGTGTTGATGTTCATCCACTCTACATGGCCCAACCATCGTAGCCTCGCAATCTGTACTCTTCTGGCTCATCCGCTATTGATAAAGTTCATGTTTACGCGCTGAAAAGCAGCACAAGGATGATTAATGCCCTTCAAAGGTAACGTTGGTTTTTCTAGAGAGGGCTTTGTTTCTCAATTGATTTGCTAACCCGGTTGGCAAGAGTTACAACGGTTGGCAAGAGTTACTCTCCGTTTGATCTCCGCACTGTTGTTGTTTTTTCGTGTCTATAGCCATAACTGCGGCGATGTCTCCTTTTTTCAGGGTCGGGCATACGAAACTGAGGATCTATTTATTACTAAAGTAATTCTAGATAGCTAACTTCTTTGGTCCGAAGATGTCGAGTCAAAAATTGCGAATACCCTCGGACAGTTTTGTGGTGGAACGAGCTCTCATGCGATGCGATGATTTCAAAGCTTACACTACTGCAGATATACATGGTCAACTTTTGGAGCGAAGTTCCTTATCGCGCGTTGTGAAAGGGGGCTAGACGGAAAAAATTCTTACGAAAAGTTGTCGCGACAATTTTTGCTATAGTAAGGTATTGTAAGCTGTGCGGCGTCGCATGTTTCTCTGTCTGTCTGTCTCTCTCTCTCTCTTATAGAAAGCAAGCCAGATATTTTCATTTCTATTTCGCATTGAACAGTGTGCTGTCGCGACGATTATTTTTGTTGAGTGTATACAGGTTTTATTACAATTCCTTCACTAATTAATCGAAAGGAACTTCGTTCCATCCGGGTGTCCCTTGACACCTCTCAAGTTTTTTTTATAGCCTAGTCACTCTCCGAAGCTGAAAACGAAAATAAAACGTTATAGCCTTCACAGAATGTTCCAGAACCGATGGTAGATCTAGCGCTGGAGGCTTTGTAGGCTATATGTAAGATTAGATTAAAATGTAAAGTGAGTTGAGCTTCAGCAGCCCTGAGCTCTGCGGTGTCTAGTTGGAACCTTTTATTCCAACCCATGGAAAGTTTCAGAGCTCCTTAATTGGAGAAAAAATGCAAAAACCCATGGAAGCTCTTTTGCTTCACAATTGGAAGTGAAGTTGAATGATCCTATTTGTGTAGATATGAGTTAACGTTTATCCAGGGGATGATCCCACAATCAAGTATTTGCTTTCTAAGACGGAAAAGTGCTGGACATTGGACATTCTGATATGATGTGCAGAGATGTTTGTTCACTTTCGAGGCATAGGCGGCAGATAGGGTTTGCTTGTCATTTTCATTTGGTATAGATGTTTTTCTTAGAGAACGGTCCCCTATTATTAACCTGATCTAAGTTTTGAAAGTTTTCCTGTTGAGATTCAATTGAAATCTCTTATGTTTTCTAATTGCATTGCGGCATAATAAGTTTTGAACAGTTTTGACCAGAGAAGCTATTGGATTCTAACTGCAGAATGTTCCTGGCTGTGTAAATTCGATTTTGTTTACACTACATTAAGTTTCAGGGCCGACGAATGGCTTAGAGGCGCCGTCTTTTGCTAAGATGTCTGCTTTCTCGATAAGTCCTTTTGTGCAGGAATCCAGTAACGGGAAACAGATTATTTTTCTTTTCTTGGTGCGGATACCACAGCTTCATAAGTTATTGTTGATCTGACTAACAGCATATGAAGGTCATGCATAATTTCAGGTTTAAGGCTCCTGTTTTTCCCCGCATATGAGCGGAAAGTAGAAAAAGACCTGGTCGCTCTATTGGTGATGTGGTAATAGTGGGTACATATGGGTCCAGCTTCCAAGCGAAGACGTTCGTACGTGACGAAGTGTGGCTGAATGGGTGGAAGTATTTCATTCTTCACGCACAACCAAGCTGTGCTAAAATTTTAATATAATAAATAATAATCATTTAACTCCCTGGATAACAGAGGATGAGGAGGTATTGGGGAAATGATAAATGGCAGGGGGTTGGTGATAGGGTTACTGAACCATTTGGAGATCTGAAAGAATTTTAAAATGCTATTTAGTGGGCTATTTAGTGGGAGGTGTGGTACCCGTGGTGCGATGGTTAGCATGTCCACCTGCTAACCCAGAGGTTCGAGGTTCGAATCCCAGCAGAGGCAAAATGTTTTTTCCCGGGTATCGCCTTTCGCGAGGAATTGTTAGTAAATTCATGCAATGAAAAGCGCTTTCTCAATAAGCCGTTCGGATCCGGCATAAAATTGTAGGTCCCCTCCGTTCCCTCACAAGGCATGGTTGTGAGAAGCGCGCTAGGCCCAGGGGCTCCTCGCTCTGTAGCGCCACCCTATTTTTTTTTTTTTTTTTTTTATTTAGTAGGAGGTTACAGATGTGGCCCAGTTCGTCGAAGAAGTATTTTCCGAGGGCTTTTTTCCAAAGGTGGGCCAAGCTAGGGCACTCACAGAGGAAGTGGAATGATCCTTCCTCTACGTCTTCGCCTTAGCATCCTTTACACAAGTCGGATGTGCTAATGCCCAATCTCATTATGTGGGTACCCAAGGAGTTGTGACCCGTGAGAATGCGAATCAACGGTGTCGAGGACTTAGCTGAAGCAGAAATTTGTTTTTTTTTCTGGGAAATATCTGGCCATAGGCTTCTGGAAACCCGACATGCTTATAAAAAGGATAAGTCATTGGCGGTTTATAGAAAAATCTATTGTATTCTGTTTTTCCTTACCCTAGTGGTTTGAACAGAATCGAAGATTGTATGCCTGCATTGAATGAAGGCAAACTAAGCGTATGTTGAAAAAAATATAAATAGAGTGGTTGAACAGAGCAAGGAATACCGGGGTCTAGCAGATTTCTCACAACCATTGCCTTTGTGAACGAATGGAGGAGACATACAGTTTTCTGTCAATTTCGTACGGCTAATCGAGAAAGTGCTTTTCATGGCAATGGATTTAAGATCCTCGTGAAAGACGATACTCGTGAAAAACATTTTTTTTTTCTGTCGGGATTCGAACCATGAACGATGAACCTCCCACATAACAGACGGATATTCTAACCTTTACGCCACTGGTACCACGTAGCGTATTTCCCCAACGTTTATAAGAAAGTTGCAATATCGTTGCTTTTCCTTACCAAAAATTAAAAGAAAATGAAATGTTCCAGAATCGATACGGCTAATCGAGAAAGCGCTTTTCATGGCAATAGATTTAATATCCTCGTGAAAGACGATACTCGTGAAAAATATTTTTTCTTCTGTCGGGAAACCTTTACGCCACGGGTACCATGTAGCATATTTCCCCAACGTTGATAAGATAGTTGGTTTCCTTGTTTTTTTCTTACCAAAAATTACTGCTGAAAAGTTGTTTGCCTTGCCTTTGAACACTTCTCATTCGCCATTTGAACGTTGTAGACATAAAATATACCACACTCTGTGAATCCTGTAGAGAGAATAATGACAACGAGGAGCACAGCCTCTGCAACTGTCCTGCATTGTCTCGAATTAGGTTACAGATGCTCGACGCCGCGCCGACACCGTGAGAGCTAGAAGCTGAGGCTCGAAGTTTTGACAGAGTCTCCCAGCTTCACTACAAACATCTGGAAAACTGTAATAAGGTTGCCATTTGGGAGTATAGTGGACCAGTATGAAGTGTTACTTGAACATTGTTGTATGTTGTATGAAAAGTATGAGATAGGGCGAAGCGCATGTTGGAGTTGGAATCATAATAATTTGGCTCACATCTTCAAAATTTCGATTTTCTGTTCGACAAAAAACATTCCTTCCTTTTTTTGTTTACGATATAAACCAAAAGTTTTCTCAAATTACTTACTTGCTTTCCTATTTTAGTAAATAAACTCATGTCGCTTCCATGTCTTGGGACCCTTTAAAATCTTTTTACGGACAAAACATCTCCTTTCACTTTGGTAAATACAATTTGCACTTACTCATCTCAGTTGGTAGCATCAATTGCTCTTTGGTGAGTGTTTTTACTCACATCTCACCAGAGAATCGTTTTCTGACTCCGTTCTTCGTAAAACATAAAAACAGAAATAATCATAAAAATAACAAAAACGAAATCAAAAACACTTTACACTCATCCCAAACACACACTTGAGTGAAAGTAAAATAAATAAATAAATAAAAATAAACACATGAGCATTAAATCGCAGACCAATTGAACGAGCACACTTCGTAATTGTTATTACCAGTCAAATTGTAAAAATGGCAACAATTCCATGATAAACATCAAACTTCCACAAATTACCTCATATTCTACGTGATTTAGACCATATAGGTATCTGTTCAATCGGTGCTTCTACCGAATGATGTAGGCTAGATCACAGTGTATCACTATGATTAGCAAGGGTGGTTACAGTGCAACACTATAACACCTTGAGATGATAATGAAGAGGTTTCAAGCAGACTCACTTGAAGGTTCGTGTAAAAGTCTTGGTTGGTTATTTCAAAATCATGCTTTATTTCTGATTGACTTAATATTTATACCTAAAAATTGCTTACTCTACATATTTACAAATGTGCATAAGAAAACAAAAACAAAAGAAAATAATTTATAGTTTCGAATATCAAATGACGTTACTGAATTGAACATTAAAGAATTATTGCTGACAAGTAATGAACATAAAAAAGGTGTGAATGAAAACAATACAAATTAAATGATATTATTGCTGATAATGCACGAACGAAAAAATACAATTTTATCCCAAAGACAAATAACTGTTTTATTGCTGACAGCAGAAAAGTTACCAAATGCATACAGTGTGATTGAAAATAGAATGCAAAGAAAAAAGATAAATAATCTTAGTGACGTAGAAAAACTAAGAGTGCAAGAATGTAAACATCCTGCCCCGCGCTGATGATCCCAGGCTTCATCAGAAGGTTAGTTTCTAGATGGATATGGTACAACTTGATGAGTTGGTTGTCCGCGGAGACGGAACTGGATGAGGGGGCTTCTGTCGTCCCTTTATTTTCTTGTAAATAAAGAAGATAAGTGCTATGAAAATGATAATTAATCCAACTGAACTCGAAACAACATGAGGAGTGTTATGAAGACTGATTGTAGTAGGAAGCTCAAGCTGTTGAAGTTTAATTTGTTCTCGAAGTTTATTTAGCTCAAGACTGAATGAACTGAGGTTAAACATGTTGTACTGAGGAGAGGCTAGGCGAATTACGTCTTCACTGTGTATATTATTGTTAGTAATCCTGGTGTATGAGGCTTGAACCGTTGATGAATAAATTTGTTGGCCTTGAAGTGTTAAGTGCTTGTCTTTGGCTACGCAATTGGGCTGAAGTTTCAATAGCCCACTTCCTTTCAATGCTAAAAATGAGGTTTGATGATTACAAACAACATTAAGCACAGCTTCTTTGTTTAATGAAAATATCCATTGATTTGTGTCAGGAAGTTTCGTCCATACTGATTCCGCCTTGACAAATTTCAGTTCACAGGTGGAAATCTCTGAGTTATTGTTGAGTAAATTCATCTCGCACATACTCAAATTGGTTCCAGATTGATACACCGGGTGAGTTTGCATACATAAATGATGATTTCCATTGAGCGTTGAACATTTTGAAAGTTCACCTTCAGTGATTGGATAATATTGGTCATGATGAGCACTTACTGCTAGCATGTCAGTTGAGGGTTGAATAATCATGTAAGTATTATTAGCTGGTGCCGGAATGGGAATAAGCTTGTAAATTGAAAATTCCTCTAAGCTGAGTAATGGTACTTCTATTTTGAAAGTTATGTAATTTGAACTGATGTGACCCTCCACATTCATTAGGTTGTAGAGTTGTAAAATTTGATCGGGTTCTACGGCGATGCGAAGACCTGGAGGAAGATGATTTCTTATTTTTGCTACTTCGGTTACGAGTTGTTGATGAGTGATTAAAAGATGATTTACTCGTCCACGGTGCGTGTCAGTCAGAACGTCTGCTATAGCTGTCTGCATTCTCTGAATGTTGATGATAACTAGTGTTGCATGCGTGCACCATGATAAAAATAATTCCTTCATTTTAGTTTGGTACAATTCTTCAGTGACATTGCTTAAACTGTTGAACAATTGACTAAGTTGTTGGTCAAGTGCTTGTTTTCTTTTGATTGAATCTTCTTGACTCAATCTGACAATGTTGATAGTGGAATCTACGATGGAGGTATGATTTTTTAGTAGTCTCATAAGATGGTCTTCGTTTAATTCGATGCCTTTAAATTTTTGAGATATATCTTCAGCATATTTAGAGTCGAGGACTCCAAAAAGTGAGTTTGCTATATTTCCAACAACATCGACGGCGCCTCGTCTCCTTCTTATAGATAATTTGGTAGTTCCGATCAGGTTGTCTTCATTGAGCTCGTTTTTGATGACTTGAAACTGGTGAACCATTTGAAGACACAGTTCGTTACCGGATAGTTTTTTACAAATGTGGTTAAGTATTGTAGTTGTATTTTCCAAAGCTTCAAATTCCATTCGGTAAGGCTCGAGGTTGTAGAATACTATGATGTTCCATTTGTTATGAATCAGGCTGATTGTTCCGTGTCGGTGAAAATGCATTCCTGGTGAAGTGTTGTTGAAAGTTGTTACTTCAATGTCACTTGTCAATACTGCTGGTAAAAGAAGACCAATCAAAAGCATCGTAGTAAGCGGATTAAGATTTGTAGAATTTCTCGCTGCCTTTGACGTTGTTGTTTCATCAGGAGTGGATCTATCGCTTCTCCGTTTTCGATCTGTTGATGGCGGATTCAACTCGACTTCATCATTTTCTATGAGGGGGGCAAGCTTATGTATGGGGCGCCTCAACATGCCAGATTTAGTTCGCACGTCAGCGACACGTACCAAGCCGTCCTTTCCGACGTGGATATGCTCGATTCTGCCAAGTGGCCATTTCATTGTTGGCGTATTGTCTTCTTTCATGATAACAATGGTACCAATTTTGATATTGTTTGATTGTTTTTTCCACTTTGTTCGATATTGAAGCTCGTTAAGGTATTCCAGAGACCATCGATTCCAGAATTCTCGTTTTATGTGTGCTACTAATTTCCACCTAGTCAGTAGGCTCCCACGTACTGGTTCAGCCTTGGTATCAATGGTTGCCCTTAGTGACTCCCCAATCAGAAAATGACTAGGTGTTAATGCATTCAGATCACTTGGATCGTTGGACATTGCTGTCAAGGGTCGTGAATTAAGAATCGCTTCAACTTCTGCTGTGATTGTGCAAAGTTCTTCGTAGGTTAGTGAAGCGTTAGCCAATTTGCATTGTAAAAGACGTTTGGCGGACTTGACTGCGGCCTCCCACAATCCTCCGAAATGTGGTGCTCGGGGAGGAATAAAGTGGAAATCAATACCCTTTGAACTGCACGAAGTTGCGATTTTATTTTGCGCCTGTGCTGAGTATATATTTGTTTTTAGTTCTTCTAGTTGATTTTTGGCGCCAACGAAATTCGTGGCATTATCGCAATACAGATTTTTTACGTGTCCACGCCGACTCATAAATCTTCGTAAGGCTCCCAAAAAAGCTTCAGTTGTCAAGTCGCTAACAACTTCGATATGGACAGCCTTTGTCGCGAAGCAGCAAAACATTGATAGATAGCATTTTTGTGGACGACTTCCTCTTGTGCGGTAGTGAACCCATAATGGGCCGCAAAAGTCCACACCAGTATTAATGAAAGGACGTGCTGGTTGCACTCTTGTGCCTGGCAAATTTCCCATCATCTGGGAATACATATGTGGTTTTGCTCTGATGCAAAAAGTGCAATGTTGAGTGATGGAACGTGCAATGTTTTTGCCCTTTATCGGCCAAAATCGCTGTCTCGTGATTGCTAGAAGACCTTGAGGCCCAATATGATTGTTTTGAATGTGCAAGTCTGTCATGATCATTTCAACGTATGGATGTGAATATGGTAACAGGATCGGATGCTTGCTATCGTAAGATAATGATGACTCTTGAAGTCTACCTCCAACACGTAGAATATCGTCCGCGTCTAAAAATACAGCTAGGCCCTTCAGTGGACTATCCTTTTCCAGCTCCTTATTTGCCTTGAGGAAACAAATGTCTTTATAAAAGCCGTGGAATTGAATTTCCTTGACGAGGAATTGCAAAGAAGTCTCTAGTTCTGAAGTTGTTATTGGCCATGCAGATTTGTTCCTTTTTTGGTTCTGCCTCACTGAATTTAGCGACTCCTTTAATTTACCTGACTTGACGAGACTTGTAAATCGAAAGCAGTATGCCATTATTGTCTTGAGCTTAGGGAAGGAATTGGAATGTCTGATTCCTTCGAAAATATCGTGTTTTTGAGTGTCAACTTTACTGGTTACCAAGGCAGCGTTCTTCCTTTCATCTGACCACGTTTTACTGTTTTTAAATGGTGGTGGCCAAATTGCTTCTGAACCATGTAAAAACCGAGGACCAAATTTCCATAATGTATGATCCTGCAATTTTTCTGGAGCGACTATGCCGAGAGGGTCAAAAAGACGTGCTATATCTGAGGCCACAGATCTTTTGGTAAATCTTTTTGATGTTCGATAATTTGTTTTAATGCAAAATATGTCGGATTTTGGTCGCCACATTAACCCAAGGGTTTTGACACTGCTTTCGTTACGATCGTCGCTGAGTGAAATCTCTTGGTCTTCTAATGGGACGTTTGCGAGCAATTGTTGTTTGTTGGAGCACCATTTTTTTAACTGGAACCCTCCCTCGCGCAGCAATGCTGACAATTGAGTCTGAATTTCCTTTGCTTCGATCATGCTATCAGCCCCTGTCATGACGTCATCAACATAGAAGTCCTTCTGCAATACTTGTGAGCCTAGGGGGTACTTCGTATTGTATTCTTTAGCCAATGCTTGGAGGCACCTTGTCGCAAGATAAGGAGCTGACGTAGTTCCATATGTGACAGTTTGAAGCTTATAACATTTGATTGGTTGATTCTGATGGGAGCGCCACCATATAAGTTGGAAGTGTAGGTCTTCTTCACGTACGAGAATTTGGCGACACATCTTTTGAATGTCAGCCTTGATTACAAATCGGGGCAATCTATAACGTAATAGAATCGTAAACAGGTCATCTTGGATTGTTGGTCCGGCATACAAGATGTCATTTAACGAAGTATTAGATGATGTCTTTGCAGAGGCGTCAAATACCACTCTTAGTTTTGTGCTGCTACTGTCTGGTTTAAGAACACAATGATGAGGCAAGAAGTAGTGTGGTGTAGACACTGTTTTGAAATCTATTTCCGTCATGTGCCCCAGCTGGATGTACTCGTTCATAAATTCAGTGTACTGTTTCTGTAATTCTGGATGACGGTTCAGCCTGCGCTCCAAGGCATGAAATCGATTGAGAGCTATGTCACTTGATGACCCTAATTTAGTTGGATCGTCAGCGAAGGGTAAGCTGACAATGAATCTTCCGCTCGTATTTCTTGATGTTGACTGATTGAAATATTCTTCACATTTCTCTTCTGCGATGGTTCGCTTTGAGTTGGAGCACGGGAGTTCTTCGGTTTGCCAGAACTTGGTAATTGCATTTTCGAGAGAAGATTCTTCAGCGAATATTCCACATGTTGTAGTTGTTGTTGACCCAGCCTTCACCCTTCCTGTCACTATCCACCCCAATAATGTGTTTTGTAGAAGTGGTAGATTGCTTCCAAGTTTAATCTGCCCAACGCAGAGTAATTGATGGAACAACTCGGCTCCTATAAGGAGATCAATGTGGTCAGGCTTATTAAATTGAGAGTCTGCTAGTTTGACATTTCCTGGAATTTTCCACGTTGAAACATCGAACGCTTGTGTTGGCTGAGGTGATATGATTTGAGGCAAAACTATGGCCTCAAGCCTGGCGGTAAAATCGGTAGTTTTAGACCTAAGACTAATGTTTGCCCTTTTCTGGGCACCTCTTTTGCAGCTTCCGACACCTTGGATGATCATAGGCTTGAAGGACAGTGGTATCTTAAGCCTTCGTATCATTCTTTCTGTGATGATACTTATCTGTGACCCAGAGTCCAACACCGCACGGCAGTTGATGGTTGAACCGTCTTGTCCCTCTAAGTTCACGATGACTGTGCTGAGAAATACATAACTCTCCTTCTTGTTTATTCCTGCAGCTGCTAGTGTTGTGTTTTTGTTGGTGGATTCTTGAATTGGTTGCCCAATACTGTGGTTATTAGAGTTCGGCAGCTCCCTCTTTGTTAAATGTACCAACGTATTGTGTTTTTTTGAGCATTTTGAGCAGCTTCCGTGACGACAATCATAGGAGGTATGACCATCCTTCAAACAATTTACACACAATTTGTTGTTTCTTACATGACTTAATCTGTTCGATGGTGTTAGATCAAGGAAGGCACGGCACGCATATAATTGATGTGGAGCCTTACACAATGTGCAATCCTTCTTCTGGGTGGTTATAGAACTTGTCACCTTGAAGCCATGGACTCGTCTTCTTTCTTCTTCGTCTCTTTTGCTGCTCTTGCCTCCAATTGCTTCGAGTGACTGGAACCTTGTTTCCAAAAACTTCAAAAATATATCCAAAGGCTGCAATTCCTTGGGCTGTTTTAGGGACTGCTCCCAAAGGGTTAGAGTATTCCGATCCAATTTTTTCATCAGAATACTCATTACGAGTGGGTCCCAGTTTGCTATGTCAATTTTTAGGTTTTTAAGACCCAGCAGGCATTCGACTGTAGTGTCGTGCAATGCCTTTATTTGATTTGCTGTTTCCTGCTGACAAGTTGGTTGCGCCATTAATTTATTGATAAGTGCTGAAACAAGTAGCCGAGGGTTTTCGAACCGCTCAGTAACTACCTTCCAAGCAGCGTGGTAGTTGGCGTCTGAGGTGGGGAAGTGGCGTATCAGTTTTTCTGCTTCACCTTCCAGAGTTGTTTTTAGGTAAAACAACTTTTGGCAATCGGCTATTTTTTGATTGTGGACCAATTCGGTAAACAAGTCGCAGTATTGCCTCCAGGTCAGGTAGTTTCCGTCAAACCTTGGCAAGGTTATTTTAGGTAATTTTGCCGTTTGCCTCAATGTGTCAGCTTGATGGGAATCAGGACGGCCTCCTTCAAGTTTGGTTGACAACATGAGGAGATTTTTCTGGACTCTGTCCTCGAATGCGAAGTACTCTTCGATGTCGTAACCTGCATTCTCTGGGTCTTCTAGGAGCTCAGCAATTTTTTGATGAACCTCCTCCATCTGTGACCAGACGCCTTTTGTTTGGTCGATCTTTAGGCGGCAACACGTGCTTGAATACTCTTCTGCGCTCTCCTCTATGTTTTCCAGCAATCGCTTCAATGACTGCAGGATTGCCCTTTGCCTTCGAAAGACCTTTGTTGTGTCGATGTCCTGGTTCGGTGTTGAGGTTAGCGAATGAGAAGTAGCTTCACAATGTTCCCTTGCGAATACCTTTTCAGCTTGTCCTTCCGATGTCCCAGCCCTCATCACGTTTTCCTTTGCTGATTCTTTTTCAGCTTGTTTTTCCGATGTCCCAGCCTTCATCACGGACAGAAGGTATTGTGTTAGCGATTGGTAGAGTTGCTTGACCTTCCCAGCTGTGTCGCCCTGGAAGTATGGTGTATCGTGTTTTCCCCCCTCCTCGATGTCATGGTGATTCTTTTCGAACTCACTCCAAAGATCTTCAATCAACACCAACCGCTTCCTTGCATATTCTGCTGTTTTCCTTTCCGGTCCGTCCTTTGCAATGTTGGATTGCAAACGCAGCAATTCATCGGTGATGACCTTCTGCCTGGCACCCTTTGTGTAGATATCCAGTTCATCCTCCATAGTTTAAATTTTTGGATCGTCGCGTCGTCTCTGGATCTCTCTCTGAAGTTTTAGTCTTCAATGAGTTCAATGAATTGAGCAGATTTCAATGTTGCAGTTTTGCCAGTGTTTTAGCCCTGGCAACGCTTTAAGATACGTTCAATTAAAATGCCAATGTTATAGCCTTGGCAACGCGTTTGGTAGCGAAAATTGCTTCTTACTGCTGGTGAGGGAAGCAATAAGGTGGTGCCCAGAAAAGGGCAAACATTAGTCTTAGGTCTAAAACTACCGATTTTACCGCCAGGCTTGAGGCCATAGTTTTGCCTCAAATCATATCACGTCGGGGTCACCAAATGTTCAATCGGTGCTTCTACCGAATGATGTAGGCTAGATCACAGTGTATCACTATGATTAGCAAGGGTGGTTACAGTGCAACACTATAACACCTTGAGATGATAATGAAGAGGTTTCAAGCAGACTCACTTGAAGGTTCGTGTAAAAGTCTTGGTTGGTTATTTCAAAATCATGCTTTATTTCTGATTGACTTAATATTTATACCTAAAAATTGCTTACTCTACATATTTACAAATGTGCATAAGAAAACAAAAACAAAAGAAAATAATTTATAGTTTCGAATATCAAATGACGTTACTGAATTGAACATTAAAGAATTATTGCTGACAAGTAATGAACATAAAAAAGGTGTGAATGAAAACAATACAAATTAAATGATATTATTGCTGATAATGCACGAACGAAAAAATACAATTTTATCCCAAAGACAAATAACTGTTTTATTGCTGACAGCAGAAAAGTTACCAAATGCATACAGTGTGATTGAAAATAGAATGCAAAGAAAAAAGATAAATAATCTTAGTGACGTAGAAAAACTAAGAGTGCAAGAATGTAAACAGGTATCTGTGTTCGCTCGTCCGGATGATGGGCCTCGGTTGTAACTCTCAAACTACACCTAACCGAACAATGTATGGATCTAGGATCCTTTGAGTAAGTTGTAAAAATATCTACATATGCAAAGTATGTATATGTACCCACCAATATGTCCTCCATGTATCTCATAGACACAGGGAAAATTACACAAAACCATCTATAGCTCTATGTACCTTTCTTAAAATAAAAGGAAAAAAAATCTAGACAATGTTATTTATGTTTGGAATATGTTAGGGACGACATTAAAATCTGTGATAACACAAAAGGACGATGGGACTTTGTTCTCCCTGGGCTAAGGTTTCCTCTGATGTATTGCGGATTTTGGAAGTAAGTTGGAAGTTGCAAAGTGCCACCATACTACCCACCAACACCACGCACACCATAGTAAAAGCATTTTTTGTTCTCTCTCTCAACAGCTAAACAAGTAACAAGGATCCCCACCAGTCAAAGTCATCCTGTTTTAAGTTGACATTCTGTGTAATTTATTCAAGCATGGGATGGAACTGCGTATAGTAGTAGCTTCGCGGTGGTGACGGTGGCGATGGCGATGAAATGTGAAGCAAAGAAAGCGTTGCACGTAAACAATAATAATAAATCAATTTGATGGCCACCTAGGTGGGTACTCTGTCGAAATGGGTGGAATGGGAATCACTTTTTTTTATTTTTATTTGATGCTCATACCACTCTTTGGATTGGCAGTTAATGTTATGGAGCACCTTTTTTAAGTGCGAGGAAACTGCTTTGAAGTAGGTACCTACGCACTTTTGACAGTTGGTTTTATACCTCTTGTGAAAATTTGGTTTTCCTGTAAAATTATTATGCGTATAGCCAGCCACCTGCTGCTGAGGTATGACTTGTGTTTTTGGTTTCGCAGGGAAGAGCGACATTATGTGATATATTTTTTTTCTCTAAGTGAAAACATTTTTTTTTTTGTTTTTGTCAGATGAGATAGTTGATATAAGATGGGGTCTAGTTCTACTTAAGATTCCCTTATAATTGAAGTTTGCAGGCTTTATTAAAATTAATCCCCTGAATAAGGTTGACGAGCTTAAGACACAAGTTGACATTAAAAACTTTGGTGAGCTGTCTCTCTTTTCTGCTCAGTTGGCTTCTTAAAAATGATGGTTCAATGATATGAAATCGGTCGGCTTCCCATTGCTTATCTTTAGAAATCACCATCAACTTATCCCGTATAAAATGCCACCATTTGTTCTTGATCAGTCATGCAATGCAACTGTGTGTATTCACAATTATTTCTCCTTCATTGTAATTTTACGAAGAGTCCTTATGACAAATATTACTTCCGAGTTCATAACAAGACTTTGTAGACTCAATTTGTTGGGAAGTCAATCTCCCAACAAATATTGTTGACTACAAACGACGTACTCCTCTCTATTAACTTCGCACTCCGATCAGAATAATCTAAGGGATTATTATTTTGGAAATGAATTCCCTTTGCAATTACCTCTGACAAAAGAACAGCAATATCTCAAAACTATTACGTAATCACCTTCATAAGATCTGGGCTTTTCAAGTACCTCATGCGCCACGTAACGTGAACTCGAAATAAAACGATTTCTGGGAATACTGTATCAAAGGTACTAAACCATTCAGTAGGACATGTCTTACTCAATAAGTCTGTTCGTTCCAAGTGAGACATATCACATCGCTGAAAACTATGATGTTTCCAATTCCCTCAGTTACAGTCACATGCTTTCACTATTCGTTGCTGCTGCACGCCTCCGAAGTTCTGCTTCGAGGCAAGCGATGGTACATGTTGGTCTTTGAGGCATCATAGTGCCTTTTGGCAACGAGTATAGTGAATACTATAGAGTTAACAGAGCCCACATCCAACCCCTTGTGAATATAATCTCCCGGAGGCATGCTTTCATGTAAATAGTATTCCAAGTGGGTGGTGTCTGGTGCATGGTGCCCTTTATCGTCCAAATTCTGGTTGTACTACGCCGGAAGCTGTGTTCAGTGCGGCTGACTTGCAAGAATATTGTCGGTTAAATATATGTATATTCGTATTTCTCAATTGGAATTGCAGCACTTAAGTTAGCTCTTTTTGCTACAAAAATTAATTAAATAAAGTGCAGCCATACACTGACGACGATGCCGGTCTCGGTGGTGTGGTAGAAACGATTGGCTTTGTGGCCCACCAGTGCAATCAGCGGGCTTTTCGGCGACAATTTCCTCCAAAGAGGTTCTTTTCAAGTTGAGAGAAAGCATGAGTGTTGTGCCCAAGGAAAATCAAGACTCTAAGAAAATTGCCTCCGAAATTTCTTGAGCTAGGAAACAAAATGTTGAAAATGTAGTGTGTGCGGCAAGATGGAGTCCCAAAAATATCAAAAAAAAATTTTAAATCTTAAAAATGTGAACTAAGAACATAAAACTGTGGTGTCGGTGTCATATTAGTCACCAAGGTACCTGGGAGCTCGATGTTCAAAGTACAAAAATATAAAACTGGTTTTCTACACGAATGGAATCTCGATAGGAACTGCCAAGTCCTCCGAGAGTAATTACACTGCCATGAAAAGTACTTTCTCACTAAGTTGCTCGGAATCGGCCCGTGAATACCCCAGTTTTGTTGCCAAACGTTTTTTTTTTTTTATTAAAAAAGCCTATCCCGTTTTGTGTTACTAAAAAGTAGAAAATTTGCAAGGAAGCTTTTTCCCATCATGACCATGAAAATGCAATTTATCAGACCGTTTTACTAACTAAAAACACTGAATACTTTAAGCCGCATGTCTGCTTGTTAGAATTCATTGATGAATTTGAACCTTCAAAAATATGATTTGAATGAAGACAGAAAGACGGACAGACAGGGTTATTTTCACATTTCTAATATTATTTTGGATTGGTTAAGATGTAGGTACACAAATTTTTCTCTTAGTTTAATGTGCTTTGGCATCATGGAATCAACTAATCAAGGCAACTAATAATACTACATTCCAGTGCCGTCTAGCGTCAAGCAACTACATATGTACAACTGAGAGATAATTTCAAGCACCTCACCTTTTCTTTGCTATTTTATTAATGTTCTTGTTCTGATTGTTTTGATGCCATTTAAATGATTTCTTATAATGTTTTAGCTTAGGGACGTCATATTGCTGTTGATAACTATTTCGACATTTATTTAAATTTTTTTATTTTTTTATTTTTCCTTAGACAAACTTCAAAATGGCATTCATACGCACGTAAACCTGGTGAAGATATTAGCTCATCAGTCAGATAAATTATACGAAAGGTTCAGTTGCAGTCTTAAAAAGAAGAGCCACACGAGGAAGGATACAGCAGAAAATAACAGAACAAGAAGTACTCCCGAAAGGTTTGTTTGACATATATTATACGTAGTGAGTGTAGTTTTTATAACTATTTTCATTACACTTTTAGAGATACCAACAGAAGAAATCATAACCGATGTTTGCGCAAACACCAACCTAGCCCACTCAAATGCAAATGAAAACGGAATTTCTAAGCTGTGCAGTGAGCTGAGAGAAGGAAAGCAAATAAAATGTTGTTAAACTTTTGTCAAAATATATTTGAAAAGTACTGTGTTTTGAATGTTTTGGAACACAAAAAGCTAAAGATTTCATCATGTATGCTACATCGGTCAGTGAGTATTAAGTGATAAAACTTAGCCCATGATAATATAGCATTGAAATGGCGAAAGAATTTTTCAAACCGGTGCACTGGTATTCTAGTTTCGATTCCTGTGGGAATACGGGATGAAATTTATCCCATTCTAATAGGGGATAGTGTAGGATTCTAATGGCGGAATTTTTACAATCGGTCCACTGGTTTTCTAGTTTCGATTCCTGGAGGAATATTTACGGGATAAAATATATCCCATGCTGATTGGGGATTGTGTAGGATTCTAATGGCGAAAGAATTTCTTAAATCGGTTTAGTAATTTCTGAGCAATCTCTCCTGTGAGAGAACACAGGACAAAATACAGTCCAAGCCAATCGGGAACATTGTAGCATCCAAATGGCGAAAAAAAATTTACAATCGGTCCAGTAGTTTTTGAGTTACGATTCCCGTGAGAATACAGGATGAATTTCAGCCCATACTAATCGAGTAGCTTTCCAATGGCGAAAAAAATTTACAAATCGGTCCAGTAGTTTTCTAGTTTCAAGTCCTGTGGGAATACCTACGGGATAAAATCCATCCTATGTTAATCGGGAATAATGTCACTTGAATACGGGTGTTCAACCTCTTCTAATCGGAGATTAATTATGATTCTTCTAATGGTGAAAGAGTTTTTCCAAAAGGTTCAGTAGTTTGTGAGCTACGATTCCCGTGGGAGTACTTTCGGGATGAAACTTATCCCATGCCAATTGGGGATAACGTAGCTTTCAAATAGCGAAAAAAATTTTCCAAATCGGTTCAGTAGTTTAGGAGTTAAAGTAGTTTGTCTACTGAGCTTTTCCAATCGGTGCAGTATTTTGTGAGCTTCGATTCCTGTGGGAGTGCCTACGGGATAAAATTTATCCCATGCCAATCGGGGATAGCGTAGCTTTCAAATGGAAAAAAAAATTTCCAAATCGGTTCAGTAGTTTAGGAGTTAGAGTAGTTTGTCTACTGAGAAAAAATATGAGAAATGCTGCCTTTGCATACCAAGAAATAAAAATTTCAAATTTTTCTATTGCACCAGGCGCGCAGAAGTTTCAGCAAGGCAGCATCCCAATTTATTTAGCTAATACACATTTAGCGAATACACTCTCTGGCGTTCATTTAGCCTATGCACACTTAGCACATGCACTCATGGTTTATATTTAGCATATGCACTTAGTTCATGCACTTCAGTCGACTATATAGCGTGATCTTTGGGGTAACGTAGTAAGTGGTAGTAAGTGTGTCGTATTGCAGTGTGTCGGTAATGCAGGCTTTTAATAGCCAACACACAAACCTCCGCCGGCAATACAGTTCTCAACAGCCAAGACAAGAACCATAGTCGGCAATACAGTTCTCAATAGCCAAGACAAGAACCATAGTCGGTAATACAGTTCTCAATAGCCAAGACAAGAACCATAGTCGGCAATACAGTTCTCAATAGCCAAGACAAGAACCATAGTCGGTAATACAGTTCGCAATAGCCAAGACAAGAACCATAGTCGGTAATGCAGTTCGCAATAGCCAAGACAAGAACCATAGTCGGTAATACAGTTCGCAATAGCCAAGCCAAGAACCATAGTCGGCAATACAGTTCTCAATAGCCAAGACAAGAACCATAGTCGGTAATACAGTTCGCAATAGCCAAGACAAGAACCATAGTCGGTAATACAGTTCGCAATAGCCAAGACAAGAACCATAATCGGTAATACAGTTCGCAATAGACAAGAACCGTAGTCGGTGATACAGTTCGCAATAGACAAGACAAGAACCGTAGTCGGTAATACAGTTCGCAATAGCCAAGACAAGAACCATAATCGGTAATACAGTTCGCAATATACAAGAACCGTAGTCGGTAATACAGTTCGCAATAGACAAGACAAGAACCGTAGTCGGTAATACAGTTCGCAATAGCCAAGACAAGAACCATAATCGGTAATACAATACAACTGCCTCCGTTGATAAGCGACTACAATACCGATGTCGAACGCCTGTTTGTATGCTATATTCATAGCTAGTACAAATTCTTTAATTGGTATGTGCATAGGCTAAACGTTCAGGTAGTGCATTTCTAAAAAGGCACGACTGGAGTGTATAAACTAAGTGTGCATAAGCTAAACGGAGGGTGTATGTGCTGAGTGTGCATTGGCTAAATTGGAATGCTTGCTGCCTTGCTGATACTTCTGCGCGCCTGGTGCAATAGGAAAATTTTCATTTTTACGTTTTAAAATCATAGCACTGACATGGCATTTCGCATATTTTTCATTAGAAAAAGAAAATCCTTCAGAACTCTGAAAGTACCGAACCGATTTGAAAAATTTTTTCTGCGTTGGAATGCTACACTATCCCCGATCAAAATAGGATAAAATTCATCCCGTAGGAAGGGGAATAGTAACTCAAAAACTACTGACCTAGTTTCAAAAATTCGAATGCTATATTAATCCTGATCAGCATGAGATTCATTATCTGCCGTATTCTCTCTCCTCCGGGAATGGTTATTCATTCGAATGCTACAGCGTCCCTGATCACAGCACGGGATCAATTTCATCCCGTTTCTTACAATCCTTTCAAGTATGATATTGAAGAAATCGCATGACAGTTTGTCGCCTTGCCTAAAGCCTTTTTCGACATCAAAGGTCTCGGTGCGTTCTTTATCGACCTTGACGGAGCAGCGTGAATTCTCCAAAGTCGCATAGTCGTACGAGTTTTGCAGGGATGCCGAAACTAGACATGGCTATGTATCTACAGCTCGTTCTCTGTAAATACTGTCATACGCGGCCTTGAAATCAATAAAGAGATGGTGAATATCGATATTATACTCTCTGGTTTTTTCCAAGATCTGCCGTAATGTGATAATTTGGTCTATTATGGACTTCTCTGGTCTAAAACCAATTTGATAAGGACCTATCAAGTTGTTGACGTAAGGTTTCAGACGTTCACATATTACAGCAGACAAGGGGTGCTTTCATTATTGCACGGTTGCTCTGTTTACATGCGATCAATACAGTTTGCAATAACCAAGACAAGAACCATAGTCGGTAATACAGTTCGCAATAGCCAAGACAAGAACCATAGTCAGCAATACAGTTCGCAATAGACAAGAACCGTAGTCGGTAATACAGTTCGCAATAGACAAGACAAGAACCGTAGTCGGTAATACAGTTCGCAATAGCCAAGACAAGAACCATAATCGGTAATACAATACAACTGCCTCCGTTGATAAGCGACTACAATACCGATGTCGAACGCCTGTTTGTATGCTATATTCATAGCTAGTACAAATTCTTTAATTGGTATGTGCATAGGCTAAACGTTCAGGTAGTGCATTTCTAAAAAGGCACGACTGGAGTGTATAAACTAAGTGTGCATAAGCTAAACGGAGGGTGTATGTGCTGAGTGTGCATTGGCTAAATTGGAATGCTTGCTGCCTTGCTGATACTTCTGCGCGCCTGGTGCAATAGGAAAATTTTCATTTTTACGTTTTAAAATCATAGCACTGACATGGCATTTCGCATATTTTTCATTAGAAAAAGAAAATCCTTCAGAACTCTGAAAGTACCGAACCGATTTGAAAAATTTTTTCTGCGTTGGAATGCTACACTATCCCCGATCAAAATAGGATAAAATTCATCCCGTAGGAAGGGGAATAGTAACTCAAAAACTACTGACCTAGTTTCAAAAATTCGAATGCTATATTAATCCTGATCAGCATGAGATTCATTATCTGCCGTATTCTCTCTCCTCCGGGAATGGTTATTCATTCGAATGCTACAGCGTCCCTGATCACAGCACGGGATCAATTTCATCCCGTTTCTTACAATCCTTTCAAGTATGATATTGAAGAAATCGCATGACAGTTTGTCGCCTTGCCTAAAGCCTTTTTCGACATCAAAGGTCTCGGTGCGTTCTTTATCGACCTTGACGGAGCAGCGTGAATTCTCCAAAGTCGCATAGTCGTACGAGTTTTGCAGGGATGCCGAAACTAGACATGGCTATGTATCTACAGCTCGTTCTCTGTAAATACTGTCATACGCGGCCTTGAAATCAATAAAGAGATGGTGAATATCGATATTATACTCTCTGGTTTTTTCCAAGATCTGCCGTAATGTGATAATTTGGTCTATTATGGACTTCTCTGGTCTAAAACCAATTTGATAAGGACCTATCAAGTTGTTGACGTAAGGTTTCAGACGTTCACATATTACAGCAGACAAGGGGTGCTTTCATTATTGCACGGTTGCTCTGTTTACATGCGATCAATACAGTTTGCAATAACCAAGACAAGAACCATAGTCGGTAATACAGTTCGCAATAGCCAAGACAAGAACCATAGTCGACAATACAGTTCGCAATAGACAAGAACCGTAGTCGGTAATACAGTTCGCAATAGACAAGACAAGAACCGTAGTCGGTAATACAGTTCGCAATAGCCAAGACAAGAACCATAATCGGTAATACAATACAACTGCCTCCGTTGATAAGCGACTACAATACCGATGTCGAACGCCTGTTTGTATGCTATATTCATAGCTAGTACAAATTCTTTAATTGGTATGTGCATAGGCTAAACGTTCAGGTAGTGCATTTCTAAAAAGGCACGACTGGAGTGTATAAACTAAGTGTGCATAAGCTAAACGGAGGGTGTATGTGCTGAGTGTGCATTGGCTAAATTGGAATGCTTGCTGCCTTGCTGATACTTCTGCGCGCCTGGTGCAATAGGAAAATTTTCATTTTTACGTTTTAAAATCATAGCACTGACATGGCATTTCGCATATTTTTCATTAGAAAAAGAAAATCCTTCAGAACTCTGAAAGTACCGAACCGATTTGAAAAATTTTTTCTGCGTTGGAATGCTACACTATCCCCGATCAAAATAGGATAAAATTCATCCCGTAGGAAGGGGAATAGTAACTCAAAAACTACTGACCTAGTTTCAAAAATTCGAATGCTATATTAATCCTGATCAGCATGAGATTCATTATCTGCCGTATTCTCTCTCCTCCGGGAATGGTTATTCATTCGAATGCTACAGCGTCCCTGATCACAGCACGGGATCAATTTCATCCCGTTTCTTACAATCCTTTCAAGTATGATATTGAAGAAATCGCATGACAGTTTGTCGCCTTGCCTAAAGCCTTTTTCGACATCAAAGGTCTCGGTGCGTTCTTTATCGACCTTGACGGAGCAGCGTGAATTCTCCAAAGTCGCATAGTCGTACGAGTTTTGCAGGGATGCCGAAACTAGACATGGCTATGTATCTACAGCTCGTTCTCTGTAAATACTGTCATACGCGGCCTTGAAATCAATAAAGAGATGGTGAATATCGATATTATACTCTCTGGTTTTTTCCAAGATCTGCCGTAATGTGATAATTTGGTCTATTATGGACTTCTCTGGTCTAAAACCAATTTGATAAGGACCTATCAAGTTGTTGACGTAAGGTTTCAGACGTTCACATATTACAGCAGACAAGGGGTGCTTTCATTATTGCACGGTTGCTCTGTTTACATGCGATCAATACAGTTTGCAATAACCAAGACAAGAACCATAGTCGGTAATACAGTTCGCAATAGCCAAGACAAGAACCATAGTCGGCAATACAGTTCGCAATAGACAAGAACCGTAGTCGGTAATACAGTTCGCAATAGACAAGACAAGAACCGTAGTCGGTAATACAGTTCGCAATAGCCAAGACAAGAACCATAATCGGTAATACAATACAACTGCCTCCGTTGATAAGCGACTACAATACCGATGTCGAACGCCTGTTTGTATGCTATATTCATAGCTAGTACAAATTCTTTAATTGGTATGTGCATAGGCTAAACGTTCAGGTAGTGCATTTCTAAAAAGGCACGACTGGAGTGTATAAACTAAGTGTGCATAAGCTAAACGGAGGGTGTATGTGCTGAGTGTGCATTGGCTAAATTGGAATGCTTGCTGCCTTGCTGATACTTCTGCGCGCCTGGTGCAATAGGAAAATTTTCATTTTTACGTTTTAAAATCATAGCACTGACATGGCATTTCGCATATTTTTCATTAGAAAAAGAAAATCCTTCAGAACTCTGAAAGTACCGAACCGATTTGAAAAATTTTTTCTGCGTTGGAATGCTACACTATCCCCGATCAAAATAGGATAAAATTCATCCCGTAGGAAGGGGAATAGTAACTCAAAAACTACTGACCTAGTTTCAAAAATTCGAATGCTATATTAATCCTGATCAGCATGAGATTCATTATCTGCCGTATTCTCTCTCCTCCGGGAATGGTTATTCATTCGAATGCTACAGCGTCCCTGATCACAGCACGGGATCAATTTCATCCCGTTTCTTACAATCCTTTCAAGTATGATATTGAAGAAATCGCATGACAGTTTGTCGCCTTGCCTAAAGCCTTTTTCGACATCAAAGGTCTCGGTGCGTTCTTTATCGACCTTGACGGAGCAGCGTGAATTCTCCAAAGTCGCATAGTCGTACGAGTTTTGCAGGGATGCCGAAACTAGACATGGCTATGTATCTACAGCTCGTTCTCTGTAAATACTGTCATACGCGGCCTTGAAATCAATAAAGAGATGGTGAATATCGATATTATACTCTCTGGTTTTTTCCAAGATCTGCCGTAATGTGATAATTTGGTCTATTATGGACTTCTCTGGTCTAAAACCAATTTGATAAGGACCTATCAAGTTGTTGACGTAAGGTTTCAGACGTTCACATATTACAGCAGACAAGGGGTGCTTTCATTATTGCACGGTTGCTCTGTTTACATGCGATCATTTGCAATCAGACTAACGTCATTCAAAATATTTGCGCATGCATTTTACAATGCATTTATGAACACTTTTTCGGATTTGCGTCATCTGTCAAAGAATTGAAAGAATTTTTCAGTGTACACAGTTCCATAAAATATTTTTCTTTCTTTTTCCATCCAAAAAAACAGTTTATTTATTTAATTCAGTACTTTTTTGATTATATCTCACTTGGAGCCTGAAGAGTTTTCATCCATTTTTTTGTACTTTTACTTTGTTTTGTATTTTTTCCGCGGTAATTAATAGTCTTCTTGAAACCTGACATTTGACTTGAATAAAGGAAAAAACAATAGTTGTGCTTTGTACTGTCTGTTTCTTCTCTGAAGATGAAAACCGAAAAGCAAACTAATTAAAGCATTTGCATATTTGCGTTTTGCTTTAATGAAACTATTACATTTGTCATTTGCATTTATGAAAGTTATGCATTGGTCAGACTAACGCAACTATGCAATTATGAAAGCACCCAAGATCTTATAAGCGACGTTAAGGAGGCTTATCCCTCTATAATTGGTGCAATTCTTTTTTGCATTTACATAAATGACTTGCCAAGCGTATGTAAAAATGTGTCTATTCATCTCTACGCAGATGATGTACAGTTCTATCTTTCGAGGCCACCAGGCTTAGTTGAAGATTTAGTCTGCAGAGTTAATGAGGATCTTTCAGCTATTTATGACTGGTCAATTGCAAACAGACTAAATTTGAATCCGGCCAAAACCCAAATATTACCAATTTCTAGGAGTCGCTTCGATGTATCAATGATACCCCCATTATTCCTGTTCAATAACAGACTATCTCTTGTAGACACCGTCACCAGTCTTGGGTTTAAGTTAAATAGTAATTTATCCTGCAGTAACCATATAAACTATGTGGTTGGTAGAATTTACGGCGGGCTTCGTAAGCTTTGGCTTTCAGCAGCATTCACTCCACAAGAAACAAGATTGAAACTAGTGAAGACACTGATTTTTCCTTTAATTTGTTTTTCTGAAACAGTATATTGTAATCTTGACTCTGTGTCGCAAAACAAACTTCAAGTCGCGTTCAACAATTCTATTCGTTACGTGTATAATGTTCGCCGATATGATCATATAACACGTTTCAATTTACTTGCCTTGGGCTGTTCCTTGACGCAGTTCTTAGATGCAAGAAAGTTAATTTTTCTACATAAGATACTGACTACGAAAGAACCTTTTTATTTGTTTGAAAAAGTGCAGTTTTTGCAATCCCGAAGAACGCTTAACCTCATTGCACCAACTTGTAAATTTATAAACTCAGCACGGTTGTTTTTTGTCTGTACTATTAAACTTTGGAATGCTCTGCCAACTCGTTTAAAACAAATTTACGGGACTAAGGAATTTAAAAATAAAATATTACAGTATGTATCTGAACAGCGTTAGTTTTACATACTGATGTATTTTTTTCTCAAATTTTCTATTCTTCTATTTAATAATCTGTCTTCTTTACTTTGCAACTCACTCTTCATTCCTACATTTATGTACTTCTTTTATTCCTACCTTTTTCTTTTTAATTTACTTTATCTACGCACTATATTATTTTGGCTTTTAGTATTAAGGTTTTTCAAATTAAATTAAGTATCACTTAATGTACTATAAAAGACTAGGTCTTACTTGTACATAGTAAATAAATAAATGAAATAAATGAAATGAAATTGTGAAGGTCTCCCTTCTTTAGAATCGGGCATACGAACAAGAAATGGTAAAATTTTAAAAATCAATGTGCTATTCAATGTCTTTTTAATTTTGGTATCCTTAAAATAAGTTCTCTTTCTGATACCTCATTATGAGAATTAACAAATTTTGACAAACTCAATTTCATTTTTTCAAGTATTCGCTAAACGCTAAGTTTTTGACAGCACAACCTCAAGCAGAATGATTTAATCTCCCATCTACACCATGAAATTTAAAAAAAGAAACTAATTGTATGACTTGAGTATATATCATGCAAAAAAAAAATTTTTCTAATAAAGAGAGAAAGGTTTGTTCCTTCAAAAGCAAACCCAACGGCAGCTGGAGATACCAAAAGATGATTTTACCTTATCGATTCTTTTTAAAAAGTTGTTGTTGGAAGATTCCAACTTCATCTCCATTTTTGACTCGGCTTTGAGTTTGAAAAAATATTTGGAACAACTTGCAAGTCATTTATAAAGGGGTACATCAAAAAACTTTGACCTCTGCGGAAATAGTTGGTTCCAAATAATTTTGACGTGGATGTGTCGCAAATTTAAAATTGAAATTGTGACATTTCTGGGATATACATTAGAATCATCAGTTCAATCTTTCGATCAACGTTTTATTTGCAAATAACACTTAAAATGCATTTCTTATATCAATCCACAGTGGAAAGTATGGGCCTCTAATGCCAACCTCTGAAATTGGATTAAAAAACAATCTGTTGTGGGCTATCAACGTTTTTGGTAGTGGAAGTCCTCTTTATGGCATGTTTCTTGAGTGGTATCACGAATTTGAAGGTTGTCGCATACATCCCATTAATTGATTTTGCTGGCTGGTGCTCCTTATGTTCAATTCAATGAATCAATTTCTTGTGGATCACTTAAATGGACGTAAAAGGTTTCTTGAGCTTCGAGAATTTGGTAGCTTTGGCTCTTCCTTACATTCACACGAATCTATTTATCGGATCTCGCGTATTGTTAAGCTACTTATGTGGTCTGACTTCTTTTTCTCAAAGAGGGAACCTAAAGAAATTTTTCAATTAGCTTCGCCTATCTCATTCAGTTTTGATTTCGGCCCTTTCCTTACCCAGTTTTTACAAAGCCCTTGTTGTTAATCATTTCAATCATAATAACTGTGGATGATGATGACGGTCTCAAAAGAACGATGGAATATTGTTTCTCAGTATCATATACTTTGAGCGTATGATCTGACGAACGTAAGTTTTTTTAAAGCTTTCTGTTCTAAGTCACAGCCAAACGAAATCTGGAAACTTCTTGCATTGAATAATTATATATAGAAGCGACACCGGAATATATTGCCACCAGGAGTTCTTATGCCGCTAGGATCGATATTGGAGCTAGTTAGGTCACTAACCTTTTTGCAAATTTAGTCCCAAATGATATTTTTTATTATTGTTTCGCTGGTTATCGAAGAGGTTGTTAAGATTAAAAATAGGTTTGAAATGAATATGGGGGTTAGGTATTATGTATTTGATTATAATCAATTATAACAAATCCTTTAGGGTTCCTTAGGGCTCATATTTTAAAATCTAAACTGCCAAATTTCCTTCATTTGAAAATGGTGTGTGTATGAAAATATCAAAGCAAAGACAAAAACATAAATAATAATAAATAGGGTGACTGTTGTTAGGTAACAAGCTTCTTATGCCGTGCTTCAGAAAGTCGTTTAGGTCGGGTGTCAGCTTCTATATGTAATTAGTAGCTGTGCCCGCGACTTCGTCCGCGTGGAATAGTGACTTTCAGCAGCATTTTTAACTTTTTAGGAAATAAAACTTCTAGCCTTAAAAATGGCGGTATTTCCAAAAAAAACATTCAACCCCTCTTGTAGCCCTAATAAAAATACTTTTGAGACCGTAGTTTTTGAATTCCCATTTCCGTTCCCGTGGGAATAGAAGGATAGATAAATAGCCTTTATCCTTCCGCATGTTCTAGACCATCTCTGTAGCTAATTTAATAAAATCTGTTTAGCAGTTTGAACGGGAGACATACGAAAAACATACCGACATAGCTACATTCGCATTTTCAATATTAGTAAAGACTCCCGTCCCCGTGGGAATATGGTGACCGTTTTCGTGGGAATATGTGGATAAGTTAAAGTTAATGTTACTCCGGGATTATTTAGCATTCCAACGGTGGAAGAATTTTTGAAATCGGTGCTGTAGTGTAAAAGTTCCCGTATACGTTCCTGCTCCCGTGGGAATATAGGAAAAAAAATATAGTCTATGTCTTTCCTCAGGTTCTGAACAATCTTTGTTTAAAATTTCATTTAAATCGGTTTATTAGTTTGGGCGGGAGATGGTAACATAGAACGACGGACAGACAGAGCTCCTTTCACACTTATTATATTAGTAAGGACTCCCGTTCCTGTAGGAATATGTGGATGAATTAGTTTTTATGTTAATCGGGGATAGTGTAGCATTCTAACGGTGAAAGAATTTTTGAAATCGTTAGTGTAGTGTCAAAGTTCCCGTATACGTTCCTGCTCCCGTGGGAATGTTGGGAACCGTAGGAATATGGGGATGAATTAGTTTTTATGTTACTCGGGGATAGTGTAGCATTCTAACGGTGAAAGAATTTTTGAAATCGGTGCTGTAGTGTCAAAGTTCCCGTATACGTTCCTGCTGCCGTGGGAATATAGAGAACCGTAGGAATATGGGGATGAATTAGTTTTTATGTTACTCGGGGATAATGAAGCATTCTAACAGTGGAAAAATTTTTGAAATCGGTGTTGCAGTTTCTAAGTTCCCGTATACGTTCCCGTTCCCGTGGAAATTTAGGGATAAATTGTAGCCTATAAGTTATTCTGATGTATAAGCTATATTATTGGAAAGTTTAAGTAAAATCCATTCAGTAGTTTTTGCGTGAAAGAGTAACGAACATACATCCACACATACAAACTTTCACGTTTATAATATTAGTAGGATTCAATGCTTCTTGGCTACGCTGCATGTCCCATATGACACTAAAAATTATTTAATTTGCTTCTTTGAAGCTAGTATGCTTCTGCATTATGTATGATTGGCATCTGCAGCAACATGAAGGTGTTCACTTTACTTCAACCACTGTACATTCCTTAACAGCAATGAAAGAATTCCGTTTAAATGCAGCATCTTATTGATGGCTAGAAAGGACGATATTCAAATTCGATCGTAATTTTTTTTCTATGCTAACAAATAATGTGTTCAGAACACCATTGAACAGTTAGTTCCTCCTTCTTACCTTCTGTCACTGGGGCGTATGTGTAATTTTTTTTCTGAAGCGTCTATGAAAATTATTATAACCAACTTTTTAACGATAACTGGAATCAACTTATTTTTACGACTCTTCATTAATGACATTCGAGCAAAGAAAATAAAACTGCAAAATGTATCTAGACTTGCTTGCCACACTTTTCCAAAAAAAAAAAAATGTCTACAATCATCACAGAAATTAATCTTCTGTGCAACCACTGGTGCTGAGTTGTAAATGCCAGGCAAGCTGCATCCTTTGTGGTGTATGACTGCAAAGTTAGTGCGTTGACAGTACCATATGCAAAGGAAGAATGGCGTTCGAGAAAGCTAACTAAAAGAAGCGCGCGTGTTGACGTTGTTCATATACGTTTTAACAAAGCTCTCACTTTGATTGCATGGGAATATGGGAATTAAAGTCTTCAATCTCCAGCTCCTGCAGCAGGTAAGTGTCGTCGTGTTCTAGTCGTTGTAAAACTTTTTGCCAGCTTTCAGAGAACCTTTTGCGCGGAAATGCACACACCCATATATATGCATGCTATACGTGGCCAGTGAGAGAAGCACAGTACCAGCACTACCTTCTTTATAATTAGAATAATTACTTTATTGTTTCAATTTTACTTTTATGTTTCTAGGGATCTGCTGTGTTGTGCTGTGTTCTAAGGACACGATTTTCACAGCAAGCCACAACTCAAGAGGCACAGAGAATAGTTGAATTTGCTTGCCAAATGTGTGTTTTGGAAACCAACCAGCGAAATGTACGCTTTTCGATCTTTTTCGAATAAATTTTTCTTCTTGAGTGCGACGTTGCATTTCTCGAGGGCTTATTTTTTTTTCGGATTTTTTTTCAGTGGAATGGTTTTAAGAATTCATTAATTGAGGAATGCAAAACTTTGGTAATTTGAATAATAAGGTGTAAGCGCAGGGTAGAAAAAAATGTACCGCCTGCTCCCATTACCAAATGTGGAATATTTTGTGTAATATGACGTGATGAAGTGACTTAATTGAATTTGTTCGGTAGAATGTAAGTTAAGGAGTAGGGATTTAGATCTTCATTATGAGAAGTTTGACTTGATATGAACATCTTTTGTTAGAAAATGAGGCGGTTTCGCTGTTTGATTTTTTGTAACGTCATCGTCATTGTCATCGTGATCGTGATCGTGATCGTCATCTTCATCGTCATCGTCATCGCACTAAAAAACTCAATCTTCGAATATGAACTTCGTTTAGTCAAGATTCTCAAATACAGAACTCGAATAGAAGCTTCGCAAAAGAATTGAAATTCGTCGAGAAAGTTGACATAAATCAAGTCAAATTGAAGTTAAAAGGATAGTTAGAATTAGAATCTATTATTTTGTTGTATTTTGTTTGATCATTTAAAAAAGGTATTCCCTTGGCGTTTTGATGAACATTATTTGTCTTGTGACTTGGGAGTTTGAGGCTCAAATCCGAAAAACATCCAATGATATTTCTATGCATGTCGCCTTCGACAAGGAATGGGCAAGTCCTCTGAGAGTGCCATCAAAAGTGCTTTCTCACTTAGCCGTTCCAAATCGCCACACATTTTAAATTCCCTGGCATTCCTTACCTTCCTTAGTCCATTAGCAAAGTGCGCTAAACATAGAAGTTTCCTGAGATCTATTGTTCCAGTTCCACCGTATTTATTTGTTTATTTCAATTCTCTATTTAAGAAACTAACGTTATGTAAATGTGACGCAAAGTTCTCCAATTGTCTAAAATACAGAAATAAGAGTGGTTTAGTGAACCTGAACATGTGACGTAACGGATCGTATTGTAAAGTAATCGTGTCACTCTTCATACAGAGACGACGATATTCTGATTGTAATCTTAAAATTCGGGGAATCAATACTAAAATCACTTTGTTTATGTTACATAAATGTGCCGTTACGACACTTACTGTCTAACTGGAGCCCGTGTGAATACCACGAATATGGGTGACGATATTCCACTGCACTTGGCTGCGGCTCACGGGCATCGAGATATAGTTGTTTTGCTTTTGCGTGAACGTTCAGATCTGAACGCCACTAACAAACATGGAAAAGCCCCTCTGCATTACGCCAGCTTTTGGGGATATGACTTGATTTGTGAAGATCTTGTTAACCACGGAGCTCTCGTTTCGATAGCAAACAAGGATGGTGACACCCCTCTGGACAAGGCTAAATTGAATCTCTCTAAGCGGAACTTGCAGAAAAGAATGGACAAGAATTGAAGAAGATTAGTTTTAAGGATCAATCTTGGTTGGGACTCAAGACACGTTCTCGTGATGCTACTCTGTCTAGATTTAAAGGAATCAACATTGGAGATCTCGATTTTTCATAGTAAGCTAGCAATCACACCATCGGGTGAGACTTGGAGGGGAAGATGGCAAAATAATGACGTCATTCCAAAGATTCCCTAAACTTCGAATTTTCTCTCATCCCAACATCTTGCCAATCATAGGAGCGACAAATTCACCTCAAAACTTGATCGTTATTAGCCAGTACATGCCTCGTGGTTCGTTGTATCAGTTGCTTCACGGAGTAGCAGGTGTTATAGTTGACACATCTCAAGCAGTTCGGTTTGCCTTGGACATTGCTCGAGGAATGGCGTTTTTGCATTCGTTGGAATGGATTATTCCAACTTATCATCTGAATAGTCAACACGTTATGATTGACGAGGATTTGACTGCTCGTATCATGGGCGACGCAAAGTTCTCTTTCCAAGAGAAATGACGTTTCTATCAGCCGGTTTGGATGTCGCCAGAGGCCTTGCAGCGCAAGCCAACCGATCGCAACTGGGAGGCATGTGACATGTGGAGCTTTGCCATTTGCGTTTGGGAACTGGCAACTCGTGAAATCCCATTTGCCGACCTATCACCGATGGAATGCGGTATGACGATCGCCCTTGAAGGGCTACGCGTTAAAATTCCACCAGGAACATCCTCACATCTATCGAAGTTGATTACTATTTGCATGAATGAAGATCCTGGTCGTAGACTCAAGTTTGACATGATCGTTCCGATCTTAGATAAAATGAAGCGTTAATAAGTGTTTTTGAATAATGTTTTCTTTTGTCGTGTTCTTGTCCTCCTTGTGTTCTTAACTTATTAACAACGAATTTGTTCATGTTATACCGACGCACACGGTGATTTTCGACAATTAAAAAAAAAGTGCCTAAACTAATTTATCGCTGTTGGTGGTGTTGGTTGAGTATATCTCTCATCCAACCACAAACTGCTTATTTTTTCTCTCTGTGACTCCAAGGAATGACTAATCTCTGCTATGTCATTCGTGCCGTATGTGCCTAAACCTAGTTTGTAAGAAATATTATTCATAAACGATTTGAAATCAGTTTGTTTCCATACGTACTTTTTCAGTTTCAGGAAACAATTATTATCTCTATGTGAACAAACAAAACTGAAGCCAATTTATTTAATTTTATTATGACTCATAGTATGTTAAAATTTTATAAAAATAAACACAATCTTTTTGAAACAACAGTTTTAAGAGGTTGATTATTTTATCAACCGTTAAAGGTGCTTACTAAGTATTTATAAAAAAAATTTGTTTTCATATGTAAATAATTTTGAACTTTTTAATGGAAAATTTAATTTTGTTATACTGTAACATTTACCCAAAAACATTTATTATAAAATTTTGATAAAAATATCAGTCGATATACAGTTTTGAGAAAGATTTTTTATCGGCTTTTATGTTTTAATTTCAAACAATGAACTAAGTCGCGAAAAATTCAGTGTACTACGTTTTCTTTTCAGTGACGTGGGTAAATGATCTAAAGTTCAATATACTAATGATGGTCATGTGACGTAGCGTAGTTATGACGTAAACTAATAAATTCGCTCTACACACAAAGACGAGAGTATTTTCATTGAAAGACCTCTTGCGATGTAACTTAAAGTAATCGAGTCATCAAAAACACGTAGATAAAATATCTGTCACTGTAAAGGTGGAGTCTAAGTATCAGTGACTGTCTAACGTGACGAACCGTTGTAAAGCAATAGTTTCGTTCGACATTATAGTGATGAGAGAGGTAGATTATAGTCACCCCTATTACCGATCTCGTCTCGTCTCGTCGTCAACTCTCGTTTTCTCTGTCGTGTCGTTTTTTAAATGGCATTCCATAACTTCTTCGACACGAAAAATACGTAATAGATTTTAAAACGACTAAAAACTAATAGACATCTGTCAAAATCAAAAGAAATTGAAATAAAGACATCTGTCAAAATCAAAAGAAATTGAAATAAATTCATTCAATGAAATAAAGTTTCAATAAAAAATCATTGTTTAGAGCTCGAATGCGGATGTACTGATTTATTGGCACCTAAATAAAGAGAATATTAAAATGATAAGTATCGAAATGTATTACAGCACAAGTAGTGAAAGTGAAGATGAAGAAGAAAGAATTCTGAAAGAAAAATTAATTATAAGAAGAAAACAGATACGGCACAACTCAAATCCATTCGACTTGCCTGATTCAAAGTTAGTGCACACTTTTATCCCAATATGTAGTTGCTTTTAAATAAAACTTTTGTACGTTTCAACAGATTCAAGCAGTTCTTTAGATTGACAAAAGAAGCGTTTAAGTATTTGTTGGATGAAATAAGTGATAAAATAAGGACTCGGCATCGTTCATCATCAATTCCAATCATATTGAGGCTTGCAGTCACCTTAAGAATTTTAGCTGAAGGAAGTTACCAACACGGCGCCGGGAATGACTTTAATTTGGGATTAGCTCAACCAACAGTTAGCAAGTTCTTAAAAGAAATTATCAATGTCATAGAAAGACATATTTGCCCCAAATGGATTCGCTTCCGAATGACACCGGCCGAAAAATCAGAAGCGAAGCTATCCTTTTTTAATAAGACGGGATTTCCTGGTGTCATCGGATGTATTGATGGCACACATGTCCGAATATTCACGCCCAAAAAAGAATTTCAACACTCTTATTATAACAGAAAAGGTTTCTATAGCCTCAATACGATGTTGGTAAATATATATACAATATATTTTATTTTTTTTTTCAAAAAGCAATTTTTTAATTCTTGAATTTAGGTTTGCGATCACAAAATGCGTATTCGGTATGTTGACGCAAGACAACCAGGAGCTAGTCACGACGCAATGGTTTGGAGCTTAAGTGAAGTAAGGGGAATGCTGCAAGATAACTTCAATAGTGGTGAAACAAATAGTTGGCTTTTAGGTAATTGAAATTCTTTGATAATAAATCTTGAATATAAAACACTCTATTTATCAAAACGGTGATGCAGGATACCCACTCGAACCCTTTTTAATTACTCCTTTTCGAGCCACGCAAGAAAGAATCCCGGAAAGTGTTTTCAATTTAAAGCACGCTTCGACAAGAAATATAGTCGAAAGGACGATTGGTGTTTTAAAAAATCGGTTTCGTTGCCTTCTCAGCGCACGACAGCTGCATTATAGTCCCGAAAAAGGAACACAAATTGTGAATGTGTTCTGTGCTTTACACAACATAGCAATCAATTACGGATACATAACAGATGAAACAGAAACAAATCTGTCAGACGATGTAGAAGTCGAAAACAGTATTCAGGACTTTAGTGACAATAACACTACTGGAGCTAGAATAAGAAACCAAATAATGAATACATTCGTCAATTCATAAATTTTCTTTTATTAAAAACTAAATAAACTTTAAAAAACAAAAACGATCAATTCACTTCACTTAAAGCTAAAAAAAAATATTTACAGAAACTAAAAAACTTCATAACAAAAATAAACTTTGGATAAGATTGGACTTGATAACTTATTTAAGAGATAGCTTCTTTTCGGCGATCTCTATTTGTTTTTTTCGTATTTCCAGGTCCATCATTTTTATTTTGTTTGTTTCTGTTCTTTGCGCTTCTTTTTTTCCGTCTCTCTTTTATATATAAGAAGTTTTTCTTCTTGAATTTTGATTTTGGCCTTGTCCTCCTCTAATCTGTAACACTTTTTGAAATACCTCTCGATCTCTTTGGTACATTTTTCTAGTCTACCAAGGCTTTCGTTGATTCCATTCAAGGTAATATCCTGAACTACAGCTTGCTTTCGTAAGAGCTCTGCTCTGTCTTGTTTAAACGCAGAAGCTCGAGTTCGTTTCCTTCCAGGGGTCTCTAAAGGTTCAGTCTGGGGACTCTGATGATGTGCTTCCCTCTCCAGAACTTCGGCTTCAGATCCGACTAACGTTTCTTCCATATTTAAGACAATGGATTCCAAAAATTCAATCGATGTTTCTTCAGTGTGGGTTTGCGATGATGAGGCAACAGTTGCCAAGGAGTTGGGAAGCAAAATGGGCTGCGATATACCAATCGCGTTGCCACTCGGGTTTACCACTTTTCCTATATGCAATAAATTTGATACTTCTTCTTCGAGTGGAGTTAAAATTTTCAGCTTGTTTGGACCTCCTCCAGTCGCATTTAATTCGTTCGCATTGTGTATCATTTTTTTTTTTTACATTGTGCTTCATGTCGGCCCACACCTGATAAAGCAAACATTTATAAAAATGTATACATATTATATATTTTGAAAAAAGTAATTCAAACCTTTTGCCAACCGTCTCCGTCTCTTACTGGAGGACCCTTGCTATTAAGCTGCTCCGCTATCGCAGCCCATTCCTTTTTAACATCGGTTTTTTGAATACCCTTAGAAAAACCTCTCGCTAACTCCACGTTCCTCCCCATCAACTCTACGAGCGTCTCGAATTGGTTTTGGTTTGTCAATTTCAACTACAAGTCCAACAAATAATGTTTTATTAGTTATAAAATTTTTTTAAATAAATTCATTTAACAAGATTACTTGCTGTTTTGCGGCCTTCCATTGCTATGTCGCGTTCGAATTTTTGAACGAGACAAATCAACGTTTATTTTCGTCGTCGTCGTATCCTTTCGTCGTACAGAATGCAGAATGACTGCATTCAACGACATTTGACGTTTACACACGACTGCACACGACATCAAAACGAGTGTGCAAGATCGAAAACGACTTATGGAATACAGATGGTGTCGTGTCGTTTTTTTCGATGTTGTATTCGACATCGGTAATAGGGGTGAGTATTAGCACCCCGATTACTTAACTGTGTCGTAAGGTAATCACTTCATCTAGCATATAGAAGTAGAAGTTTTGAGCCTTTGAAATAAATGTAATTGAGAGTATGTGACAAAAGTCAATATTCCAATTTCGCTGTTGCAAATAAAATGACTTGCAGTAGATCTTCCTTAAACGTATCTATTGCCCTGATAGAAACCATCCCGAAATCCGAAAATCTTCGTCGGTTGATGCTAAGTTATCTCTCAATGTCTATAAAATGAATATTGGAATCTGCATTACATCCCAACCTCTAGGGCTTTCCGATTAAAACCGAATAAAACATAATTACATTTACAGCTATGGACAAAGAAATAGCACACTATTAAGAAAAATCATAAATTCAAAATTTCCGTTATGTGAAATGGTTGTGATGTTTCTTTTTCTTCGGGTATGTAGATTTGATAAACAAATGCAGTCTATCAAGCCTAAAAAGTACCGCAATTTTTGCATCGTCCAAAGTGCAAAGCGTACAATCCTAAGTATACTTTATAGACGGTGGAACATGGAGTGGGAAGTTTAATGGTCTGGGCGCGTTTTCCTGGCATGGGGTGGGACCATTGGTGAGAATTGATGTCAAAATGGATAAATTCGCTTATCTTGCTATACTGAAGAATACAATGGAACCATATTCCTTTGAGTTCATGCCTATTAAGTGGACATTCATGCATGCCAATTACCCCAAACACGCATCAAATATAGTAAAAGCTTGGCTCGTGGATGAACAAATCGATGTCCTAACCTGGCCAGCTCAACGTCCCGATCTTAATCCCATAGAACACTTATGGAATGATGTTAAAGTCAAAATTGCGCAGACAAAATTTAAAAATTCAAACGATCTTTGGGCCGGAATCAAAGAAGCTTGGTACTCTATCCCGCAAAGTAGATGCCAGGCGTTAGTTGAAAGCTTACCAAGGAGGTGCCAAGCAACTTTAAAAAATCGTGGTCAACCAACTAAGAACTAACTTGGTAATACCAAAATTTATGAAAAAATAAATATTTTCACTAAAAATAATTTTTTTTTACGATTATAGGTAAGTGTGCTATTTTCTTGCCCACAAGAAATTTGATCATTACTGCAAAATATATTTTTTAAAATTGAATTGTAAAGAAATAATTCCCTATTACTAATTATTTTTAATCCTTAGAAGTCACTTCATGTCATAAAATAGGAAATAAAATATTTGAGTTCAAAAGGATAAAATAAATGCAGTTTTCATAAGAAAATGAATGAGTGTGCTATTTCTTTGTCCATAGCTGTATGTACAATATACATGTACATATGCATAATGTTAAATTTAAATGAAACCCGGCTAGTGACTACCAAATAAATAATTTTATTCGGATTCTCTCCAATAATTATATCTTCTTTGAAATATGGAAAATAATAACAGGACAGCTACTTCCGACTAAAATATCTATTCCAGGAAATCTTTAAAAATCATTCATAATGAGTAAAAGAAAAAAGCACTTTGCCTCAACAGCAATCCATGAAATTCAATGCTTTTGCTTTGGTCTGATTCAGTTTTCTCATTTATTTTAATTCAGCTTTCATTTGTATGAAGTTGTTTGGCTTTAATTAAAACAATAACTTCTGTTGAAAAGTGAGTTAAGCAAATTTTAAATACTGCACCAATCTCTAAGGAAATCCTATCAAACTTTTGCATTATTGTTTTCCATCACATCGTGCTAAGGCATGTTTTGTATAGATGAGGACTTTTCTATAACGGTCTACTCGTATTTATTTGTTTTTTTTTATAGAACGATAGAGAATACTTATAATTGAGTTTTTAACATTTTGCTATTCTCAATTACGGTTATGTTTATACAAAGATGGCAAACATTAAGTGGAAGTTTTGTGTGGTATAGAACTATTTGCATTTTGTATTCGAAAAATGGACAATTGAGATGAACATTTTTTTAAAACTTTCTTGATGAGTCTTAAGTTTTTGTTAGTTGTTATAGTTTGCTGTGCTTTACTATTCCAGTAGGGAATATCAATAAAACAAAGGCTGGATTAATCACCATGGCTATTGGAAGATGGCAGCTCGAGTGCAAACAAAACATGACTTTCTTTCAAAGAAACTTCACTCTTTAAACACACTACATATTGACTTGATTAGAATTGTTAAAATAATTTCGATATTTATTCAAGCAAAAAACAAACAAAGTTCCCAACTAGATGATTTAAATGCGGTTGGCGCGGCGCAAAGTGAAGAGGCGCCGGCGTTCAAAATAAAACCATTATTTGCAAATATACGAATTCATATGTTTTGCATCAAAGCATAAAATATCATCTTTTCCAAGAAAAAGTTATCAAGCTGTAATATCCCTACTCTGTTGTTGATCCGGGGTTCTCGCCTTTTTTACTTCAAATTGATATAGTTAATTGAATGAAAACATTTGTAATCGTTTTCCTGGAAAGAAAAATGAATTTTTGTTCAACTCAATTTTATTTTTGCCAAATGAAAGGTTTTACATTATACTAGATTAACGTTTTCTCTCAATTCAGAGAATCGAATAGGTTATTCAGTTATTGGAAATCGCTATCGATATTTTTATGAGAACTGTGCAAAATGTAATTGGATTTATTTTGTCAATTAAGTCGATTGTATGAATTTTTGAATTCATAAACGAAGCGGGTGAAACGTATTTATTTTTTAAGCCTTCTCTTCCCCTTTTTTAGGCTATCGTAAGTGGTAACCGTGTCGTGATGATAAGCATATCTGTCTGTCCCAGCGGGAAACCAAAAACGAGTATCGCCTTTTTTAAGGAATTGGCAAGTCCTCCGATATAGAATTCATTATTATCATCGAGAGATGATAAGCCATCCGCCGGAATCGGCACATTGTAGGTCCCTTCCACTCCTTCATAAGACATGTTTGTGAGAAATGCGCGAAGTCCGTATTAAGGACTTTTATATATGTACATACAAAATTGATTTGTTTCACCGATGTTTCTTCTAGGATACCTTTGAGTCCTTCAGTTTGTGGTGTATGGCGATGAAGAAAGTATTCAAGTCCACGTAGCAAAAAGTTGAATACTCATTCTATGCAGCAAACCGCGTTTTTCAGAAGACATTCATCCAAAGTCATTAAATGATTTTGTGGGGTTCCTCAAAGAAGCCGTATTGGACCTCTGTTGTTTATTATTTCCTATTCGTATTTGAGAATGATTTTAAAATGTTTTATGGTTTCTATAAGTATTTGTGTTTGTAGCATGGCGGTTTCAATAAGTTGTTATGTATGTACATCTTTTATGCACCATGGCGTATAGACAACGGTTTTGAATAGTCGGCTTTGAATATTAATTGATGAGAAATTGAAATGGCCGACCGAAACTTTCTATGATGCACACGACGACTTCAAAGGTGGATTATTGGTGTAAAGCAGTCCCATTAATGGAAATACGTATGGGTCTTGGAAGACCCGACAGAAAAGAATGGTAAAACCAAACTAAGTTGCCTACCGCTACCATATGTGTGATAGAAAGGGAAGCCAGACATACTGGTATTTCACCGTTATGCGTTACTTAACGAAGAGGATTATTCTCCCATAAGAATTTTTCAAATCAAAATGAAGTAAAAGGAAAACTCTCCGTTTTCAAACAGCTGTCTTTAATTAATACTTCAAGTGGGTTGAGAATATGATCGTCCCCTGAGATGAACCTTAAAATTCTTCGACATGAAGCTACAGCGAACATCAGCCATTTTAATAAATGGACTTTTTATTTTTTCACTAGATCGATGTCAATGTTCAATCGGTACAGATCATCGATAAAATATCGACGAATTTACATCTTCATGCAACTTGGGGTTTTTTCTGCAAAATCCTGGCCACTGGTTGGCAGGAGAAAAGTCTTGTAAGAAACACACTATATGCTGCATTGATTGTTTTGGTATTCAACTGCACTTCCAAGCACAAAGATATTATAGGAATATGTTTTCCCACATATGTTTGTTTATTGTGTAACAAAGCTCCTGACGTTCACACTGTTGGACAGATGCCTGGAAAACTGATGCCGAAGGAGAATTAACATTGTTTTCTTTCTTTATGATTTTACAATACAACCAATGTTGGTATTCCATTCCTCAGACAGGCTTCCGACCGCATTTTATAAACCTGAACTGCAAAAAGTTCATCCGTTTCTGGTGCTTCATTTGGATTAAAAAAAAAACATACGTGTGCGTCTCGGGTAGCCGGACAGAAGTGATAACTTTTAATCTAAGTTGAACAATAGTCTATAGTCCAATAGAACCTTTCTACCGCTGCCGAATGCGTAAAAGAAAGACAAGGTAGGCCAGTCAGACTGGTGCCGCAACGCTTTGCTTAAAGAAGCGGTTTGCTCTCCCATACGAAGTCATCACTCCAAAAATGAATAAATAAATTGGATGTCACAGCAGAGCTTTGTTAGCTTAGATGTCAAGCGCATTCCACTCTAACATACACTGGTGAGTAATGATTGGTCCAACAAATTTTTACGACTGTAGAAGGCTAAGTGAGCAAGCACTTTCAATGGCAATGTAACTACTCTCGGAGTGGTACTTGCTGCGTGATGGTAAGAATGTCTGCTTGTTAACCGGGATGTTCGTGGTTCGAGTCCCAACAGAAGCAAGAATGTTTTTCACGGGTATTGCCTTTCGCGAGGAATCGCCAAGTAATCCGATAGTAGATTCATTGCCTTGAAAAGCGCTTAGCGCTCGATTAGCCGTTCGGAATCGTCAGAAAATTGTAGGGCCCTTCTACTCCCTCACAAAGGCAATGGTGGTGAAAAATGCGCAAGGTCCCGGGGCTCCTCGCTCTTATACTTACTTACTTAAAGTGGCGCTACAGTCCGGGTCGGACCAGGGCCTCAACCAACATGCTTCTCCAGCCAGTTCGGTCCCTAGCTAGCTGTCTCCAGTTTTGCACGCCAAGTTGGTTGAGGTCCTCTCCCACTTGCGTGCGCCACCTGAGTCGCGGTTTTCCTCTACTGCGCCGTCCCTCGGGATTGGATTCGAAGACTTTCCGGGCCGGAGCGTTGGTGTCCGTTCGCTCTACATGACCCAGCCATCTAAGCCGCTGGACCTTGACTCGTTTGACCAGGTCAGTGTCGCTGTACAGCCCGTACATTTCGTGGTTACATCTTCTTCTCCGCTCCTCGCTCTGTTGTTTATTTATTTAACTGCTCTCGGAGGACCTGCCAGTTTCTCTCGAATGAGGATGCCTCGAAGCTCGAACTCCCAAGTAACAGTCAGACATGCTACAACAATTACTCCACGAGCACCACAACTGAGTTGGGATCAGATATTTCTAAAACGACCTAATCAATTTGCTTGATAATTCACTTTAAAAAGATTACCACCAGATTATCCGAAGCACCTTAATTTAAAGCCATAAACCAAAAATGATTGAGCGCTAATGAACAGAATCGTTCCTCATTTAAAATAATAAATCGCTTATAAAATGTTTGCCTTTAATTCTCAGCTAGTAATCGCGATGAAAGAGCACCATGATTACCATATCGTTCTAAAACAAAAAATACTACTTAGTTGATGGAACTACAAATAGCAACGTCTGCCCCTAACATCAGATCGATCTGACCCTACAACGTCCATATCCAATCTATTGCCGGCGGCTGACACTTTTCAAATCCAGGCTTTTTATTATCGCATTTCCATTCAATTTTGGCAGCATACAGCATGTTTATTGTGTTTTGCCTTTGGTTTTGATGGTGGTTCCCTACCCTCAAGCAAAACTATGCCCCCTCGATAGAATTCAAAAATCTAAACGTTTTCAAGATAACCACAGAGCACATAATTACAGTTCAGTATCTGAATTGGAGCGGCTCTCATCGGACGGAGACCGGTCATTTGTGTATTAAAACATTTTTTTTTTGCTTTTTATTGTTGTTGTTGTTCCTTTTTATTCGTTATATCGTTTTATTCCCGTCGACCTCAATTTAAAACTTTTTGCCGTTTAGATTTGAATTTGTTTTTTTATTTTTTTTTTTTATTTGAAATCTAAATTGACTATGGCCAATTATCACATTCACGGGATGCAAAAACAACAACTAACATCAAAGAGTATATGCATATAATCATCCCCTCATGACCTAGTCAACGAACAATCACTTAGTCACAATCGCACAAACACACTAGCCGAACTCGGATCTAGGTCTCTGTATAGCATCGCACTCTGTGTGCTCTGTGCTGTGTATCCAGATACATTTTACTGCGGAGATTTTGACACATTCTGCAAGCGATTGCGCGTAACCCAACGGATGCATCGATTTTTCACTCGAGAACACAAAACAACACCGGACTGTGGCTGTCACTTTGACAGCAGCAGTTACGTCAAGTGTCAGTTAATGGTGTTTAGGTGCTAGTTCTCCGGGAATAATAATAATTTTTCTAATAAACCGCACATCGTACCGATCAAATTATAATTCCATCTGAAAATGAAGAAAGTCTAACATATAATGGCCTCAATGGCACATCGCGAATGTTTGCCGGCTAAATATGTGAAGGGTGTGTGCGGTAACCAAACAAAAGAAGTTATTATCGCCTGTCAAAACAACGTTCCAGCAAAAATATTGTCGTCATCACCCCTGGGGTGTTAGTCATAGAAAATGTGATAATAACTTCCATAGCAGCCGTTGATTTTTGTGTTTAGAGAAATACTCCCAAACAAACGGCTGGAAATCACAATTGACATTAAAAAATCTCTCAAAGGGCGTATGCTTCACGAGCCCACCGAGCTCGAGTCGTTCTATCAACTACGCGAAGACGGGGGTTACGTGAGCTAAGGCCGTAATTTGCGTACGATTGTGTGTCATCAAAACGAGGAGGCTCGTGGATGTGGGAATTTTATTATTTTTTTATTTTTTATTTTGAAGAATTATCAATAATTTTTCCTTATCAGAAAAGGAAGTGAATTAAATTGGTGAAGTAACAAACGCATAAATTAGAAAGCACAAACCATGGGGACGTCGCATAGTCACAATAACTCTAATGCCACCGATGGAACTGGCGATGATTCGAACGCGTCAATTCCAGGTGCTGGTGGCAAACACCGCAGAAACAGTCGAACGAAATTATTGGCACGTTTTGGGCATAGGAAGTCCAAGGACCAACTATTGTCACCATCGTCAAATGAAGGCGGTGGCAGTAGCTCTATGCTGGTTGAAGTCGATGAGGCTGGAAATGAGGCTATTGAAAATGGTGAGTTTCAATATTATTGTTCGTAATTTGACAGTTGTTGTAGATGTTTGACGGGGGAGGTAGTGTACCCCACTTAGTTTTGAAAGCTCCCGTCTTTTTTTTCCCTAATAGAATAGAATTGTTGATTAGTTTGTTTTTGGCCTTCAATTAAGGTTGATTCTTAGAAAGTTTGACTGAGTAGCTATGGTTTTTGTTTAAAGATTGGCATGATTTTCTTGGATATTTGTCTTTTTCCTTTTTTCATAAGACATTCCTTGTTAGTGACACTATGATTGAACCTTTGTTTTGTTGAGTTGACATTTCAAATTGTATTAATGAAGGCAGTTCTAATTAATGATTGTTTTGGTTTTAAATTACTGACGTTTTTAATGACTCATTCTTTAGTTGAGATCTAATGGATGAAAGTATCAAAAGTTTCCATTACCTTGAATCTATGGAAATAAAATTGGCATAATTTATTGCTGGAAATTCGAAACACTTTAAGTTATACCAGGGGCCAAGGGGCCCTAGTGCTTAGATTTATGTGATTTTATTTACGAACGTTCTCCTACAATTTCTTTTTGGAAGCGTACCTACTTTTTGGGGGCAGTTGTGATGTTTGCATTGATCTGAACTGATTACAAGCAAGTTGATAAAGTGCTCATGCCTAAGAAAGACCTGAGCCTTAGTTCTAACATGATTTAAAACGGTGCCTTGATTTGGCAAAAGGTTTTTCTGCAATTTGACAGTGACCAAGTAGAATACTAGAATACTTCTCATAGTTGAGTTCACCCTAGCTTGTACCTTGTATTTAAAATTGACAAGAAAACTGCTTTAGTTTTCGTCAAACTTGAGTTTGAATAAATTTTTGTAATAAATGGAGGCCATTATTAGAAAACCCCTGCAGAGGTTTTCCCCTCATATATTGAAAATGATGTTCACTCTCTTAAATTCTGTGAAGCTCAGAAGTTAAGAGATACATAAAATTACAACTGCAATCTAATTTCATGGAGCATTTGGATTTTATGTGCAGAATGATCAGACCATGCTATGGAGCAGTCACTTTTGTTTTTTTTTCTAATGAAGCCAAAGGCCCTGTGCTAGGTCTCTTGGGCCCAAACACAAATAAGGTGGCGCAACAAAGCTCGGGAAGCATCGGCGTCTAATGCATTTTATGGTGCCCTGCCGATTGCGAACTGTTATTTGAGAAAGCATTTTTCATGGGAGGGTAATTACTCTCGTAAGACTTGTTAATTCCTCGCAAAAAACGATACCTTCTGTTTTTGGGATTTGAACTTCAAACTCTCCCTTAATAGACAGCATTGCTTACCATTACACCACGTAATCAAAGAAGTGGTCTCTTGCACAACTCACACTGGAGGAGCTTTGGTCAGCATCTCTAATAGATGTACCGACGGATTTGAGTGTTTTGAGATGAAATCTGCTTCAAACATACAACCAACTCTTCCTGAGTTCGGAAATGGTTTTCACCACAATCAGAACCGAAAGAATAGTTCCATCGAATCATCAGAGACGAGTCCTGGGCTGTCTGATGCTGGTGTTGCCTTCATTGATAAAATACGATAACGCCCTTCGTTAAAAACCTTTGCTGAAAACTTACTAGCAGAAGCTCACAGTATACAAGTTTCTATAAGTTGCTTTTGCTTTGAAGGAGGAAGGTACATTAGTATCATCGCCAGACCTCGCTAAATGATATTCGATGACTGAATCCATTAAGTCTTATTGTTATAGTCAGGAGTCAGGACATAATGGGCGAATTCCTTAACGCAAGTCTTGCACAAATTATGCAAAGCAATCAGTTCCTTAAAGACCGACAAAAAAATCCCTTCAAAGCAGAATGTCCCAAAACGTAGTATATTGCTTTTTTTCCCGCAATTGTAAGTGGATTTGTGCAGCTATCAAAAAACACTTGCATACTTTTAATTGCATTGCAAATTTTATTTGGGATTATTTTTGCTTAGCATTAGACTTGCTTGGCAAAGCTTGCGTTTAGGAATTCGCCCATAGGCTTCATAAGACTGAGACCGCAAATAAATTCGCCAGGCAGGGACTGACGTAGACCAACAATTCCGCCAACCCGACCTGAACGAAGTGAAGACAGCAGTATCCAAGCTAAAGTCCAACAAAGCTGCTGGAGCTGATGGCCTCACTGCCGAATTGTTTAAGGCGGCAGGCAATGACCTGGTCAGGAGTATGCACCAGCTCATTTGCAAAATATGGTCGGAAGAAAGCATGCCCGATGAATGGAACCTTAGCATTGTTTCCCCGGTCCTCAAGAAAGGAGACCCTCTGAACTGCGCCAACTACAGAGGTATCAGTCTTCTTAACATCGCATATAAGATCCTCTCTGCCGTATTGTGTGAGCGTCTGAAGCCATTCGTCAACAACCTGATAGGTCCTTATCAGTGCGGCTTTAGACCAGGAAAGTCCACCATAGACCAAATCTTCACACTACGGCAGATCTTGGAAAAAACCCAGGAGCTTCAAATCGATACCCACCACCTTTTCATCGATTTTAAGGCCGCGTATGACAGCATCTATAGAGAGGAGTTATATAGAGCCATGTCTAGTTTTGGCATCCCTACCAAACTTGTCCGATTGTGTAGGATGACGATGGAGAACGCACGCTGCTCCATCAGGGTCGGAAAAGATCTCACCGATACATTCGATGTCAAAAAAGGTTTTAGGCAAGGCGATGCACTGTCATGCGATTTCTTCAACATCGTTCTTGAAAGAATAGTGCAAAACTCCCACGTCAACACAAGAGGCACAATCTTTCAAAGATCCGTTCAATTGCTCGGATATGCCGACGATATTGACATAATTGGAAGAACGCAGCGTGATGTCAATGGCGCGTTTATGAGCATTGAGACGGAAGCGAAGAAGATGGGTTTAGTGGTAAATGAGGGCAAGACCAAGTATATGCTGTCATCAAGAAAGGACACCCAACACCGACGTCTTGGACAAAACGTCACGATTGACAGCTATAACTTTGAGGTAGTTAAGGACTTTGTCTACCTAGGCGCCGCTATTAATTCAGACAACGACACCAGCGCTGAAATCAAACGAAGAATAACTCTTGCCAATCGCTGTTTCTTCGGACTAAGAAGGCAATTGAGTAGTAAAGTCCTCTCTCGAGCAACTAAAGTGTCCCTGTATAAGACACTTATTATCCCGGTTCTTATATATGGCGCAGAGGCATGGACCTTGTCAAAGGCAGACGAGAACGCTTTAGGATGCTTCGAGAGAAAAATTCTTCGGGTGATTTTTGGTCCCGTCTGCATAGATGGAGAGTGGAGAAGAAGATTTAATGACGAACTGTACGGGCTGTACAGCGACACTGACCTTGTCAAACGAGTCAAGGTCCAGCGGCTTAGATGGCTGGGTCATGTAGAGCGAATGGACACCAACGCTCCGGCCCGGAAAGTCTTCGAATCCAATCCCGAGGGACGGCGCAGTAGAGGAAGACCGCGACTCAGGTGGTGCACGCAAGTAGGAGAGGACCTCAACCAACTTTGCGTGCAAAACTGGAGGCAGCTAGCTAGGGACTGAGCTGGCTGGAGAAGCATGTTGGTTGAGGCCCTAGTCCGACCCGGACTGTAGCGCCACCTTAAGTAAGGGACTTGACTCAGACATCTTTCTCGGGAGTTGAACATTGGTTTTTTTTGTCAGTTTCTTTAATGACGGCTTCTATTGGCTACTCAATCTCCCAAGAACACAAGCGTAAAGCGAATGCCTCGAAAAGATGAATGTCGCTACATTCTCGCATATCCTCAATCAAACTGCGGAAGACGGTGTTGTTTTTGCCATAAGATAAATTGGCTTAGTCTAATATATTGACATAGTCGTGCAAACCCTCTCTAAATCGAACCGGAAAATATCAACATTAGGGAGTAGGTACTTCTTCTACAACCAAAGCTGGTAATTGAAGCTCATTTCAATGTTAAAGCTTTTCTACGAATTTCTTGAAAACTACAATTAGAAATGGTATCTCCATGGTAAAACAAGAGACCTGTAATTGAGTCTGAGTACTCCAGCTTTAGTATTTTAAAACCTTCAATAAAAAAGGCGCAGTTTACTGTAAATCAGTACACAGGTTTCACTAAAGTCACCTGTTTTAGACGTTAAAGAAGCTTTAAGAAATTTCTTAATCTGCACTTGAAAAAACCTTCCTACACTGATTAAAGGATTTGAATTCATGTTTGTCTGCTTAGCCATCGAGCAAACCCATGGGTTTGGCTGCAGCAGTTCAATCCAAAACACGGTGCTTCAAACGTTTTGATACACCCTTTGGTGGAAAGCTTTACCCTCTGTCTTGGCTTCTATATATAAACATGGTCAACTAAATGTGGGGAAGGATTTGACGACAGCAAAATTTGTCGACGCTCTTCAGCACCAAAGAATACTATACCTTTTATATTCTCGCCCTAAAATAGCTCTCTCTCTCTCTCTCTCTCTCTCTCTCTCTTTATTCCCATGAAGTATTAAGCTATTGTTTTGTAAACATACATATATGCAAATGATTCAAAACAAATTTCAAGGAGGGAGCAAAGAAAGCCATTCTGAAGCTTTCTACGCAAGTTGTAAAACAATTTCAGAAAAAGAAATGTTGTGCATGGAGTTGGAAGGTGATTTCACTTTGGATTTTAAAACTTAGGACCTTACAAGTTATTGAAGAAGCGGATGAACTGATCAAAATGATGAAGTTACATACTTAGGCAGGTTTACTGTTCGGATTTGGATGTAGGCTGGGCTTCAACCAACCTCTTTTGCCTACACTGTCGATTTCGGGTGAGCCGCAAACGTCATCGTCTGGCAAAATCCAAGTACATATTTATAATCAACGGAGAAATCCGAACTTGCTTTAATTTTTCGGCTGACTGCGGGTTACTTCTTATCATAAAAAACCAAAAAGATATTCATAGAAAATGGACTGCCTAGCTAAGACCCGCGTTGTCTGAAAACGGATGGAGCGTATGCAGCAAACATCCGATACAGTCGCCCGATCATTTTCGTCCCGAGAAGCCTGGTAGTTCAGTTGTAGCGGAAGAAAGTTGCTCACATGAAAACTTGGTCATAGTTTGATATGGAAAAGTCTTCCTTTGTGGTGCAACGAAAAATTTTTCGCCGCCTTGTTTGATATGAACTTGATAATATATTGACCTCTCAGTAATGCGTATTTTGAAGGAAGTGCCTAACTGCTAGAGACCTGACTGCTAATTACTCTATGACTTCTTAAAATAAATATAATTACAAATCATTATTCTCCCAAATCCATCACTTAACCCTTTGACGTAATTTTCTTACAGCGTAGAAACAGTCATGCCAATGGCGAACTCAAGCAAATTGAAAGTATACGCAATTTTCTTTTCTTTTTGATCATGCTAAGAAACATGTCCAGAAAACACGTTCTCAAAGCATGAACTCCATTTTAACAAGTGAAACTGTACTAAGCTTATGTGTTAAACACGAATCAATGCTCAAAGGCACCTTGTTACAAATTAAGCCTACTCACACACAAGGCAACGTGTTATCAGAATTTGATTTCAAAAAATTTCAACCTATTTTGACATCAAAGGTAATGTTATGTCATTCCCTTGCTTCCGGCTTATCCATCACATCCTCAAGTAAGCCTCCAATTTTCAATTTACATCGCTATTCGTTGCATTAATAAGCCTAAGCCATTTACACACACAGAGGACACTTTAGATACTTTTGGCAAATATTTCATGCCACCAATTCTAGTTTCAACACAAAACACGCCAATGTATACAGAAATTATGTGTTTTTGCATAAATTCCCTCTCTCTGAACTTTACCCTCACAGTTTTCAATTACCATCCATGAATTTGGTCGTGAAAAAGGATGTGTAATGTATTTGCTAAAAAAAAATCACAAAACCACGAATATATTTTAAGACATGACATATTTGATCAAGTACCTGCGACCCAGTCGAGGACTTTATTTGAAAGGACGTGTCTAAATGCACCCACGGTGTAGTTCGTTTAGGTGGTGTTACACCGCACTTTTGAATAACCACTACACCGCATTTTAAATGATGAGTGGAAATAAATGGAGTAGGTTCGTGTTACACCGCATTTTTTTAGAAATATCTCAAATCATTTGACAGAAACGAATGCTTTTTAGTAACTTTTCAAGTATAAAAACATTATGAGTCAAAAAATATGCGGTGTTACACCGCATTTTTAAAAAAATTCTCAAGTCATTTAACAGAAAAAAATCCTTTTTTGTAGCTTTAGCTGTAGGCCATCTAGCGCTGTATAGAAAAACAATGAAGGAGCTTTTCGCTATCATTTGGTTACAGAACCAAATTCGCTATGGCCATCTAGATTTGTATAGAAACATGAAAGAAATAAGAAAATAGCTTTTCACTATAACCAATCAGAAAGATTAAAGTGATGCCAGATAGTAGCTATTTTCTGCTACTTTGTTATTTTTTGAAGAATTTTTTAAAACTCGAAGGAAGTTACTTATACTCGTATCTTCGTAACCTTCTTCTGTGTTTTAAGTAAAAACGAATTTTAAGCCACTCCTTCCTTTAAACCACTCTCCTTCGCTATGCTCTTGATAAATATTTTGCCGATTCAACTTTTTTGCGGAGCTCGGCATAGGCTGACGCTTACACCTTGGTATAACTTTCGTAACTTTGATGTCTTGGGTTTTAATTTTGCTGAAAAGGTAAAAAGTCTATGATTTGCAGTTCCTGCATAAAAGAATATCTAACTTTGAATATGTTTCTTTCTCTCTGTTTTAAAAGCGTTATTGCTGTTTGTCCTATTCTGTGGACAGCCCCGGATCTTAAATTTTTTTTAGACGGGGCAAATACTGAAAAATGCCGCCCCTACCAACCTATGTGTATTTTTACTTTTATCATCTTTAAAATTTCATCAGATGTCGAGTAAACTCGCAAAGTAATATAATTATTTGAAAGGTGCGACAGTTCTTCACATTTTGTCCAATCAAAACAATATTTATTGACCACTTTGTTACCTTTAACTCTTACAAAAATATATCGTTGCTAGTCTAACATATATACACTTGCGAGTGAGATAAGCTGCGATATAAGGTTGATCAGTGGAAGAAAAGATTGAAAAAAGTTTAAAAACGGTGCCTTCCATAGTACCGTCGACAGTCGGCTGCACGCGTCGGCTGCACGCGTCTCTGCACGCATCTCTGCACGCATCTCTGCACGCATCTCTAAACGCATCTCTGCATGCATCTCTGCACGCGCATATCTGCACGCATATCTGCATGCGCATATCTGCATGCGCATATCTGCATGCGCATATCTGCATGCGCATATCTGCACGCATATCTGCATGCGCATATCTGCACGCGCATATCTGCACGCATATCTGCATGCGCATATCTGCACGCATATCTGCATGCGCATATCTGCACGCATATCTGCATGCGCATATCTGCATGCGCATATCTGCATGCGCATATCTGCACGCATATCTGCATGCGCATATCTGCATGCGCATATCTGCACGCATATCTGCATGCGCATATCTGCATGCATCTCTGCATGCGCATATCTGCATGCGCATATCTGCACGCATATCTGCATGCGCATATCTGCACGCATATCTGCATGCGCATATCTGCATGCGCATATCTGCACGCGCATATCTGCATGCATATCTGCATGCGCATATCTGCACGCGCATATCTGCACGCATATCTGCATAAGCATATCTGCACGCATATCTGCATGCGCATATCTGCATGCGCATATCTGCATGCGCATATCTGCATGCGCATATCTGCATGCGCATATCTGCATGCGCATATCTGCATGCGCATATCTGCATGCGCATATCTGCATGCGCATATCTGCATGCATCTCTGCACGCATATCTGCATGCGCATATCTGCATGCGCATATCTGCACGCGCATATCTGCATGCATCTCTGCATGCGCATATCTGCATGCGCATATCTGCACGCATATCTGCATGCAGATATGCGTGCAGATATGCGCATGCAGATATGCGCATGCAGAGATGCATGCAGATATGCGCGTGCAGATATGCGCATGCAGATATGCGCATGCAGATATGCGTGCAGACATGCGCATGCAGATATGCGCATGCAGATATGCATGCAGATATGCGTGCAGAGATGCATGCAGATATGCGCATGCAGATATGCGTGCAGATATGCGCGTGCAGATATGCGTGCAGATATGCGTGCAGATATGCGCATGCAGATATGCGTGCAGAGATGCATGCAGCTATGCGCGTGTAGATATAAGCATGCAGATATGCGTGCAGATATGCGCATGCAGATATGCGTACATATATGCGCATGCAGATATGCGTGCAGAGATGCATGCAGATATGCGCGTGCAGATATGCGCATGTAGATATGCGTGCAGATATGCGCATGCAGATATGCGCATGCAGATATGCGCATGCAGATATGCGCATGCAGATATGCGTGCAGATATGCGCATGCAGATATGCGCATGCAGATATGCGTGCAGATATGCGCATGCAGATATGCGTGCAGAGGCGCATGCAGATATGCGTGCAGATATGCGCGTGCAGATATGCGCATGCAGATATGCGCATGCAGATATGCGTGCAGATATGCGCATGCAGATATGCGTGCAGATATGCGCATGCAGATATGCGCAGGCAGATATGCGTGCAGCTATGCGCGTGCAGATATGCGCGTGCAGATATGCGCGTGCAGATATGCGTGCAGATATGCGCATGCAGATATGCGCATGCAGATATGCGCATGCAGATATGCGCATGCAGATATGCACGTGCAGATATGCGCATGCAGATATGCGTGCAGATATGCGCATGCAGATATAAGCATGCAGATATGCGCATGCAGATATGCGCATGCAGATATGCGCATGCAGATATGCGCATGTAGATATGCGTGCAGATATGCGCATGCAGATATGCGCATGCAGATATGCGTGCAGATATGCGCATGCAGATATGCGCATGCAGATATGCATGCAGATATGCGTGCAGAGATGCATGCAGATATGCGCGTGCAGATATGCGTGCAGATATGCGCATGCAGATATGCGTGCAGAGGCGCATGCAGATATGCGTGCAGATATGCGCGTGCAGATATGCGCGTGCAGATATGCGTGCAGATATGCGTGCAGATATGCGCATGCAGATATTCGTGCAGAGATGCATGCAGATATGCGCGTGCAGATATAAGCATGCAGATATGCGTGCAGATATGCGCATGCAGATATGCGTACATATATGCGCATGCAGATATGCGTGCAGAGATGCATGCAGATATGCGCGTGCAGATAGGCGCATGCAGATATGCGTGCAGATATGCGCATGCAGATATGCGTGCAGATATGCGCATGCAGATATGCGTGCAGATATGCGCATGCAGATATGCGTGCAGATATGCGCATGCAGATATGCGTGCAGAGATGCGTGCAGAGATGAGTGCAGAGATGCGCATGCAGATATGCGTGCAGATATGCGCATGCAGATATGCGTGCAGAGATGCATGCAGATATGCGCATGCAGATATGCGCATGCAGATATGCGCATGCAGATATGCGTGCAGATATGCGCATGCAGATATGCGCATGCAGATATGCGTGCAGATATGCGCATGCAGATATGCGCATGCAGATATGCGTGCAGAGATGCGTGCAGATATGCGCATGCAGATATGCGTGCAGATATGCGTGCAGAGATGCATGCAGATATGCGCGTGCAGATATGCGCATGTAGATATGCGTGCAGATATGCGCATGCAGATATGCGCATGCAGATATGCGTGCAGATATGCGCATGCAGATATGCGCATGCAGATATGCGTGCAGAGATGCGTGCAGATATGCGCATGCAGATATGCGTGCAGATATGCGTGCAGAGATGCATGCAGATATGCGCGTGCAGATATGCGCATGCAGATATGCGTGCAGATATGCGCATGCAGATATGCGCATGCAGATATGCGCATGCAGATATGCGTGCAGATATGCGCGTGCAGAGATGCATGCAGAGATGCGTTTAGAGATGCGTGCAGAGATGCGTGCAGAGATGCGTGCAGCGACGTGTGCAGCGACGCGTGCAGCGACGCGTGCAGAGACGCGTGCAGAGATGCGTGCAGAGATGCGTGCAGAGATGCGTGCAGAGACGCGTGCAGCCGACGCGTGCAGCCGACTGTCGACGGTACTATGGAAGGCACCGTTTTTAAACTTTTTTCAATCTTTTCTTCCACTGATCAACCTTATATCGCAGCTTATCTCACTCGCAAGTGTATATATGTTAGACTAGCAACGATATATTTTTGTAAGAGTTAAAGGTAACAAAGTGGTCAATAAATATTGTTTTGATTGGACAAAATGTGAAGAACTGTCGCACCTTTCAAATAATTATATTACTTTGCGAGTTTACTCGACATCTGATGAAATTTTAAAGATGATAAAAGTAAAAATACACATAGGTTGGTAGGGGCGGCATTTTTCAGTATTTGCCCCGTCTAAAAAAAATTTAAGATCCGGGGCTGTCCACAGAATAAGACAAACAGCAATAACGCTTTTAAAACAGAGAGAAAGAAACATATTCAAAGTTAGATATTCTTTTATGCAGGAACTGCAAATCATAGACTTTTTACCTTTTCAGCAAAATTAAAACCCAAGACATCAAAGTTACGAAAGTAAGAAAGTCACTTTAATCTTTCTGATTGGTTATAGTGAAAAGCTATTTTCTTATTTCTTTCATGTTTCTATACAAATCTAGATGGCCATAGCGAATTTGGTTCTGTAACCAAATGATAGCGAAAAGCTCCTTCATTGTTTTTCTATACAGCACTAGATGGCCTACAGCTAAAGCTACAAAAAAAGGTTTTTTTCTGTTAAATGACTTGAGAGATTTTTAAAAAATGCGGTGTAACACCGCATATTTTTTTAATCATACTGTTTTTATACTTGAAAAGCTACTAAAAAGCATTCTCAAAAATGATTGAGAGATTTGAGAGATTTCTAAAAAAATGCGGTGTAACACGAACCTACTCCATTTATTTCCACTCATTATTTAAAATGCGGTGTATTGGTTATTCAAAAGTGCGGTGTAACACCACCTAAACGAACTACACTGTGGGTGCATTTAGACACGTCCTATTTGAAAATGGTAAGGACATAGACCGTAATGTCATAACATACGTTCGATTAGTTTGTGTTGTATTTTATTTTATTTCCAAAATAATACCCACCTATGTACATTTTGAGCCCCAAAATAACGCTGTGGAATACACCTCTAATGTGTGGATGAGCCGATATGCAGGATGCATGAGCACAGACATTGGCTTATTGCATTTCAACGGTTAATGTGGGTATTTATGAATTTTGTGTTTATAATGCATTGGCTTTTTGTTCAATATTGTCTATGTGAAACACCTATACCTTCAGAGACGATTTTGCTTGTTAAGGCTTTGTCCTGTGGTTTCTGCTGAAAAGTTATTTCACAACCAGACAAACAAAATTTATCGTGAATTCAAAATATATGATTACCTGTGTCTTTTTGTATGTCGAAAATGGCAGTATTAATCACGGACCAGAAAAAAAAGAAAGAATAATAACATCTGGCAATACTTAGTAGCCCAATCTCGTTGCGATGTATTGATTGACAGATTGATTCACCCGAATGTTATTATTACCATAATAACCGTTGAAGGTATTCTTACATTCAATAGAACAGATTCAGAACTTTTGTAATATAATCATTTATTGAAGTCATTTCATTCGACGAGGGAAAAATTATTAGTTATTATGCAACACAAATGCTATGTTTATAAGATTTTAGTTTACTTTTTATGATCTGGCTAGATGGATGGCTGATAGAATGATAACTAAAATGGATGTTTTTCAGAAAATTACCTGATTTTGAAACCAAAAGTTGTCTCCTGTTGTTAAAGTTGTTCATAAATCTTCGTTACCACAAGCCATGAGTGTTTCTTTCATTAAGGAAACAGAGTAGTCTTGCGTCCTCGGTATGTGTATGACAAGATGACAGCCTACGTTCTGTGGAAAGAAAAATATCTGTCATAATGTACTGAAAAGCTTTGGATCTTGAAATAGAGAAGCATTTAACCTGGCTGTAATATTTAAGGCACATGTCCACAGCAAGAGTACAAGGCTCTTATTTGGGCTGCGGCTTCTGTTACTTGCTTGACGCTTCTGAAATGCATTCATGAAGAGAAGGAGTCTAAATTTCTTAACTAGGCAGATGCTCCTGTTTCTTAGAACAGAGCGTAAATAGTGATAGAGATCGGGTCTTTACCTTTTATGAGCTTTGTCAAAACGTTTTCTGTCCTTCTATGTTTTGACGCTACTTCTAAAAGAAATATTCCAACGAAATATCAAATTGAATTTCTCTCTTGAAAGAATTTTCTCGTTAATCATCCCCAATACCCCCTCTATAAGGAGAATGGTGTGCATGTATCAGTTTACAATTAAGCTCAACTTCCTGCGTACTGTCAAACATACTAACTTTTTTCTATGCCAAACGAAAACAATGCTGTTCACACTTTAGAGCTAATAATTAAACTATGGTGTAAGTGTGGTGCTCATGGCGTTATGGCAAGCACATCTGGGAATAGCTTAATGTCATGAAAAGAGCTTTCTTGCTTAGCTCTTCGGAATCGGCATAAAATTGAAGGCCCTTGAAATGCCTTAAGATCCCAGGTTTCCATGGATTTGTCGTGACACCCTTATCTCTTTTTATTTTTTATAACCGGAAAAATATAACTTTGGCTTTACATAAATTATAGCTAAGCTATGTACGCAAATCAGATTATCAGCAAACTATAAGATCCCGATTCTGAGACTAAATTCAACGGATTGTTTAAAGCATACGCAAATTCTATATCATGCTTGTTTGTCTTTGAAACTAATTGCGATAAGTGAATCAATGTCAATGAACAACAAAATAGAACCCATAACAGACCCTTGGGGTACGCCCAAATTGAAGAACTTTATGTCACCTCACATATTGATATTGGCCTATAAATACTAACTTCAATAGAAGAGCACCTCCAAAACAGTGGCAGGAACTATATCTGTTTCATTTGAGCTTTTTGAAAAACTCAAGTAAAAATACACCTGTTGAGAATATTTGCGAAAACATCCTTTAGAAAACAAGGTATTTTTTAAAGGATATTGAAAATCTCACCCACACCACACGAACCAAAGGTTTTTGATATCTCCATCGACGTTAAGGGCTGATATAAGAAACTGTTTTCTTGAAAAGTAGAATTATAAGCTAAATAACAGGGTTTTCCAGGAAGTCAGAGAGCAAAAGGATCGTAAAATATTGGCTGTGTCTGGAAAGAAGCAATCAAACGCATTAAAGTCAGGATTATCAGAAACGATAGGAAAGGATAGGCTTCCCACACTTTCTATTTTTATACCCTGCTCTCTCCCTTAAGCTCATCAGGTAAATTTCTGTTTTCATGATCTAAGCGATGAGAGGGAATGCCTCAGTGAATTCCTCATATTGAACTTTTGATAAAGTTATGTTGGATACCTGCTTTCATCCAAGCAGGTATTAAACGTGTCCATCACATCATCAAAAGTTCAATATGGGTTTGTCAATGAGGCACTCCCTCTCAACTCATATTGTAATCTCACAACTGACTCAACATTGGTCTAAGCGTGTCAGTTGTTTTCCTTGCAGCCACTTAAACCTAACCTTACTTAATCATCACACCATGAGCACTACAGTCATATTCAATGACATGTAATTTTGTGCACCATAAGAAGTACTTTTATTCAGATAACATTTGTTCAACGGAATGATAAAGAAGTGTAATGAAATACCGCACGTAAGAAGTTGTACTTCTTTGACGTACGAGTATCAAAACAGAACGAGCTGAACATTTCATTCCATTTGGTAAAGTGAAAATCGTAACGTATTTGTGGATTGCAAACATCACTTCAAAACTCAATAATTTTTTTATTTTATTACTACTCAGCCTTACAAATTGATCCCGTCGAAAAGCTGCCCGAAGAAATTTATCATTAAGCTGTCATAAAATCCCAAAATGTTTTTCCACGGGTATCGCTTTTCCCGAGGAATTGGTAGGTCATCCGACAGTAAATTCATTGCCATAAAAAGCGCTTTCTAGATAAGCCGTTTGAAATCGACAGAAAATTGTAGGAATAAAATAATTCTCTCACAAGGTGACAGTTGTGAGAAATGCGTTTGGACTCTGCTGTTTCACGGATCACGGTATTAATTTTTATATTATAATAATTTCATCTTCTCATGACAAAACTATGTGAAGAACCGATTTGTTTAAACTTTTGTGAAAATCATCACAAACATGTCGCTTTCCGGCTGTTAGTTAGCGCGCTCAATATGAAAATAATACTTTCATATTTTTTCCCAGAGGTACTAAATGAAACATGTGTAATTTCTAATCACTGGAAGTTTATTTCGTCAACTCGCTTTTTGGCTGTTGGGATGCCTTTGTTATGTGGCTATCTGGCTGTTTGTGTGCCTTTATCATATCGCTTTTTGGCTTTCGATGTGACATAGTCATGTCGCCTTATGGCTGTCGGTGTACCTGCGCCATGACAATTCTATCATGGCTGTCGTTATGCCTTATTGGCCTCTTAACTGTCAGCGTACCTTCATTATGTTGTTTTTTGGCAGTCAGTGTACCTCTATCATATTGCTCTCTGGCTGTCGGTGTGCCATTATCATGTTGCTTTTTGACTGTTGATGTTAACTATCATGACGCTTTTTGGCAGTCGATATGTTCCCCCCTCATGTCGCTTTTTGTCAGTCGATGTGATTTATCGTTTCGTTTTTTGGCTGTCGTTGTTAAGAGCTCATTGTTAAAATGTTTTTTTTTTTTTTTTTAAAAAGTGGAGGCTCATATGCTAATCTGGAGAACTCAGACCTAATATCCAGTCCATTGTACTACCAGAGTAGCAGCCTTCCCTTTTTTTTTGTGTTGCAGTAGTTGGAAATAAGTTGTTAGTAATTTCACATATATAACCTCAAGGGCGGCGTCCATATGAAACTGGGAGGCTGAAAGAAAAGTAGATGCCCAGAGCGGGATTCGAACCCACGCATCCGGCCTCTCTACCAAGCACTCTACCACTGCACCACGGCCACCCTTAAAAATGTTAAAATGTTACTCTCGTAGTCTTTTTCCCAAGTAAGACTTTTAAAATATATTTTCCTCTTAACCTTTGGCAGGTTTTAGGCAATAACTTTTTTACAGTACGATTTTTTAAACAGATTTTGACGAACTCTAACCTACAAAACAGAAATCCAAGATACTCTACGAAATTTATAAAAGAAGAAATTGGTGTTTTTAAAGTTGAGAAGGTTTTTTTTCAAGAGGCCATTAGAGAGCTTTTAAATTTGAACTTTTAAATCACCCTTCAACGAAATTCAAAACATTATTAAACGATATCAATTTCTTTTTACTTTGGTTAATTGTCATCAAGAGAACGAAAATTCAGAAGACTTTTATATATCCCCAAAAACAGAACCAACTTCCAAAGACATTATTCGTAGAATATTCAATTTTGACTTGTTTTAAACCAGCTGCTTTAGGCTCCATGTCGTTTTTAAATATCCCGTCATCGTTTCATTTTCATTTCTCCTTACATATTATTGCAGTCAACGTGTCTCATTTCTATCGTGTTTTATTTTTGACTCATCTTTTTATGAATTAAGTGAAGCTTACAAGCCCTCGTTTATTCAACTCCTACGTGCTTTTTAATTGAAAAGAATTTTTTGACGAGTCTAAAATCCAAGACTTACTCCATCCAAAGTTTCATGAGCGATAGGTTACACAAAGAAACATTTATTTATGCAAAGTTATTGGCTTTGTGATGGCTGGTTTGTTTCCTCAAAAAAGATTTTTTTCTTAAATAACTAGCATTATAGTGACCTGTCAATGCTGTCTTGTGGAAAGTTTTAGATGCAGGAAAGGGGACTTTTTCCTTTAGACCTATAGGCAGATATTGCTTCAAGAAATTGAAATAAATATGTAATATGAAAAATGCTGTCTTCCAAAATCTACATTTAAAGCAAATTAAAGCTAAGTACGTCCTCGTTTTTCCTTGTGCGCAGCACCCAGCTTCCTTCATAAATACAAGAATCAGTATTTTTTTTTGAAGCAATCATAAAAGTATCTGTCCAAACTCATTGATACGTTTTGCTTTTTGCGGAAATACTTATGTATGCGAGTCCTTTTTTCCTTTTTCCTCCTTTCTTCCGCATAGAGGTACATAGATATTGCCCTGCAATCGCAATCCATGTGAAATTGTGTTTTGAAGTTTTTTTTTTCAACGACTGTTCTGAAACTCATATCGGCCGAGACCATGCGTTGAAAATTGTTACACATTTCTAACAACAGACATCATCACCATATCTCTTTTATAAGTTCAAAACTTCTGCATGAAAAGATATAGGTACCCCCCAAGCCCTCCGTCTACCCATACATGTGTAGATAGATACACATCAAGCCACCTAAGAGAAAAAGCATCTTATAAAGTCAAATAACAAAATATGTTAGGATTCGTGCCAACTACCGTGAAAGGATGCACTACCACGATATTCGACTTTGAGAGCAAGAGAAAAAAAAAATGAAGAAAGAAATTGTACCGATTCACATTTTTGCATGGCTTGGCTGGCAAAGAAAGCCAAACAAGTTTATGGCAAATTTATGACTGATAACAGTGTTATGCATGTCATTTCTCCCCTATCCCCCTCCCCGTTCCTCGTTCTTGAAAGTCATCCGCTTTTTCTCCCTTTTTTTGCCATGCACTCGCACAGTGTATCCTGTGGAGAGTAACAGAGCAACAGTCAGGCGTTTCCAGCAAGAAAATGAAAAACGATGCAAAAAAATCAAACACACGTTTGAACTATGTAGATGTAAAATGAAAAACGACTAAAAGCGAGAAAGTAATAAATTTAACTTCGTTCTTCACTTTAAATTCATACATAATACCGTTAGGGGAAGGATCCTTATGGCGTCATATGAAAGCGGGTGGCGGGCATGCACTAAAAAAAGAAACAGAAAAATAACAAAGAATGAATGAAGGAAACTTAATAAAATTTACGTGAATGGGAAAAAGATGCTGCAGAAGAAATAAGGACGTGGTTCGTCCTCTCATGACATAAATAGACGAGGCAAGAAAAAAAACGTTCTGAAATTGCAGAGCTTTCTATTTCATTACCTAGCTTATATTACAGAGAAAACTCTTTGGTATAAGGGATCGGTGTAGGGCTGTGTCTTAGAAAAGCAGAAAAGAGTTAATTGGATTCTAAGAAGAATAGGTATTCGCGGTAGAGACCTATGATGAGCCAGCACGGTGCGTTCTTATCTACTGCTTGTATTTTTAAACTCGAAAATCAATATAGAATGCAATGCTCTATTTTTGTCCTTAAGTTCAAGATAAGCAATTATTAATGAGCTCAATTCTGCCATACCATCCACCCAAGGTACATCATCCTAACCTCTGTTCACCGATAATGGTGTATTAACCTTTGTATATCTTAAAATTGCATCTGGTGATCTTCAAAAAATTTATCAATCGCTTCATTTGGAACATTTTGTATTTATTTAGTAAATAATTTGCCCAAACGATAGCCAATTAATTAAGTCATTCTCATTAGACAGCTCTTTTTGATGTAGTTGCATGAAGTTCTTTCATAATCTCGTAGTGCTACTGATTCCTCTTCTTTTTTTATTTAAAAACAATTTTTCCAGTGAGTTGTGCATGACATCATTGATTGCTTTAGCAGTTTTTATTGTTGTGTTCTGGTTCGTAAGCAAATAAAAAAAACCCTCGATGGTTGTGTTCTTTTGCCAAAGAGCAAAGCAAATTTATAAAAAGTAATCAAATCAAAAAATCTTGTTTCTTCCTCTCTTCCTCTTTATCACTGCTTACGTTCAGTCAAAGATCATGGAAAGAAATGGCATAAGAAACAAGCCAAGAAGAAAGACAAAGTCACAACAAAACAGAAATTCACATTCAAAGAACCAACAACAAAGCAAACCAAAGAAATAATAATCCAACACGATGCTAAAGCGAAGCCCGAAATGTCATCGACCCAGAAGGCAAAGCGGACAGTTACAACAAGCATCACTAGCCCCTCTGCCTTGAGTGGAGGAGTGAAAAAAATCCCCCACTGCATCAGTAGTGAAGTAGTTGCGGTGCCATTGATAGCAGCGGAGGAAGCACCGCAACACTCGCCGACCAGGGGAATAACCAGCAGCCCCAGTGATAGTTCAATCCAGCTCCACTCATGTGCGTCGCGGTTATCCATTGGAGTTGAATCTTCATCGGTTTGGGTTGCTGGGCCCTCTGGAATGGGAACTACCACTAAGCCGGCAAGAGAAATGACTATATCTAGCCAAGTGGAACCTTCCAGTGGCGTTATGGCTATTGGTGAAGCAACAGATGTGTGTCGCTCAACGAACTCACCCAGCGGCACCACTGTCATCACTGGAAAGAGTTGTGTCAGTGGTGGTATCAGTGGTTTTTCCAATGTTGTTGGTAACTTGGCCTCAGATGAGGCGACCCCGGACAGTAACAATTTGCTTTCGGTTCTTGATGGTCTTCCGTCATCGTTGTCGTTGTCGTTGGAGTCGCGTTCAAACGTATTACCATCAGTGGATGTCAAATTGACAGAAATATCGAAAAACGAATCCCCTTCCCGATACCAAGTGGAGCAAATTATTGTGCAAACTGATTCGTGGAAAACAGCAAACAATTTTACGGCTGTTCTTCATCATCATCATCAACAAAACCCGTCCACGTCGTCATCGAATACAGGTGGGAAAAAGTGGTATTTTTTTTTTAGTGTGCGGCCCTTTCTTTTGTGGCGTGTTTGTTTGTTTTTTTTGTTTTGTTTTTGTTCTTTGTTTTTTTTTCTAATCAGAACCAGCGGAAACCTATACTAGTAACAGCCATGTGTTTGTAGTTGTTGTCATAACAATTTTCCAATTGAATACACACGTGGTTGGTAACAAAATAAAGAGGCCATTCTTCGTTTGCTGCGGTTGTAGAGGTTGGAAAGTTTACCTTTTATCGAGTGTTGCCAATTTGACAAAATCTAATGATTGAAGATCTCTAAATTTTGGGTAAATAAGCTGGGTTTGTTTTTGGTTTGTGGGAAACAGTTAGCATATAAGTGTAACATTGTGTTCATGATGGCAAGACGATATCATTGTAATTTCTTACTTAACTTGAGGAAGCAGAGTTTTTTGAGTGCTGTGGACTAAACTCTGAATAAACTTTGTGAGCTAAATAAATAAATTGGGTGATGCAATAGACCTAAAATTTGTTGCCGGTTCCGAACGGCTAATTGATAAAACGCTATTCTCGCGAAAGGCGATACCCATGAAAAAACATTTTTGCTTCTGTTGGGATAAGAACCACGTGTCTCCCGCGTAACAGGCAGACATCACGCCACAGATACCACCCTTTGTGGGCTGAATATCTCTGAAATTCATAATAGTAGGGGAGCCCAGGAGGCTTAATTTGCAGTTACTAAAGCGTCATGGGGACTTATTGGATTGTGAAGTTTACGTTCTAAAACGAAAAAAAGTGTATGGCAGTTTTCCATTTTAGTGGGGCGATGAGCGCGTATGAAATTTTAAAAATGTAAAAAAAAACAGTCGCATTGAAATACTCGAGCGCGTCAGATATTCATAGAGTATACGCGCTTTGTCTTTCTGATAACCGACAAATATTAATCTGACGATTAACTGGGGGCAAATGGGCGTATTCTATTTTTTATTACTGGATGCAATAAAAAAAAATATGTACACATATGCATATACAAATTTTGATTTGAAATTTTGTTGAAAATACTAGAAAATTACTAAAAAACCCTGAAAGTTTGAGCCCTTAATATTAATTTTAAGTGCTCGATCAACAGGTGTGAAAATTTCCCATTGAAAATACATGGAAACTCTGACTTTTAATTTTTAAATTTCTATAGCTCAACGGCATTTCATGGGATCGCTTTAACCAAAGATGGTTTTTTCTCAAAATTGAACGCTCTGCAAAAGTGTTTATTTTGGCAAAGTTGTTACTCATACCGGCCAGGTTGTAGGCCCGTACCTAAACCAGAGTTTTCCATAAAATTCACGTTATTTCGCAGTTATCTCGTAAATAACAAAAGCTACGGAAAAACTATAAATTACAAACATGTAGAGAAATTAGTTTCCTACAAAAAAGGTCTTTTGAACCAAATTGCTAGTATCAATACTAACCGAGATATTAACCATCATATATTATACCTTTTATTGACGAGGATCGACTTTTTTTTACTAATCTGACGGGCTGCCCTCAACGAACGCCCCAACATTAAGGTTTCATATATGGTAGGAGTACATTACAGGGTGTTAGGTTTCTCCCCATATGATCGCTCGAGTAACGCGCAAAATCCCCTCTTGGGCTCCCCTACTATAAGTAACAACAACGTGGTCTGTGGTCTGTAGCTTGTGGCTTGTGGTCTGTGGCATGTGGCCTCTAAATTGCCTTTGTGAGCTGATTCTCTCTAAATTTTATAAGAAACAACAAGCCTATGGCCTGTATCCTTTAGCTGTGGCCTGTAGTCTACTTCTCGAACTTACAAATTTGTAATTACAACCATTTTTAACAAAGTTTGCAACTTGTTTCTTATTGTTCTTTCACTAAATGTGGTGCCCAAGGCTCAAAGTGTGAATCCAAAAATTTAATCTTGCTTTCCTATTTCACCAAAACAAACTTAAAGCTATAGTTTCCAAGTTACAAATTTGTTAAAATAAAACTAATTTTTCATTTCACAGAAGAAAATGGTGCTGGACAAAGTTTTGTTTTTTTTAATAATATTATCTGCCAAGTAAATGTTTACATGGGATTTTCTTACAAGCTTCTTTCTTCTTCATACATTTTTGAGAAAAACGTCTTCCTTTGATAACTTTGGATTATCGGGAGGTTACAAAACAAGTAAAAATTCATAAAAATAAATGAGTTGGCAATCGAACGTAGTAAAATAAAGTACTTACAAAGAAATTGAAGAAAGTATGTCCTGAAATTCAGTGTGCTGACGGTCTGTTAGCCTGTTGATCTCTCTGACCGTACATAACCTAAACGACTTCAAGGTTTTTGCTCATACTTATGGTATTTTGTGAACTTACCAAACAGTTTTTGGAATTATATTTGGTAGTCTTAAAATAAAATTAAATTCTGAGTGAAAGATGTGATGGTCTAAAATGCAACGTCCCACAGTTGAGTCTTTGGGTGCGGCTTTCAACTTATCTAATTTTTAAATACAAAAAAATTACTTTATTGATAGAAAAGAAATTAAATATTAAGAGGTCTACCCTCTTTGAACAGGCAAAAAAGGCTATTTTCACGAATTTGGCTCACCGGAAGTCATCTTAAATATTAGTATAAAAAGTCTTAAACCTGAAAAATACACCCAACACATTAGTTTTTTTTTTATATTTATTTTATGTAGATTAGTTTGTTAGCCCTGAACCGCCTGTATCTAGGTTCTACCATAGGTGTTCTTACGGGAAACTGTCTAATAGGGAGACACGCCAAAAGACTTGGTGTGCTTTCCAATGATTTCTGCAGAAGCTGCATGGATGAGGAGGAGGAAGAAACCGTTCAACATCTTCTTTGCTTATGCCCTGCACTACTTCATAGGAGGAAAACTCATCTCGGTGAATTCTTCTTCGATGATACTAGCGACTTAGCTTACATAGACCCTAAAAGTCTTTCGAAATACATTAAAAGTTCCGCGTGGTTCGACTAGCAGGTGATTAACCGGCTAGTCCCGTAATGGAAGATTAATAAGTGATCAACTCGTTAATGTTACATCGGGTTTCTGAGATCAGTAGGTGATTAACTTGTTGATCTCTGTGGTATCACAATTTGCCCTTGCGGCCTACGTGTGTCAGGCAATGTACTCATTAGCTGGCAGCCACTTCCACCTAACCTAACCTATGTAGATTATGAACAAAAAGGGAAAAGACTGCTAAAAAAAAGGATTGATGGGCGCTGTTGGCCAAATATCTGTAATGGATGGTCAGAAACTGACCAAAATTTAACCACATTATCTTTAGGACTATGGCTATAGCGCATATAGTTCGATTTTTGTTTTACTTTCAAATATAACAAATGGCAAGTTTTTTTCATCGTTTTTAGCCAAAAAAAATGTTACACTCAAAATCCCAAAACTCGTATGATATGCGCTATAGCTATAGTCTTAAAGAATATGTGGTTAAATTTTAGCAAGGTTCGGTTGAATAATTTCGGAGATTTTATTAACAAGCCGCCGAAACACGTCGTTCGGAGAAGAAGCGTTCAAAGTTTTCTAGTTCGTTTCGTTTCGTTTCGTTAGTTAGGATGGTCCAATCTTTGTAAAATTTTAGTGTAAAACTTTTAAACATGTATTTTTTTGAAAATTGTAAGATAAAAGTTTCTTAGCTAAGAATATTGAGTAGGGCATGAGTTACACCGTTCTGAACACCCCCGTATCGAAAAAGTAGACTTGCACTTCTTCCACGATTGCTGCTGATTAGCTTATATTCATTTAGTTCATTCCGTGAGCTTACATGTGCTGAGTGCACCTTTAAAATTTCAAGTCATTCGGTCAAGCCGTATTTGAGATACGATGAAGGAAAGTTTAAAAAACACAATTTCGAGAAAAACGCGATTAAAGTTTCAAGTCCGCTTATGAATATGGAGCTATGAAACATCTTCTAACTGCTGTATCTTTAAAACGACTTTGAATTTTTCAAAATCACTTTACTACCGTATTCTAGAAAGCAATATATGAAAAGAAAAAAAAATCGATTTTTTGGCCCCATCACATGAGATAACCCTCTTAAGGGCAATTCACATGAGCGCGACCAACGAACGACGAATAAATCAAGAAATTTGATTTTAAGCACCTTACAAGCATAAATTCCTCAGGAATTTTTTAGGAAACGATGGCAATATAGTCGTTCGTTGGTCGCACTCATGTGAATTCACTTTTATAGCGAAATATATTTCCTAAACGTAAGGAGGATGTATTTTATATATTTTGAAAATGTATGCAAACTTTGAAAGATCGATCAAGTAGCTTTCAAATGTGAGTGAACACCGACTTTAAAAAAAAAAGAGTTTCGAGAAGTCGAGAGTTCAGAGTTTAATGCTCGCATCTGTTAAAGTGTGTGGATAGGTGACTAATATGACAATAACTTTAAGTATTCTGAACTTTTGGAACTGAATGCTCTACAAAAGTGCTCATTTAGGGGTAATCGTAACTCGAACAATTTTTTCACTAAATTCTTGTTTGTTCCTATCTCATAAGTGACAAGAGTTACAGAGAAAATGCAAATGAAAAATTCGTATTAAGTTTAATTTTGATATCGATCAAATAGCTTACATTAACATATCTTGAGATAAAAGGCATTTAAAATGGCATTTAAAATGATTTAAGTAGGGAATTTTCATGGATTATCAACCTAAATTGTATAAATTGTTGATTTTTTATCTTTCGAGTTACGTTAACGGAGCTATTGACCTTTTTAACAAAACTCAGTTCCAAAGAAACTGCCAATCGGCAAATGCTACAGTGTAAAATGCCTCTGACCTGTAGAGTTTTCAAAAAAAAAAACAGTCTTTAGGGAGTTTTTGTTTCTAGGTATTTTCCATTAAATTTCGATGTGAAAGTTAAGAAATAAAAAATATGCAGTCGCAAAAACTGATTTGAATTCAGTGTTGATTAAGTTTTTGTTAACAGATTTAAAAATAAATTGAATTGCACACAGTCTATGAAAAAAATTAATGGTAAAAAGTCCACATTTGGTATTTTTATACTGATGCCTTTTTGAACATTGCCAGAAGCCAAAGGGTGTAAACTGTAAGTATTATTAATCGAACTTGCGAAGGAATGATTCCGCTTTCACGCACTATTCTATTGAAAACGTAAGCATTCCTTTACTTGGGGGCCGTCCATAAAATACGTTCGCATACAGGGGGAGGGAGGGGTCTCGCTGAGTGTGACAAGATGTGACAAGGGGGGAGGGGGGGTCAACGGCAACGTAACGTTCGCTGTTCATCAAAAAATGTTTCTACAGTATTTCTCTCGACTAGTTTTTTTTAAATCGTTGTCATGATAAAAGTCATTCATTTCGGATTAGTAAATATACAGACATTTAAATGCATATATGTTTAATACAATAAATTCTAACTCAATATATTTACTAATGTTTATTGTTTCAAACATGAGCGCTAGCTCTTTAGAGCGGCTCTAGCGTTTTGACTTGGCTCTAGCGGCATTAGAATCCGCAAAATATATTTGTTAATTTATTATAAAAAAAAGATTAAAACTTACAACTGCACTATCGATTAAAATTTATCATGCGCAAGGAGAGGGGGGGGTCTACGCTTTTGTGACGTAAAATTCATAGGGGGGTCACAGAAAGTGTGACACAGCGTGACACTGGGGGAGGGGGGGTTCGAAAAAACCTAATTTTAGTGTGACGTATTTTATGGACGGCCCCTTGTGCAAAAGAAAAAATAATAGAAACTATCCCGATATTTAGAGAAAGGAGTGAGATCTTTTCAGTTCAAAGGAACACAAAATGACAACTTATACATACATAGATCCTATGCACATAGCTAATGGTTATGAAGAAAAAGTAATTTTCCTTTGTATGCTATCAAGTTTATCTTTCGTCACAAATTTCAATATGTACTTAATTTTCTATTAAAATTTGCATGTATTGCAATCAATTTACCTGATTGACAATGCCATTCAAGCAGGAGAATTCCTATTAATATATTTAAGATTTGACATTTGAGTGTTTCTGGCTATTGCTCTCCCGCTCACGAGTTCACGGATTACAGTTCACCCATCAAAACAGGTTCGTTTAACGTAAGCCCGAATCATTGAACTTAGCTCTACTTTAGCGGTTTGTCTCCTTACCCATCTTCTTTGCGAAAAACATTTCCAGTTGTTGTGGGAGAGCAATCACGTGAGAAACACAAAACCTGTTTGAAGAAGTTTTCGCGTTTTTTTGTTTCAGTAAGTTGTGATCTTTTCTTGCTCGTGACCGGTCGGTTGAATCTGATATCTTATATTTTTAAAGAAATTTGTGGTATTTTAGAAAGAGTAAAGTGTTAATCAAAAATACTAAATTAATTTATATAACTACATTTGTTTATTTTACATAATGAAGCCTTATGTATATTTTTCATTAAAAAGTGGCATGTTGTTTGGCATTCATGTTACGTTGGTGGTTCTAGTTCTAGTTCCGAAATTTTTCAAGAAGCTATACAGTTCATTTCTCAGTTCAATTGTCAGCCAAGTTAAAAGAAGACAATTTTATTTAGACGTCAGCGCGGTGTTCAATTGAGCCTTCACTTTGCTAGTGAGCAGCCCAAAATCAGTTAAATTAGGTTCGTTCGTTGAACTTTCCCCAGGTTTGACTCAGGTTTTCTTGACAACCCTATGAGTTGTAAAAAAACCTGGGTTTTCCTGTCCTCAAAAAATGCTAAGCCACAAATCACCACACATCTCTGTCATTAAAAAAAAAAATATGCTATTTAACAGCACTCAACTCGCCACAGGAAAAACCTATGGCGAGTTGAGTGAAAACCTAGGTCAACCCTAGGGCTCAAAAAACACCCATTTGACATTCAGGGCGACTTTAGGTTTTTCAAAAAACGCTTTTTGGAGACCCCAGGGCGATCCTAAGGCTTCAACGAACAAACCTACTATGTAGTAACTGAACTGACAAGTTATGGGAATTCCACCAGTTTCAGTTTCATTTAACGCTTCAGTTTTGCAATTACACATCAGTTTAACTGGAATCTTAGCTGATAGCTCAACTGAAACTGAAACTGAAACTGAAATGATTATCTGAAAAGGGCCTTTATAGCGTTCTCAAGCCATCGTTTGGATTATTTCATCTCATTTTTCACTCCAACTTTTTGGTGATGTGTTCTCATTTCTGTGTGCTTTTTGACTTGCCTTTCATCTTTGTTGGCTCCAATCGTTTCAGAGCCTCGTATGTATTTGTGACGAGGCTGTTTTAATTTGCAGAACTTGTGATTTATCAGAACCTCGTATGATAATGTCTTTTTGACGAGGATGTTTTCAAATTTAAAATTCCAACTCCACCGAGTTGGGACGTGTTCTTCTTTTTTCTTGGAAATGGTACTTTAGACGTGAAGGCTCTTAATACGATCAAAGTTTGTTACTCCTGCTGTCATACGAAGTATTTCACCTGACTTCACCCTACTATTATTTTTATACATTGTCTAACCATATGTGAGTACTGGACTGGAGCATAGTAGTCCAAAATACCCAAAGAGTCTTTCCAAATATATGTATATTTAAGAGTAGTTCTATCAAAACTTTGCTTCAGACATACTTACATGCAATCAAATTTGGTTTTACACACATGTCCGTTTTGAACGTCTATATTGAATGTTTTCATGTCGACGACATGTCTGTTTTAGCCGATTGTAGGGCTGAATTCAAAATATTTTGTAAATTTTTTGACATGTAGTGTGTGAATAAGTGTGTACCCAACGCACACACAAATTCAAAGGAAAAAAGAGTTTGAAACTACAACAACCTATTCATGTAGACGATGCAAAGCTTGCAGAGCTTGTGATTAACAACTCCCACAATTTTCTTAAAAAAAGCAACACCAAATCATTACACACAAATCATAAAGTACCGACACTGTTAAATTTATCATTATTTCAATAAACCGAATTTCCATTAAAGGCCTTTGTCTTCTTACAGCCCTGAATTGAAAGACTTTGTATGATCAGTTATCTATGTGTTCACCAGTTCCCTGCAGTTCCTCGAGGTTCCATAGCTCCCTGTGCTCATGACCTGTAAAGCTGCGTCCACACTATGCCGAGCGGCATCAATCGGCAGTACCGGCTTAAAGTGGAAGTCCCGATCGGCCTTCCTCCTTACCGAAAGCCAAACCGAATTCGAACCGAATTAAATGGATCCGTATACCGGTCGGCATAGTGGGAACGCACCTTAATATCAACGTCCTCTGTGCTCATTAGTTTCCTGTCCTCTTGTCGAGCTCGTAAAACTCCCTGTGCGCGTAGTCTCTGATCGCAATGCTCTCAAAATTCAAAGCTAACTGTGTATCTATAATATAGGCGTCACACTTATTTCTTTTTCAAATTTAAGCACTTCAACTTTGCTTTTGATTCCTCCAATTTAGAAGAAAAACTTTCTTGAATTATGTTCATCTGTGATGTGACATTAACAGACACAAACAATTTACTCAAATTCAATAATAATTGCTTTTATACCCTTCCCAAAAACGACGGTCATTTATTTTAGTCAAGCTTCTTTAGTTCAAAAGCATTTGAATGAACATAATAACTGAGCTCCTCAGCTCTCTGTGACTGATTGCAAGCTTTAATAAGCATAACTCCCTGTTTTCAAGACCTTTGATTACATCGCTCTTTGAATTAAAACCTATCTGGATCAATTTCAAACATTGCTTTTGCAAGCTATTCAAGAAGACCTTTATAGTTCACTAAAACATCTAAGTACAACCTTTTAGAAGATATGTTCTAGAAAGAATTATAGAGCCTATACCTACTATTCTCAAATACGTCTCTTCTGACACAGTTTTAAACAATAACAACTACTCACTACACTGACTGTCTGACCATAAAGCAGGCCTGTATCGTTTCTACAAATGGGTTAATATAGTTTTAGTTTCATTTAACTCTTTGAAAATACCCCTGGCTGATTCTAACAAACTTTTCCACACTCTGGACAAATATGGCGGACCAAAAGAAAGAAGCTCCTTTTTTGATAAACTAGAATCTTTTTCTAAAAAAATAAAATAAATAAGGTGGCGTGACAGAGCGAGGAGTCCCAGGGCCTAGCGCATTTCTCACAACCATGCCTTGAGAGGGAATGGAAGGGACCTACAATTTTCTGCCGGTTCCGAACGTCTAATCGAGAAAGGGCTTTTCATGGCAATGAATTTACTAACGGAGGACCTGCCAATAATACCTCGCAAAAGGTGATACCCGTGGAAAAACATTTTTGCCTCTGTTGCGATTCGAACCACGACCCTCTGGGTTAGCAGGCGGGCATGCTAACCATCACGCCACGGGTACCACAGAAACTTAGAAACTTTTTCTACATGTGGGTATTTTGAACTGTTGAACTTTGTTGAAGTTATACTTCTTTTGGTGCGTTTTGGAAAGATTATGAGAATTAAGAAACTACGAAATTTCCTTATTCATTCACTTAACCACGTTATAAGTATCGTGATTTCAAAAGTATCAGAATATGCCTGCTTCACAAGTGATATACATATCGGGTTCACTGCGTTGCTTCGGTAGGAGTAATGGATTTAGGTTGTTCCATGTTGGCTACTAAAACTTTTCTTGTGGAATTTCTTTCGAGACGTATCTTTTTAATGTGTGCCGTTTGAGATATACTTCGCTTCACTGCGGCGAGCCCTCGGGCACCTTCCTGATAATCATAACTTGAGGATTGGAAGGGGCTTACAATTTTTTGACGATTCCGAACATCCAATCGAGAAAGCGCTTTCCTAGCACAGAAATAACTATCGGAGAACTATTCTATAACACCATGGGCACCACCTACATGTACACTGAATAAGACGTCGGAAATGAGATTTACCGTCCAATTCGGCCACAACTAGTCACAACGATGAGACCTGAACCACATATCAACTTAAGTATTTAGTTTACTGGAACTTTGTGACTTATGAAATATCAGTGAGATCGGAACGGATCGGGCTATTAACAGCTTTGTTTTCAAGTCAATTTCATATAAGAACATATCAGCGATTACTTGTTTGTATGTGACCTTCTTTGGGCCGGGCTATGGAGAGGTTTTAGTTATTCCCTACAAATCTAAAGGGTCCGCCATCTAACGTTTTTTTTTTTTTTTCAACTAGTGCTTATTTCGTGAATGGTAACATTTAGCTCATGTTTGATTTGACAGATAATTAGTTTTATCCTTCCGCTAAACGAATATGGTTGTGTATACGCTTGAACAACGCTGGAAAATATTGCGACATTACTTTGAAAATCCGATGCCGATTTTGCCACATTTTGATCTTGGCGGGTATGTAAGCAAGCAAAATTGTCGCATTTGGGCACAGAAAACCCGCACGCACACATTGAAAAGCCGATACACCCAAAACGAGTCACTGTTTGATGCGGATTTTGGTCCAGAGGCATTCCTCGAAAATGAGCAAGGAGTGGCTGTTACAGTCAATGGCGATTGTTATCGGGCCATGTTGAACGAATTTTTGTTCACAAAAATTGAAGAGGAAGATATTGGCAACATTTGGTTTCAACAGGACGGCGCTACGTGCCACACAGCCGAAGCTACACTCGATGTTTTGCGCCCTGTTTTTGAAAAAAAAGTTATTTGGCAGACCGTTTATTTGTTTTTTTAGAGTCAGCTTTGCTCTTCATCTTTCGATGAATGGAAATGGGTCCTTTACAACCTTTTTAGTAAGGTTCAGGTTCTAAGTATGCTCCTTTTAAAAGATTTCGTGTTCCACTTTCCGTTGCACTGAAGTGATTATCTTTTTCATCAACATCATACCCATAAAAAAAACTATGCATTAAAAAAGTACTTAAATCAGTGCTAACAGTGTGGCATCACTTACTTCTCAACCGCCATACTCGTATGGAAGGAAATGTAACACTTTCCAATGAAAACAGTTTGTGTGGGTGGTTGTTGTTGGTTGGTGCTTGGTGCTAATATGGTAAAACAACAAACCATATTGACATGTTGACTAGGTTTTTTGCTTTTGCTCGCATCAACCATTGCGTGTAATGGTCTCTTGTTTATGTTACATAAATTCGACAGCAGAGGGAATTGCTTTGCTTTTTATTTGATATTTGGTTTCAATCAATTTAATACACACTTTTGAAGCCATAGTACACCCAGATGTTGAGTGTAAAAGACTTGATATTATTCAAGAATGTGCTTGAGGTATTTCTTAAACGTCCCGCATAACATGAATTTGAATAAAATGTTGATGTTTGGTTAGTCTCGTTACGTTAAAGGTTTTTTCTTTGTTTCTTGTGTCGGAAAATAAATAAGTATTTTTCATATTCACGGAATACCGGCTTAAAACTTTTTTATCGTGGAATTAGTAAAGTGTAAGGTACAGCTAAATATAAGTAGTGTCCTTTTATAGTTACCCAAATCTAGTTTTAGGGTAAATGGATTCTTAATGGCTAAGTGCTTAAACAGGAAATATAAGTTGTGTCATTCAAAGCTCTTTTAATTGGGTTTGATTGATGTTATACCCCCAATGTTTCAGCTTCTAGCTGATTGACAGGCTAGAATACCTTTTATCGACATTGATTAAGTTTTCTGTAATTCGATATCGATTCGGTTGTGTTTTTTTTATGTTCCGCGGTGTTAATTTATTTTCATTCTTTATGGGTTGGAATTAATTAATTATTAATTTTGTATTTAAAACACACCCAAGAAGCAATTCAACTCTTTTAATTGAAGTGACACACGCATAAGACTTTATAGGATATTGGGTGTGGACGAAGAACATTTCCCATAAACGTTTTTGAATCTACAAAATGAAGGCATGACTCCTGCTGGTATAGACATACAGCCTTTTGAATTGTTAATTAAAAATTAATAAAAAGAAAAAAACTAGAAACTTGACAATGCCACCTTCTTTCCACCTTTAAAAATTATAAATGCGACAAGCTGTAGGTATTCAAGCAAAGTTGGTGCAAAAAGAGCTGTTAAGGAACGTCACTTCGACATGAGGACACTAGTCACTTTTTTTGTCAATGCCCAGCACTCTGTCATACTAGGAAAAAATTTCTAGGAAATTACTTCTTTAATGAACTAGAAGAATTATCAGACGCTCCAAAGAGCAGCCTGTTAAACTTCACTAAGAACACAAAATGGTTAAATACTGAACAGACATAAAATCATAGGTTTCTGGGACGTTACAATACGTCAGGGTATCACAACGGATCTACATTGATCTAAGTGTGATGGTAATAAGATCAACCGTCAGCCCATTTTACCTAACCTAACGTCACTTCAGAGGAATGGTTAAGTAATTAAACTTTGCATGGCAAGTATTTTTTTTTTTTTCATGTCAAAGAAGTTGAGTTTCAATCAAGGTGTTACCTAAGTGTACGATGATGGAGAATAAGAAAAATGTGATTTTTATTATAAAAGTCCATCGTCTTGTATGTTGAGGTCGCTGTCGTTGTCATATCTCAATACTTCATTCATTATCCTGTCCCAGTGTAGTACACCGTAGTATAGCCTGTAGAGATTAAAATTGATGTATCCAGTTTTTCACAGAGGCAAAATATCAGCCTGGATTTTTTTCTATTGTGAATTTTTAATTTACTGTACTATTTTAAGTAAAGGGTCCGCCATCTAAGGTTTTTGTTTTTTAACTAGTGCTTATTTCGTGAATGGTAACACTTAAATCATGTCTGATTTGACAGATAATTAATTTTATCCTTCCGATGAACGAATATGGCTGTGTATATGCTTGAACAACACTGGGAATTATTGCGACATTACTTTGAAAATCCGATGACTATGAAATGAGATGAAGCTCATTTTGATCTTGGCGGGTATGTAAACAAGCAATTTGTCGCATTTGGGGCACAGAAAACCCGCACGCATACATGAAAAGCCGATACACCCAAAACGAGTCACTGTTTGGTGCGGATTTTGGTCCAGAGGCATTCTTCGAAAATGAGCAAGGAGTGGCCGTCACAATCAATGGCGATCGTTGTCGGGCCATGTTGAACGAATTTTTGTTCACAAAAAGTGAAGAGGACGATATTGGCAACATTTGGTTTCAACAGGACGGCGCGGCGCTACGTGCCACACAGCCGAAGCTACACTCGATGTTTTGCGCCCTGTTTTTGAAAAAAAAGTTATTTGGCAGACCCTTTACTTTTTGGGTGTTTTCCCTTAATTTGTTCTAAATTAAAAGTAAATAAGGTGGCGTAACAGAGCGAGGAACCCCAGGACCTGGCGCATTTTTCACAACCATGCCTTTTGAGGGAATGGAGGGAACCTACAATTTTCTGCCGGTTTCGAACGGCTAATTTACTTACGGAGAACTTGCCAATTCCTCGCGAAAGGCGATACCCGTGGAGAAAAAAGGAGTAGAGCGATAAATTTTCAAAAACAAAAAGAAGAACCATGAGAAGCCCTCGTTTCGATAGAAATGAGATTCGAAGGCTTTACTTAAATGTAAAAGATTATGTCAGGGTGGTAAGCCTCGAAATCAATCCTTAGAAAACCATCAGGGAAACATAGTGATGGTAAGGTTAGAGGATGCGATGTTCCTCTTCCGACGTTATCTCCCGTCCACCTGTTCCACCATCTCGATCAACATAGGCGGTGAATTCCATGAGGTTCTCCGAGAGACCCTCATCGATTTCAGTGGCTTCCTTTCTGCATCCTGGAATTCTATCTTTTGCACTGTCTTTACACTCTTTGTCGATGGCGACTTGTCTTCTTTCGAAGCCAAGCCATCGTCGACAGGCGTGACTACTGCCGACTTTTGAGCGGTTATCCCCGCTCGAATTATTCCTTCTTTATTTTCTATTTTCATATTATTTTAGATAGACATCTCTGCTTTGAGGTTTTCTTGGTTGTTCGACACTGCAACTGATTTGTTGGAGTGTCGAAACGTAAGCCCTCCACCACGACAAGGTGAGACCTCGTGAGAGAGGATAGAATCGCGGTTATTGCTGAGATTCTGCAAAGACCACTTCTGTGGAATGCTTAACGGTGGTGAGGACACAAACTCCTCTTTTTGATGGAATGCGCTTTTCAACTTGGACGATGATCAAGAACGCTGTCTTTCCGAACTAGAAGAAGTTAAACCTGCCATATGTAACCTTAAATCCAATAAAACAACAGGTGCAGGTGAGAGCAGCTTAAGTTGGCAAGTAGCGTCCAGCAACTGATTTGCATGATACGGTCGGAAGAAAGCATGCCCCATGAATGAAACCTCCGTATCGTATGTCCGATTCGAAAGGGAGACCTTCGCAATTGCGCCAATTATAAAGGAATAACTTGACTTCGTGTTGTGTGATCAGAAAAGTCTACCATTGACCAAATTTTCACATTCCAGTAGATTTGGGAAAAAAGCCCTTCAATAAAATGCCGACTTATTCCATCTTTTCACAAATTTAAATTTGAAGATCGCGTGTGACACTATTTACAGAGCTGTACAGAACCATTTCTATTTTTGGCATTCTTGCAAAACCTATACGACTCATGACTTTGGAGAATTCAAGCTGCTCCGTCAAGGTGTGTAAAGAACTCACCGAAAACTTTGATGTCAAAAAATGCTTTGACAAGTCGACAAACGTCATACGATTTTAATATCATTTTTTAAAAGATTGTACAAAACTCAAAGGTCAACACTAAAGGCATAATCTTTCAAAAGTCTGTACAGTTACTCGATTACCCAAACGATATTGACGGAGAAGCAAGCGTGATGTCGAAGGACCATTGAAACAGAAGCGATTAAATTGAGTTTGGTTAATGAGGGCAATAGGGAGTATATACTGTCAACAAAAAAGGACAGAGAACATCGATAAATTAAACGAAACTTCACAGCAGACGAATATAGCTTCCTCTAAGATCTTTTCAAGGCAAATCATTTCTCACCACCTCCTTGTTACCAATCTTCCAATCTTCCTTATCATCCATTTTTTTTTTTTTTTATTCGAAGAGCACAATGGATGTTTTGAGATCCGAGTAGATACTCTTATTAATAAATAAAACTCAAAAACGTATTTTTGGTTGACGTTCCAACTTTTATTTCTCACAAACTTAAATCTTCCCTTACCTTACCTTCTACTCGACTTTCCGCATTCGAAAGAAATCAAAAAGACCACCAAATGGAAACAAAAAAATTCTGCTGCTAACTTAGAGACTTGCACAAAATCCAATTTCCTTTTAAAACAGAATTGTAAACATCTTTGTCACTATCGGTTAACAGTTAGTCGTATACGTTGTACATTTTTCTTTTTATATTAAAACAAACACAAAAGGAGCAGGGTATTGAAAACCATAAAACCGTTTCAATAATTTTTTGGGCAAAAATTTAAAAAAAAATATTTTTCACTACACAAAGTGCACTTTCTTTCAATGAAATCTTAAAACCGATTTATTAAAATTAAACTTAACTAACAATCAATAAATAAGTTAGATGTCTTAGATCGTGGGTTATGACAGGGCCACAGGACCCGGCGAGAATTATATCGAACACAAAACCTAACTGGCTTGGTTTCCATACCGTTTGCTAAAATCTTCCAGTGCTTTAAGAACTTGTCTGGCTGAATCCTCAAGACGTTCATTAAAGTAATCCCTATCGGTAGATAAATCTCTGGCTTCCACCGATGCATCAACCATTTCACTATCTGCAGGTTCATCCATCTTGAACATCGATCCCAACTTGGGTAAAAAGAGTAGCAAGCAAATGACTCCGATAAACTTTACAATTTTCTTGAAGATAATCAGCTTGAGAAGGATTTTTCCCAGTGTAAACAGATTCAGCTTCAGCTTCAGCTTGCCAAACAGCCATTCGGGAATAGAGATCTGTTGCTGATTAGCGTGAGCCATGGAATGGTATTTAGGATGGTCATGGTAAATCACTGGAGGATGATGGACATATTCCGTTTGCAGTGGAGGACCATATTCTTGTTTTGGAGGACCATATTCCTGTTTGGGAGGACCATATTCCAGCTTTGGAGGACCATACTCAAGCTGTGGAGGACCATATTCCTGGTGCGGAGGGCCGTACTCCAACTGAGGCTGTTGCTGCGGTTCGAAATTGTATCCTGGCCCGAAAAAGTCCGACGGATTATTGTGGGAGCTATGAAGGGCTTGCAAATATGTATCATCGTTAACAACAGGCACAGCACTCGCGATTTTAAGGGCCAATATGCCAACGCAAAAGATTTTCATTAATAAGTTCATTGTTACACCTGCGTTAAGCTGAATTCGTTTAAGACACCTTTACCGATAGCCACCGACTGACCAACTAAAAGTTCGTTCAATTAACCAGTGTCTTCATTTAAGCTATCAGCCATGAATTGAGCAAATGTGTCATATGGGAAGTGAATTTCAATCGACTGGCTGATAGTTGCTAAATCAATGATAATAGTTGGTTGTTGTGTCGGTGGAAGAAAGTTGGAGCTGCGTTCCGTTGCACATCCGATCGAAGTGTGATCGGAATTGAAATTAGCCGATTGGGCATGTTCTTGTTATCACGTACAAATACTTTCTCTGCCCAAAAGAACTGCGATTTTTGATTGTGGCATGTGTGCTTCACGCACTTGTTTGGTGAGGTGCGATGGGATTATGTTTGGTTGGAATTTAACTTTTTTTTTCAAGACAAAAAAACTAAACATGGTATGCCCTAGCACATTAACGGGGTCTCTGTTGTCTTCAGTTGGTCCGTTTTCTGAAGAATGCAGACATTTCTATCGAAAGTGCGAAGGTTCCAATTTGGTGATCTAATTTGGATGTTACGTAATGAATGGGGGTGGATGCCTTTCGGAATATTAATTTCTACCGACGCCGACGAGACGTTGCGGTTCTTCTTTAAATGGCTGACATCGTTTATTTGAGATTCCGGGCATCGAGTATGTGGGGTCATCGCGGTTGTGGGTTATTTTATGTTTTATTTTTTTATTTTAGTACCAAGCCCTTCATGACGGCGATTATTTCGCAAACGCTCACAACTCTTTTATGACAAACTGTCAACTTTGAGCAGTAAATTTAAGTAGGGTATTTTCATTGTTAAAGGAGAAAGTGATTACAAAGTAAGGAAAAGAAAACAAACTTAGCCATATAAAAGCTTATCATGTCGTGTGTCAATTAGATACAAACTTAAAAATTGTATCTGCTCCCGCCCCAGGCTATGCCAAAACAACAAGCAGATAAAGTGTGGTAGGTAAGCTTTGAAAACAGACTATTATAGTTGTTTGTGGTTACAAAGTTGAAAGAAAAAAATTAAATATGACCTCGGACTTGAATTAAACGTTATTTTGGGAGGGAAATATGAATGATCAGTTTCTTTCCAAATATCAAATTTTTGAGTAAAGTTGTCGGCACATATGTACAAAGGTTGGCGGAACAGAGCGGATAGGCCGGGGCGTAGCACACTTCTCACAACCATGCCTTGTGAGGGAATGGAGAGGACCAACAATTTTGTAATCGAGAAAGCGCTTTTCATGGCAATAAATTTACTATCGGAGGACTTGCGAAAGGTCATAATCTGTTCTACAAGATTTGATAGAAGCGAAGGTCTCACTCTAGGAATAGTGACTTTCCATTAATTTTCTTAAGGCACTGCTTTTTTTAAAGCTTTCATGGGCGGGGACCTGAGATTTGTTTCAGTGTAGTGTCAAAGTATACGATGGCTGATGCTACTAACTTTAAAAGAGTTCTCTCATAAGGGCTTCATAAAAAAATTTTATCGGACAAAGTCTTACCGTCTTTGCAAGTTTTGTTTGCAACGAGTGTTTGTAGAGAGTGTATCTACGATTTTTTTATTTGCCTTTTGCTTGTTTTGTTTTATGGAAAACAGACGTCTAGAAATGAAATTAACGGACGTATCTTTATGCACCCAAGGTGTAGGTGGTGTTACGCATTTTTGAAAAAATTACTCAAAGAGAACCAATTGCAGTCGTTTCAGTTGAAAATCTCTTGGCGTTGCCAGAGTTCGCGCGATTTACACCTTGGGTGCATATAGACACGTTCGAAATTAACAGCAGAACGAATTGTTTGGTGTCCCTTTTAATTTATTGTTGAGTTCACTTACCATTTGACTTACTTTTGTTCAAAATATAGTTAAAAAGTTGCTCATACGCCACAGTAACTAAAAAAGAACTTACAACACTGCGCTACGCTAGAAAGACAGAAAGAAGTAGTTGTTTCTGCATCCACAGCCAAAATATGCTTAAGGTTCTACTCAAAGTTCTTATTGCTTCCAGTCATATTCTAGACACGCAAGGCCTCTTTGGATGCTGTCAGACGACTTAATTCTTGCTTAGGTTTTAGGCCCCCTCTTGGCATCGCTAGAAACGAGATTACTGATGAACTCGCTAAGCAAGGGTCGTATCAGACAGCTATCTCAGGACATGAACCAGCGCTTGGTTAGTCTAGGTCCTCAGTGATTGCTTCAATCAACGATTGGATTTATCAAGAGCACAACCGAAGATGGCATTTCTCTATTGGATGCAGATAGGCTAAGCGTGTCCTACCTAATCATATTACTAATCTGCAAATTCTTTTTATTTCATATCAGAAAAGCCTGCAAAAAATTTACTAGCGTTGCTGCGGGGCACTTGTCTTTTGCCAAAGATTTTAATGTGCAATACAATCGACCCTTCCTTCTGTGACTCCGGTAGAGATCGTGGATCGTTCCTCTGTCACTGTTCTGAACTTTCCCGAATCAGATTTCTGACACTCGGCGTAGACAAGATGTGATGATCTGATATTCCAGAGTTTTTGGTGGAAGCGTCTTCTTGCTTTTCTACGAACATTTGGAAAGCTAGAACAGAAAAAAGGATGCTATGTATAATGGTCGGTTTCTTAGGCCAGAGTGCTTAGTATTCAAAAAACTTTCGTCAAAAAAAATATTGGATTCGGACAAAATATGCTCATGCTCCTTTAACTTCAAGTTGTAAAATCGGAATGATTTCCAATGTCTTACATGTGCCGTCAGTGCCATCACACCAAATGAGTCATCTCAGAAGTAATTTTTCATGAAACACAGTTTTAAACGTTTGATTGTTTGGCCTTTTCTTAGCCAAACGAGTGTTTGATCGGTAGGAGGTTCGAATCCCAGAAAGATTCAGCCTTATTATGAGTTTTACGTGAACAACATTCCCCTCAAAAAGGTTCCCATTTTACTTTTCCCTTATTATGAGTTTCGGGGGAAAAATTTTCCATGTTCGAAAAAATTCCCTTATTATGAGATATTTTTCATGGTGTACTAAGTGAAAACGTTAAGAGCAATTTATTTCACTTATTTTTGTGAGGCGAACAAGTGAACAACAAAAGCGGAAAAATGTATGGTGGAATTTTGTACAGAGGAAACTCATAATAGCATTTAAAATTCCGGGCGAACAAAAATGTTCCTGGCAAAAAGCTGTTCACGTGAAACTCATAATAAGGCTGATCCTTTTTTATTTCCTTTCACGAGGAATGGGCAAGTTCCCCTTCGATAACTACAAATGGCATGAAAAAACTTTCTCAATAAGCCTCGGAATCGTTATACAGTTGTAAGCCTTTGTAATGCATTAGAACCCGATGTTTTCATAGCTTTGTCATCCTTTTTTAAATATTTTTAATCTCTTGATATTTCTTCAGGTCTTGTACCAAAGATGCCTTATTAGTGCCCATTACCCGCATTTAAGTTTCCGCGGTTCACATCTAATATACCTGATGTCTGTTGCTAAAATTACAAAAAACCAACATTGCCAAATATTCAGTTCTTGGACTGATCTCCATGGTTGTTGTTTGGATTGAACACCTCAACAACCTTATAGAAAATGAGATGCCCGCTAAAGTATTGGGTCATCTTCCTCGGGTCTACGTCAACCTGCGCAAGTACGCGCAGCGGCTTGCTTTTTGAGTTCTCGTTGGGGATGGTCAGGTCATCCACAAGCACCTTCGCAAGTGGAAAGTTTACATAGGTTTCAAACACAATATACGTGAGAATTTGAGTGGTATAAATGTATATCTCTACTGTGTATATTGGTATTTATTAACGCATACCAAAAGAATTTTCCTAAAGCCCAATCATCAGTTTTGGACATACAAACTCTCAACAGAAACGACCCGAGCAGGCCTACTAGAAACTTCTTTATGCCATTCATCTTAACAGAAGATGAGACATTTAAACTGCACAACCTTTTTTAGAGTCCTGAGAGGACTAGGACCTTTTAGAACACTTTCTCTTGAATTGTACTGGGTATTTTCGAAGCCGGTGTCTTCACTGGTCCATGCTTCGATGGACCAACTTACACACTAAAGAAACTCATTACTTCTTATGAACGTGTTCGTGCATTAACAGTTCACACCTTGCACCTAATCTGTGAGTAAACAAAATTTACCTCCTTAGCAAAAGCCATGAACTTGTATAAAACTTTGTAATCCAGTGTTGTGAACATCAACTTAATTATTATTCCACAGCAATAATTTCATCATATGAAGATCCGAATCGGTTTTTATTGTCTTTTGCTATTTTTATAAAATGTTTGAACTTGGTCCAATTCATTCGTTGATCGAAGACACTGGAGTTTCTTTGGATCTTGACAAGTAATTCGAATATTTCAAATTCAAAGCACGATAAAATTTTGTTGATAAGAGATTTTAGAGAGTTGCATAATAGCCTTGCAATCTCAAGTATCAGCAGTGCATTTTAAAAATGGTCTATAAATGTATTTTTAAGTAGTCATTGAGTTTCCTTGTTCGTATGGTAGTTTAGAGCTGAGACTGTAGGCATGCTATCAAATTGTTTTCTCTTTATTTGGATTTTTTGTGGGGCTTTTATAAATACAAATACTCACCACAACGAATGTAGACTTCAAGAATGGGTATCAAAATTTTAAACCTCACTTTTCCCGAATTTAATTCAATTGAAGACGTTGCCACAGACAACAAATTATTAAGAAGAGTATAACGCGAACAAAACAGGGGATAAATTAAAGAGATCCTCTTAAAACAGGATAATTGTTTTTGGGCTTGAGTAGGTACTTTTGTTTTTTTTCGCAACACTCTGTGACTTATCCGGCTAAAGTTAATTAAAATTGGCATTACCTTGAGATGGTCGGCCATTTTATTTTTTATAGCCGTTCAAATTCTGTTTCACCATCATGACGAGGATTTTTGTCCTTCCTCATTTCACGTCACTATGTCCTTGTTCGTATCCCTCAAAATTTATGTCTTACAGCCATCTCATTACTTGGAAATAAATTATTTAGCAACACCATCGCCACCCCCTCAACTCGCACAATCGTTGTTCCCAACTCCCCCTTCATCATTGTTTACTTAATACGGGCTTAATTTATTTATTTTCAATTTTCGCTTATTTTCCACAGCGGACAATCAATTGGGAAATTGTGACATTGTTGTCCTCAAGGAGACCTCATCAAGCTCTGATTCATTATTTACAGACCCCTTGACTCCAGTTGGCTTTCAGGCCGAAATAAATCAATGCTATTTCTCGGAGGAGAATATCTGTGAAAAATCGGTGGACGAACGCACGTTGAGAGAATTGACAGCAGCCGCCCTAGCTGCCCGAAATTATCCGCGGCAGAATAATAGATGTGAAAGAACACCACGTAGGCGAACGGCGACTTATCGCGACGTAGCTGAAAGACTAGCCAGATTGTCACAGACAGAAGTGACGCATTTAAATTTGACAGGCGGCAGCAGTAGCGTCAGCGGCGGCCGACCAATTTCGATTGACTTCGAAAGTGATTGCGCCGATGAGGAAATGGCTTTGCAGTTGGGAAATAAATTGGCCCAGGTGTTGAGCAACAGTGGGGGTAGCGGTTCGAGTATGATGGGTGGTGAGGATAGTGGAAATGGTAGAAGTTCAACTGAATTGGGCATTTTCAACGTTTCCAAGGCTAAAAAGATTGAACTGCAGAATTTATCGTCAAGAATTGCTGGTGGTGATATTGCCATGACAGGTAAGAACACATTTTTCCTGTTTTTGTATTTGTTTTTATTCTTTTCTGTGGTGGAATGAATGAGGTGCGGACATGCTCACATTGAAGTAGGTATGGTGACCAAAAAACATTGGTGTTGTATACACACATCGACTACTCAGAACGGGATAAGAGAAGATATAGGTGGTGTTTGTGTATGAATTCAGACTCGTTAAGTGCTTACTCAAGGCTTACTTAAAGTTTTTCGATAAACTTCTTGGTAGGATAGCTTTGGTTGCACCAATGACTTATCCCATATGAAATGAATTATATCCAGCAAAGTTTTGCTTTTCGATTTAAACTGAACAAGGGGTTCAGTAAATAAATTGTTTTTAACCAACAATGTTACTTTGCAGTGGATGATCGTACTGTTGACTACAATATCGGTTTTTGTCTTTAAAAAAATTGTTTAATTATTTTAACATTTAACACTGTTTTGTCTAGTTTATTGAACCAAATTAAAACTGATTAGCAGCAGTCAAAAGTACTATAATTCTTTAAAGTTGATACTCCTTTTCACTGAGGTTTCAAAAGAAAAGAGGTTCTGTTTTTTGATGTTCTGAACTAACGAAATACTATCGCTCCAACACTTAAAGTCGTTTAAATTTAAAAAAAAAAACGTGTTAAAAAGAACGAATGTATCGGATTTTGAAGAGTGACCATATTGAGATTGATAATCTGGGAGGTTCTAGACTCCTAACGAACTGACTAATATCTCAAAACATTCTTTCCCTGACTCATACTTTACATTTACATGAAACCTACTCCACACATAAATCTGCGGAGTAGGGGGGTTGCAGCCGGGCGACAAAGACCATTTGGCTGATACACCACAAGACTAACTACACTAATACTACATAGAACAAATAACACATGACAACAGCACGCAGTAGTACATGACGGTCCCCCATCTTGTCACTAACAGCGCTCATTCCGATTTAATCGGTGAGTGTAATGGCAGCTGGGGCATGTTCATGTTTAGGCTTCATTAGAGTGGATATCTAACTTCCTGAACCTGAATGTAGACTAAAAAATAAATAAATAGGGTGGCGCTACAGAGCGAGGAGCCCCTGGGCCTAGCGCATTTCTCACAACCATGCCTTGTGAGGGAATGGAGGGGACCTACAATTTTATGCCGGATCCGATTGGCTAATTGAGAAAGCGCTTTTCATGGCATGAATTTACTAACGGAGGACTTGCCAATTCTTCGCGAAAGGCGATACCCGGGAAAAACATTTTTGCCTCTGCTGGGATTCGAACCTCGAACCTCTGGGTTAGCAGGTGGACATGCTAACCATCGCACCACGGGTACCACTGAATGTAGACGTGTCGTTTTAAAAACTCGACAGTGCAGCCCCTTTGCGGCTAGATGCGACAATAGAGGTTTCATCGATTTTAAAATAAGCAGTGGCAGAGCAGTGGCTAGAGATTTTTGAACACTTTCTTTTTTTAAAGCGGAATTTTCCCAAGGTATGGTAATTTAACTGGCTTAGTCTCTAGACTTATTTACTTATGTGGGCACTACAGTTCTGGGGTCCTACTCTGTATTTCGTTTCGAAAAGCAAGTCTATTCGAAAGTGATATTCAATCCGATTACGAATTCGCACTCTGTTTTTCGTTTCAGAATCGAAAAAAAGTACTTGTTGATATTTTCATTGACGGAATACATTTGCGAAGTCTTGAAATATTTCTCATTATATATGTAAAATGAAGCAAAAAAATAATATCAAAGCAAATTACAAACAAGTTAAAAAATAAATAAATGAAATATAAAAATCATTTTCGGATTTGCCTTTCCGAAAGTGGCAGATTCGAATCCGCTTCAGAAATAAAGAGTACAAAATATTTGTTTTCGGAAATTTTTGCTTTCGAAACGAATTACAGAGTAGGGCCCCTGGGTGCACCTGAGCTTTAATTGGTATGTCTCGCATCGCAAACCTCTCCAATTTCTTGCACGCTGTCGTCAGCTTAACACTTCAATGTTTGAGGTCTTCTTTTACTTATCCTAAGGTAAAGGTCTTCTTTTACCCCACCTAAGACGAGGTGGTCTGTGCCTTCAGCGATTCCCGTCCAATGCGCCTTCGAAAACTTTTAGAGCCAGTGCATTGGCGTCCATTCGTTGTACATCGTAGTCTTGAGGTGCGTACTCTTCAACCTCTGTCTTCTGTCGCAGATTTCGCACTCTAAGTTTAACCAGATATCTAATTCTGTTTGGTTGTTTCATCAAAAATGACGCCTTCTTTGGTTCCGCTTGATGGTATGGTTTCGTTAACGCACTTGCGCGTTGCTATTCATTCGCTTCTCATGCCTCACCATCCTAGCCTTGGATGCCATTTTCCAATAAGATTATGGCGGTTATAACTCGTCTTTGTGTCTTCTTTCACCAGACGCTTCCGATTTTCATTGGAAACAGTACCATTAATCCTACGTATGACTTTTCTCTAGAAAATAACAATTTTCTTTGTCCTCATGGATAGGACTTTAAACATCGATTGCTTACTTCATCCAAAGAATAAAACGGTTAAGCAAAAGTTAGTACTTGATTTGTAGCAAAATCTTTGTATAAGTTTGCCTATCTTCTTCTTAGTTTTTCGGCGTTGCGACGATCGTTATCTTAAAGGAATCACAGCTCTTTTAATTGTCTGCTTCACACTAGTGATCACACCGTAGCTACGCTTTACACGGATCTCGAGGCTTCTTAAGCGATCAAGCTTTTGTACACTTGCTGTCATAGCTACATTTGGTATATCTTCACAGCTACCGTCATTGTGAACCTTTTGTGAGTTCTGGACGCGCAACCGCTTAGAGGGTATTTTTATATCACTAAAGATGACGGATTTTTTTCGCTACGTCATTCACTACGCTTTTTTAAGGTGTCGCTACAGTCCGGGTCGGACCAGGGCCTCAACCAACATGCTTCTCAACTAGCAACTAGCTGCCTCCAGTTTTGCACGCCAAGTTGGTTGAGGTCTTCTGCTACTCGCGGTCTTCCTCTACTGCGCCGTCCCTCGGGATTGGATTCGAAGACGTTCCGGGCCGGAGCATTGGTGTTCATTCGCTCTACATGACCCAGCCATCTAAGCCGCTGCACCTTGACTCGTTTGACCAGTGCCACTGTACAGCCCGTACAGTTCGTGGTTAAATTTTCTTCTCCACTCTCCATCTATGCAGACGGGACCAAAAATCACCCGAATAATTTTTCTTTCGAAGCATCCTAAATCACTACGCTTACTCTATAAATAATGTCGTTATCAAAAGTTGCTATTAAAATTTTAACAACTCTTAAGAATCACATTTCCGTTCAAATACTCGTAGATGTCTGGATTAGAAGACGTGAAACACTCAGTCTTTTTTGGGCTAATGCGGTTCCTACTACCTTCTAAAAATTGGACCCACACGTTCAGTGTTTCTAGCAGCGATGTATGATCTTCACTAATGGCTCCATCATCAGCAATGTTGATGTACTTTGCTGTTTTGTTCCTTATCTTCCAGCAGGTAGTCAAGGACTGTAATAAAGAGCAGAGGTCTCAAGAAGTTTCCTTGGTGCACACTTACTGTGAATTGGAACCCTTCGGTAAACCCAGCTGGACATGATGATCGTGCGTTACTCTTTTAGCCTTCCATATTTTCGGGAAGACTAGTAGCATCCGTTTGTTGTTAGATAATTTTTAACAACATCCCTGGCGGTATCACAGTTGATTTTCAATGCATGTAGTATGTTCTCGCAACACGGTGTTTTTCTTAGCCCTAAGAAAATATCTAACCGGGATCAAGCAGGATCTTATTGGCGGAAGATTGACGTCTTCAAAATATAAAACCACGCGACCTGGAAGCTTCTGACGCAATAATTATTATAGTTTGTCGTGTTACGTGGCTTTTTGCTACGTACCCCCATGGTGGTATGTAGTACGACTCGTTTAATTGCTCCGAACGCAGGAAAATTATGTTGGAGCAATTTTTTTTGACTGAGCGTGCAATACCATGACGCAAAGTCTTTACAAAATTAACCACGACTTCATTCTCTTAAAACTTCTTTACAGTTTTGCCGATAGGTTGCGTAGTTGATGTATTTTGACGACCAAAATCATCGCTGTTTTTAGTAAGTTTTAATAATTTGTGTTCGATTGCTAAGCGATCAATTATCGTAAATGGCCAACACTCAGCTAATATCATGACACTGAAAATGATAGCTAAATTTGGCAGATATTAAATGTCACCGCTATTAATTTCTTCAAACCATGAAATGAATACCTCGTTTTAGCATAGATCTAAATTCATGGTAGAATGGAATTGCGCGTTCAATTGTCCATTTCGATGGTCCCCTGAACTTCTTTTATCTGAATCCAAATGGATAATCAGTCCAGTTGAATGAGAACCTACATGGATTTCGAAGTTCTTACAAAACAGGTATTTAGTGACCACTTTTAGACCTTCCTAATACATTCCCGGTCTTAAGATATTCTGTACATATATGAAAAATTAGCATTGTACATTCCTGCAAGTAACTTTTCATACTTTAGTCATAAAGTGGTCATGAACTTACCTCAGACGGATATTGCGGGTTAAATCGATTAAAAATAATGAAAAGTATGCCCGAGTTGACGCATCAATTATAAAGAACAAGACAACTTGGAACAATTTCGAACAGCACTACAAAGCCTATTTTTTCATATATGAAAGGCTCTACACTAGAAGATAAGTTTGAATAATTAAGATTGCCATTGTGATGTCCCCAAAAAAAACCTCCTTTCGTTACGACCTTGAATTTTCTAAAACCTTTATTTACAAAAATATTTAAACAACTCCCCCTTCGCAATACTGTTGGCTTAAAAAAAAAAAATACGAAAAAAATTAAAGTGTCACCCTATTTCGTGACTTTCTCCTAAATTACCAGATGAAAGCCAAAACGCTTTTGTTTGTAAGGATTAACTAATTTTGTTCCTTAAATCAAATTTGACTGAGCCTTTCCAATCTTATAATACATTCCTCACATCACTTAAATTTAGACAACATTCCAGAACCCTATATCATTGTTGATGGAGTCCCTTTTTTGCAGAGCAAAGAAAAAAAAGAACATCCTTGCAGTCAACTAAATCTGTGTTCCCTGACTTAAGACTCTTTCCTTAAGAAAATATCCTCCTAGGCATGTGTGCTTAGGATCAAAAGTTTTTTTTTCTCGGTATAAATAATTAATTTGCATTTAGCATCTAAACAAAATAAAGATTTGTAAGAAGTTTATTTTTAAACGAAGATTTAATGTGTATCCCTCGTATCTATCCCTTGTTGATATTGACCAAATAATATAAACATTTTGTCATGAGCATTTTAAGGAAATTGCATTTCCATTAAAAAGACTATTTGACTATTTGACCAATTCTATTCGAGATGTCTTGTCTACTCTTAACAACAAAAAGGGAAAAAAAGTAAGAGAAGGTTTGCTTAGGATACATGCCATGTTGTATAGAGGAGATATATACGAGTATGGCTGTATCAATGTAAAAAGGATATGGACACAACATCATGTCTATGACAAAGGTAGCCAGTCCTTAGGGAGATACGGAAACTTAAGGCTATTGTTACTTTTAATGGAATGTTTGTATTTGTTAACGTATTTTGTAAAGGTACACAACCAACCATCAGACATCAGAACCAGGTTCAAATCCCCGAACGGACATAAGTTGTCGTACTTAGAGAATACTAGATTATGGGAATGTTTGTTGTTGGTCATTACTCTCAGTATTGGTATTCCAAAGGATACCCATAAGTTTCTAGGATGACAGGGACAACTTTGCTGTTTTTGGTTAAGGAACTGATTTTATTTGTGAATTTAGCAAATATTTTAAATCACTGGAGGGTGGGCATAAGCAAATGCTGTTATTATTAATGAACATGAAGATTACAGTCTTTTGTGAAAGACAATTTCTGTTTGCCGACTGAATAGAATTTTGTGTAAATTCAATTTGTTTGCAGCGTTTGGTGAAGTGATTTCGTTTCTAATTCTATTTATACAAATTTAAAAAGCAAATCTTGAAAAAAAAGGGACACTCGCCTGCAATCTTTGTTTTGTCCATTGACGTGGGACAAAGCCCTGAAGAGGAAAATAAATGAAAGTTCCTGTTCCTACCCTACTTTCGATGCCATAATCATAAAGCGAATCTTTGTAAAAGAGAGATTAAATCAATTTGTGTCCCGCTAAAAAAAATCAATTTAATGTGAAGCGTATCCTGATCAAATTTAAATAATGAACTGCCCGCAGGCACCATCTGTCCGGAAATAATGTTAACCTTTCTCTTATACTTTAAAAAATGAAAAATATAAAGCAAAACGCTCAAACAAGGGGATGAAATGGAAGTTTCATATGAAAAGAGGTTTTCTTTCGAAAATAAAAAAAGAGGAAGGAAGAGTACTAAGCGTGTCTTAGAGTATTTACCCTATATTGGTGTCACTCTTCAGATTAAAGGATGATTGCTTATAGCTAAAGAGGAGCGCTAAAGACTTAAGTAATTTTTATGGTTCCCTGGAATCTAAGACGAGGTTCACTAAACACTTCGTGAGATCTCATACTCAACAGACTATTCCAGAAAACTACTAACTACAGGGAACTAATTTTTATGGTTCCCTGGAATCTAAGACGAGGTTCACTAAACACTTCGTGAGATCTCATACTCAACAGACTATTCCAGAAAACTACTGTACCGATTTCAAGAATTCTTTCACTATCCCTGAATTTTCCTGAGTAGCATCTCCGTATTTCAACGGAAGCTACGTGGGGGAAAACGAACGAAGCCGGGGATAAAAACTAGTCGTAGAAACAACCTAGCCAACACTTTCTATACCATGCTTCTTACTCCATCCTACTTGTCACACCCATATCCCTTCGCCGTAAAATTTTTAAACTTTATTCAAAGGAAGTAGAATACTCCAATTTTTTTTCTTTAAGACACAAATAATATCGATCTCTAGAAAAATTGTCGCGAAACGATAGACATTTTTTCTGTTTTGCAAGAAAATTGTCCGGAAATATAACGGTGCTGCTATTGCCTCGCCGTGCAGTGAAAGGTTTTTTTATGTTGGGCAAGAATTTAGGACGTGTCTATCCAATAAGGTCTTATAAGAGTCGTTTAAGATATGAAGACGGATCGTGCAGTTCGTGTTCGTTCGTTTAATACGACCTTTTTGAGTAATTTGACGTTGAAACATGTTACTCGTGCCGGTTCGTTTAAAACGAAACCATTCAGTCGTAATTGTAGAGTTTATAAATTGCTAACCATCAGCAGCCTCCTTAGCATTTTAAATCGTTTGAAATCTTATTTTACTGCCTACTTCTTAACCATGAGGAAAGTGTCGAGTTTACTGAATATATTGACAGGGTGCGTTCAAAAATTAAATTCAAAGTTGTTGAGCCCCTATTGGAAAGCCCTTTATTTTTTCTGTGAAATAGTACATCTCATTTTTTTAAATATTATAGTGGCCTTTACTATCTTTTTCCAACTCCACAAACATTCAAAAGTTTGTCTTTCGTCCCCCGAAAGTAATTTCACTGCCATGCAAAACGCTTTCTTGATTAGCAGTTCGGAGTCGGTAAAAAATGTAGGTCCCGGTATGGTATAGAGAAATGTGATAAGCCCTCAAGGCGCCCCGTTGTGCTATCCCCTATACAGGGTGTTCCGTACTTCGTATTATCCTTTGGGGTGTGATTCTTGGTCATATTCTAAGAAAAAAACTGTTCTACAGTAAAGCTCAATTCTCAACTTTGACATCACTTTTTGACAATTTAAGAAAAGGCTAACTTTGGTGTACTATGACCTATGTTAAATTCGATATCTCTGTCAATACTAATGGTAGAGACCTAATCATAGTCTTAATTTTTTGTAGAAATAACAACCTTTGAGACTGTATTTAAGTTTAGCTTTCACAGGTTAAGGGTTGCCAGATTTTCAATTTTAAGTGCTGTTCAAATTTTCTTCCCAAAACAAAGTTTTAACTTTGAGGTCATTTTTTTGCAGAAAATGCCTGGTAAACATGGAGTTTCTTTATTTTTTGCAGATGAACTAAACAATAATAAAAAAAAACTTATTAATAAGTGCACTCAAAAACCCATAGATTTTATGATATTTGAAAAAATACAAAATGGGTAAAATTAAAAAAAAAAAAAAAGAAGAATTTTAAATTTGAGGTTTGTTTGAATAAAACAATAATATGGGCACTTTTAGTAGTTTTTCTATGTATTTAATACAAATACAATTAAAACAAGTGCTCAATATTATTTTAGTAGTATTTTTATTTCTTTAACTTAAATGTAGGCCTTTTAAACATAAAACTATGTCCAGCATTAAAATATTTAAAATAAAAAAAACTAACTGGTAGGTACTTTAGCACGTATCCAGCGAATAGAATAGTCATTCTAATGTGATGTACATTTGTACATTTCCTACAGCCAGTTTTCGGTGAAGTCTTACCATCTCAGCAGAAAGTTATGTCTGTTGATATTTCATCCGAAAAATTATTTTACATTCAAATATTTTTTTGATTAAATAAAAGCAAAGCATTATTACCTCAAGTGAAGAATTTTCACGCTTTTGTTGAAAACATTTAAAAATCCCAAAGTCTTAACCGGGAACCGATTGTCTATCAAATTTCAATATAATTTGATATTGATAATTGAAAACATACCCTAAACCTAAATTAACTTCTTCAAGAACTCTTTTCTCATTTTGTTTATCTTTCGTATACACCGAAGTATCGCTTTCGAATTAATTGAAAACTGATGAAGAAAAGTATCAATCAAGGATCCTTGAACAGACGACCTCCTTCTACTTTTACCTTTTTTTCCTCTGTGAAGAGTTCAAATTAAAAAAAGGAAAAAACTTCTTGTTAATTAGAGGCTAACGTTTTTTTAACTAGCTACCTTAAATCCTGAATTGATACTTAAGAAGAAAAATATGTATATTCAGTTCACCCATCATCCGCATTCAGCTCATTCAGCTTTCTCTAACAACAAGAGTTTAATAGATGCCCGGACATGGAAAAGGGTAATTTTAATGAAATCAAATTGTTTACCCTAATAAGGATGTTTTCCATTACTTTTTGTTGCTCTCTTGTCGTTGTTTTCTTTGTTTTGTTAAAAAATTAGGTGTTGTCCTTAGCTTTTCTTTCTTTTTCCTTTTTTTTCTAAGAAGAATTGAGTGAGTCTTGGGTAAAAGTCTGTTGCACGTTATATACGTTCCATACTTGGTCCTTCGAAGCAAAAATAGGATTTTCCAAAAAATGAAACAAAGTTAAGCTAACCCATTTCTTTGTTTAATTGAATTTTTACAGCAGACAACTTAACACCGGGAACAATAGTTAACAAACAATCACCCTCGACAGAAACTCAATCAACCGTTATAATTTCATACAAATCACCACCCCCTACACCTGTATCAGGGTTGGCAGCATCGACATTCCAACATCAACATCAGCAGCATCAAAATGTGGAAGCTCAGCAGCGGGATGGAGGAACACCAGCATCATCATTATTATTATCAACAACAACCCCTCTAATAACAACAGCAAGCAACATACCTTCAGGGGGACGGGTTGAAGCGGCCACCCCGATAATTACCTCCGCGACATCAACAGCGAGTGCTTTTGGTAGCACCAACACAAATAACTGCGCCGGCAGCAATGTCCTTAAGAAGGTAGCATCTTTTACGGTTGAAAGATCATCACAAAATGCTTGTTCGGCCAGTGGCAGTACGGGGGTTTCAGGTGCTGCGACAGGTATGGCGGATGGGGGCTTACTCAGGCGGATGTCTTATGTCCCACAAAAGTTAAGCTTTGCCGCCTACGAAAAGTTTGAGGGTAAGTTCTTTTTCTTTTTTTTTTTTTTTATTATTATTTTGTTCCTTTTTCTTCTTATATACATTTTGCGTTTTTGAATTCTTAGCCCGAAATGTTTGTTTTATGGCCAAGGAGGCGGAGTTAATGACTTGTATAATGGAGCATGGAAGATGGTTCATTATTATGTGCGAATTGGTGAATTCAGTCAACATGAATTTTTAAGTTCTTTTGTTTGGCTTTCGGCAATAGAACAGGTTCATGTTATGGAAATTGTGTACTTACCTACTTGAAATTGAGTACTTGGAATGGGTTCCAAATTTGTTCTTCTGTAAAAGCTGGAAATTGATCTCTCATAAAAGTTGTGTTTTGTTTTCCTGTTGTGTTTTGTTAACTAGTTATATCTAAACTGGTTTTATAATTTATTTAAAGTAGCTCATTCAGAAAATTTAACACAGCCTTAAATGTGTAGGTGGTAGGTACCTATTGTCGATACGGAGGACGCTTTATGTTTTTTGGTCAAAGGGTCATTGTTCAGGTCAAAGTTTAAGTCTTAGAAAGGTCAGGTTTCATTTTGGAATTTTGTGCTGCCTTCAATAAGTCTTGGGGTGGATAAATGAATACTAAAAACTTTTTTCAAAGAATTTAATGCTTCACGGGTGAATCTTTAATTTTTGTTTATTGACTGGGCACTGGGGGTATTTTAGAGCAGAGCAATAAATTTCATCACAAAGGTGTAGAAAAATATCTGCGTATGTTAAAGAGTAGCTGTCATAGTAGCTGTCGTAAATGAAGTAAGTCCAGGTTTTGTATATTGTAGTACTTTTATTATGTAAGGAAATTTCATAAAGTTGATTAGTTTAACGTTTTCAAGACTGTTCCACGTAAATTGAAGCTATAGAAGTAGATACACGCAATTTCAGTTTCTGACAACCATATATTGTGCTGTTTCGCCTTTTGCACATTTTCAAATTCTTACCTCTGGTAGGGGATGTCAATTATCCAAATGTGCAAAAATGGTGTGAATGATGGTAGTAAAACTTAAAATAGTATCATTGTAGTTTGGAAACGGAGGTTGGCTTATATTTACTAAAAAAGAAAATGAAGAAAACTTTTACTCGATCGAAGTCATTTAAAACTGAAGGCTGGCTTTGGCTGTCTTTATTTTGACTTTTAGTAATAAAGCTATCCCAACGCTTTCTGTTGGCCTAATAAATACTTTTTTATGTTAAAAAAGAGGGCGCATATACCAAGCTGGAACATTCTGACCAACTGCCGGTTCATTCTACCTTTCATAATACCAACCTTCCCCCTTTTTTTGGTGCAGTGGGTGGGAATAAGGTTGTTGTAATTTCACTAGATGAAGCTAGAAGGTCTATAGCAAAGTAGATGCCCGGGGCCGGACTCAAACCTATGAGTATGGTCCATTCTCTAAACACTCAACCACTGTACCATTCCTGCCCCTTGAACTCATCATATTTATAGACTGAGGGAAGTAGGTGAAAACCCAAGACCGATAGTTATTTGCATTTCAATTTCAAAAAACTACCTGAAAGTTGTGCAATTAGTATTCCTTGAGTCTTTTTACTCTCAATTATTAAAGAAACTTTGAAATTCAACGAATTTACCACCGACACCACACAGAACCATCAAATATTTAATTCACCACCAAAAGCGCGGTGTTTATCTTAATCTCTTTCTACCGTGTTTTTGCAAAGACTTTTGAAGCGTTGCTGTTCAAACGCCTGATATCCTTGAGTCTTCTCACACATTTTTGGATGCTTCCATTGGGAAAACTTTGAAAGTCAACGAATTTTCTACTGACCCTACACAGAAGCATCACATTTTTACTTCACCACCTAAAGTGTGGTGTCTTGTTTAATCTCTTTGTAGTGTGTTTTTCCAAAGACTTCTGAAGCGTTGCTGTTTATACGTCTTACATGTCCCAGCCGTCGTGGTAGTCTTGCTATTCTTATCAAGTAGAATCTTTTTACTCTAGCAGCTATCTCATCAGTTGAAAACTGCCCACGTTTGGATTTTTAATGCAATACATTTCCTTACCATAGGTAGGTGAAACACCAATTGAATGAAACAATTCGTTTTGCTTTTTATATAGAAAAGTATTTAATTCAGCCTTTATTAAGAATTCTTAGCTGTCTAAATTGAATTGTAATAAACAAAAATTAACTTCAACGAAAAATTTGTTTTGACAGAGAGATTAGGTACTATGTCGCCTTTCTGCGAAAAAAATATGATTAGTTGAAATAAAATTGCGTCCATCGTTTGCATTTAAAATTAATAGGTGCCGTGGCGAAATAGTTAGTGTGTCTGATTGTTACGTGGAAGGTCAAATGTTCGAATCCTAAAAACATTGAGGAAAAAAATATTTTTAGGTCCCTATTATGAGTAGCGAATCAAACGTTCGATTGGAAGCGAATGTTTTTGCGAGCTTCTTTTATAGCGGTATTATAGGTTGTAGAAACAAAAGCTTTGCAGAAAACTTTTTTTTCGACGTTTAAGGTATGTCAAATAAGAGAATGGACGAAGTTTAATGAAAATAATCCAATAAATGAGTTTCTCTAAAACATTCGCTTCCAGTCGAACGTTCGATTCGCTACTCATAATAGGGACCTTAAAAAAGGTTCGCGTACCGCTTTCGCGAGAAATTGTCCATTTCTTTGACAGTCACTATCAGAGAAACTGACAATGACTGTGAAATTTCATGCCGTGACTCCATCAGCGGTTCGGAATGGGATAAAAATTGTAGGCCCCTTTCATTATCTCACTAGGTATGGTTGAGAGAAATGCTCTAGGCTCGCTCTGTTGCGTCACCCAATTACGTATGTTCGACAGACTAATGTCCACTGGTATCCACACATACATTTTGTTGGTATCACATTAGTCAGTTTTCTCTCTTAATTTGATTTATTGGACGGCCGATGACGGAATATCTAACGAAAAAATTTAATAAGCGTCCTAAATTTAATCAAATTCAGATTTAAACCAAAGGCAAGAGGTGTACTGGAAATAGCAAATTATTTGTGGGCGAGATTAACCATTTCGTTAATTTTTAATTTGATGTTGATTTACAAAAAAACCACAGATAAAACAAATTTTTTGCGTTTGTCACATACTTTAACTTCACCAATTTGAACATTGCACTGAGCCGTCTTACATTTTAGTCGTGATATAGAGTTCCCTTTAAATTCTGAGTTGAAGTGAAGTGCAAAATCGCAGTGGTTCTTTTTTTTTTTGTATAGAAAGCTCCAAAAGACTGATGGAATTCGTGGACATAGTTTTACATTAAAATTTCATGAGAATTATTTCCTGTTACTCGTGAGGAAAGTTGCTAGGTACTTACTTAAATTTAACTGCTTTTGAATTTTAACATTTGACATATATTAAGAGAACTGCTTTTTGTAAAATGCAAGACAAAAAGAGTCTTCCAAATAATTTAACAGAAGGAATATCCAACGTCATTTTGTTTTCCATGAAATGTCCCCTCTTATAAAATCTATTCGTTTAAGAATACTATTTTAGTACTCAACCCAATTATTCATTTTATACCTGTTCCTAGGAACTCGAAGAGGAACACTTAGCATTTCCAGCCAAACCTTGCTAAATTTTTCAAAATTTCCCAGAATAAAAACTTGACAAAAAGATAAACCATATTCCTTAGAAAAAAATACACAATGCAAATCTTTTATAAAACATCGTTTGTTTGATATGCCATAGTAACTGTACACACAAGTTGTCTTCCTGCATTCCTGACAAATCTCCCAAGTAAAGCAGACGGCAAAACAGCAATTTAAAGATTTGTCTTCATTTCGAATCCTTTTTCTCGGAGGTAGGGGAGCGATTCCAAGTGTTTAGTGATTGTTTTCTTGTTAAATTTTCTCTCAGTTCACTGAATTTATAACACAAAATGCAATGCAATAGAGAGAATGGTAACAAAGCAAAACATAATGTGGATTGTGGAGTATAGTTGCTAACAACAAAGCAAGGACCTTTATTCCCGTGAGGTAGATTTGGTTTCTTGAAGAGGATTTCCTTTGCAGCAAATTAAATTAAATGGAAGAACTAAATCGGAACTACCTAGGGGGTAATTGAAGGTATTTTCAAATCAGATATTATGTGAGGTATTGAAAATCCTTTAGAAACTTGTATTTTGGTTCAGAGCAGCTCAATTTCGCTTATGAAATTTATAGGTTATTGTTACTTGAAGTATAGCCACGTTGTGGTGACAGCAATTGAGATTACTTGAAAATGTATAGCATCATATATTTCATGGTTTTGGTTTTTGCATGCTTGCAGGAGTGTGATATGTGCCTACTTTGAATCACGAATGGTGTCTTGAGTAAGCTCTAAAAATTTTTTTTATGGGCGGCCGTGGTGCAGTGGTAGAGTGTTTAGTAGATAGGCCGGACGCGTGGGTTCGAATACCGCTCTAGGTATCTACTTTTCTTTCAGCCTCCCATTTTCATATGGACGCCGCGCCGCCCTTGAGGTTATATATGTGAAATTACTAACAACTTATTTCCAACTACTGCAACACAAAAAAAGGGAAGGCTGCTACTCTGGTAGTACAATGGGCCAGATATTAGGTCTGAGTTCTCCAGATTAGCATATAAGCCTCCTCTTTTTTCATAAAAAAAAAAAATTTAATACTTGGAATCAAAATAAAAGTAGTTTTCCGTTTCTACCCAGTGAGTGTTTCAACGCCTCACAGAACGGCTGTAGGTTTAATACTCGTGTTGGGTTTTTTTTTGTAGATTTTTCACAAACTATTTGTATTATCTGAGGTTTTAAAAAAGAAAATGTTCACTTGCTTATCTTCTTTCTCTGCCAATTCTCTATCACGTTTTGACGATGCGAACCAAACTCTTTGAACCCACGATACCTCCTCCCCAGTGTTTCCTGATTTTGTCTCGGGGCGTTGTAGTTAGTCTTGACAACCTCCAAGATCTTGCCCAGGTTGGGCTTGTCGTTCGCTCCAACACCGATCAAAACGAGCACAGTGCAGGTCTTGTGACGGACCAAGAGTCCCAAAAAACGCAGTGTGGAACGCCCATCTTACGGCACAAAGCTGGCAGGAATAGAACCAACTCTAAAGAATCGACATCTTGAGCGACAAATCGAGCCTTTTTCTGTTCAACCAGCTTGGTGACAGTGTTTGTTCCTGCCCGCACGAACGTCGGCTTCTTTTTCGGTGACAAGATTCTTTAAACGCTTGGTCAGAGCCGACTCTGGCCTGTAATTCTCGAACACTTGAATATTTTAACAGCTGTGGTTTGGCCAAGGATTGTGTAAGCTGGCGTATTGGAGGAGGTACCTAAAAAAACGCGTATGAAGAACAGCCTTTTGGCGCTAGACGCGAATGTACTAAAGCGATCTGCCGAAAATAGATAAATCACGTTTTGGCTGGATGTTTTATTCAGTGCCAAATTTCTTTGGCCTCTTCTCGAAAAGCTGGTTGACAGTTTTTTTTGACTAAGGCTTTCTTCAATGCCAGAGGGGCTGACCAGAGGGGGCCACTGGCTTCTTGTTCGGTCTTGGCTTCTCAACATCCATTGATGTTTAATTTGTATAAAATGTTGTTAAGGTAAAAAACAGATTTTCGGCCGCTCAAAAACAGAGTTGATGTTAGACTGACACTCAAATTCAATTTCAATTCAACCTCTAAGTAGAACCAGAACCTCAGATATCAAGATCATGAGTGGCATAGCAATAACCTCATTCGAATACGTTATCCTGCCTACCTCACAAAAGCAGTTTTGTTTGTTTCAGACGTCTTTGACTGACTTGCTTCAGTCAGTTTTGTTTGTCTGAAACTTAAACTCAAAAAAACATCTTTTCCTCAGTTTCTCTGGTTTTCTTCCAGACACCGTGTTTGATTGCAATCGTTTGTAGCAATTTGTTGACATCTGCACTTGATTCTCTGTCAGAGTGTCCAACACCTCCGATTGTAAAAGTTGATGAGGATGAAATCTACCTTCTCACTGCCTTTTTATAGAAGTAACACTCTCTCAGGAACATTAAAAAATGTTTTTTTGTAGTTGAAGGTTGCCGACGATATGTTAAGAAAAATATTAGCGGTAGGCTTAACATTTTCTGAGGATCGTGTCATACTTACCTGAAATTGGTACTTTCTCCTACTTCAGTGTCTTCAGGAAATAACTAAGAAGATTTCTGTACAGCTTATTTTCAGTCCCCCTAGCTTTTTAGAGTCACTCAACGAATTCATAAGAACCATTTTTAAAGAAAAATTCGTCCAAAGACAGTTTTGCCATTATCGCCAGGGGTGAGGAAAAAACTGACTTTTCATCTTTTTATTGAATCGAATCTAAATGCCTTCTTCTTTCGCTATGTCCAAAAAAAACTCTGATTTCAAAAGACTCACCTCAATCACAATTACTAATAGACCTGTTGAAAAATAATTCCATGAGAGAAAAATATTTTCTATGCTCGAAAAGCCAGCTCCTGCTTATGGTCGGTCATACTCATACTTGGTGGTATCAAAAATTTTATTTTAATTCTCAAACCAAATTTGTATATTTGAAACTCATAATGCTACAGGTAAACCTAACTCGAAAAAAAAAAATCAAAATAAAATTATGGACGTACGTCGAACATATTTGGTTCTTTGAAAAGATATTAGAATCCCATTGAATATCCTTTCACCTCTGTTTAATTCAAGGATAAAGGAAATTTTCCTTTTTATTCAGCGCTTTCATTTTTCCACAATGATTTGATAGCACTGATGTACTGTACAAGTGTACATGTACCATAGCGGCGAGAAATAACATTTACAAAAGAGAAGAAAACTATTTCAGACGAAAATATATATTTTTAATGAATCTGGATAGTGGAGATATGTAGGTGTAGGTAGGTAGGTACTTATATACATTTTCGGAGATGGTTGGTTGGTATAACTGGAGCAGCATTAAGAGCATAATGGTTGGATGGGCAGGTTTCCATCCATTAGGACATTTGATTTCTGTGATTTCGTGAAGACTTAAGCATATTTATTTCGTTTCGTTTTTTGTACGGACAGTGAGGAGTTTTTTTTTTTTATTATTATTTTTGTGGCTGTTGTGTGGGATCTGAATATGGAGAATGCTTGAAATATATTTTTATGTTTATGTTCATTCTTCCACAACGTCAATTGTTGTTTGCGTTTGGTGAAGAAAACGGTTGAAAGGATATTTCTATTTAGCATTCATTTAGGAAAGGATCCATCAAAAAAGGTTTTATTGCTTGCATGAGGGACTTTCTTTGCTCCTTGGTTCTTTTTTTTTCTCTCTTGGTCTTTATTTCTTATTTTGAAACCAGACGTAAATACTTTAGTTAATTAAGGAATGAATGGAAAAACCAAAGTTGCTTTAATGAAAGAAATTAAGTTCTCTATGCGCCCTAAGAAATTCTCATTTAAGCATTGTGGTATGTGAATCAATGAGTTGTGTGTGGGAAGAGTTATCATTGTGTGCTTTTCTAGTCGTGATAGTCGATGCATTGAGATCCATTTTGGTTGGTAAGATGAAGCAGTTGTTGATGGTGTGTTCAGGGCTTTCTGAATGCAAAAGAATACAAAGACAAATCCATCAAGAATCCGATTCATTGAACTACCAGAGTAGGACCGGCTTTCCCTTCCTTTTTGGTGCAGTGGATGCTGGATGGACATACGATGGTTGTAATCTCACTTATAACTTCAAGGGCGGCGAGCGTCCAGATGACAATTGGTTGAAAGAAAAGTGAAGAATAAATTTTTATGAGCTATTGAAATTGACAAATAAATCTAAAAACTCATTAAAATCAGAAAAACGCATGAAAATGTTATTTGAGTCGATAGTGTGGTCGATATCTTTAAGCATGATAATTTTATGCAAATGTTGGCCGAGACTGCACCTAAAATGGTTTATAAGCCTAGTCCAATTTTGACATAATCTTTCTAACATTTCTGCCGGTATCTCACGTATATACATGTTTCAATGTTGGCTTCCAGTGATGTCATTGTCCAGTAAGGCTTCTAATCGAAGTAGGCTTGTCGCTATAGATATGAACCTTAACAAAGCCCCACAAAAAATTGTTTACAGGCGTCGTGCAATCTAAGCGGCCAATTGACCGGCCCTAAACGTAATGAAGTAACAGAGGCCCCATTGCTGCGAACGGCGTTGAATCTATAACTCACTTAATCACTAACACTGACAGTTGCGATATTTTCCTCAATATCAATTCGCACTCTCTCTTTTCATTAAAAACGACTAACTTAACGCGTTCTTGGTACCACCCTGCGTCCTCAAAGATGTCAGGTTCCCCTGGGTTCTCCATCATAAGAGTCCAGTAGGAGGCTTGGAGTTTGTTCAAGATAGTCGTTCATTGACCGATCACGCCATCCGTGTTACTCTTGTCGATAACTGCGACAATTGACTTGTCCTAAAGTGCGCCACTGTATGGCATTTCCTTCTTGGTGCTGGAGGAATTTCTTCTTCGAACGAAAGTTGACGCTTAGACGTTAAGTCCGCGCTGCTTCTGTAGCTGATGGTTATGATCGTCAAAGTCCACTCAAGTTTGGCAGATTGCGTCGAGTCAAGCTCCGGTTTAGATAGACTACCTAATACCATCGCAATTCTCTCCGCGTTCCGCCTCACTTTGTGATTGGGGAGGGTAAAGAGGTTACAATCCATTTCGTTGTCAGTTCCACTGTTAGGCAAAGTTTCACCTATAACTTGGGGCGGGGAAGGATTTTAAGGGGAACTCAAAGGAGGTCCTCCTCTTTCCGCCACGGAGCCAAAGGTCTCGGCCCTAGTACCGTCTCGAGTGGACAACCTTGAGTCCTTTGACATTTGATGGGATGAGGTGCGAGAGTTCTTGGAGCTTTTATCGAAGTTGCAGTTCGCATTAAAGACGAAAGTCTCGGCCCCTCTGCTAGCAGGAGTGTTCGTCTCCGGGTCCACTTTCGTATTACGGGCATTTTGAGTATGGAAGAATAACAATGAGTCACTGCAACTTTTGCACTACTATAGTAGTATATATATATGGGCATCCTCCTTAGGAGGAGTGTAAGAACCGGAGGGATCTCTACAATTCTTGGTTGGCTTTTGAGGCCTTCCTTGACTTGCAGTCGGCACCCCAGCCCATCCGCTTTTCGCTTTTTTTTGTCATCGTTAGTAAATTTGTCACTGGCGACTTATCTTCTTTTGAGGCCAAGCCATCGCCGGCAGTCGCGACACCTGGCGACTTTTGAACGTATATCCCCGTTTGTTTTTTAATTTTTTTATTTGTGATATTTCTGGGACTAATTCGAACCGCTAAGCTTCCACAAATACGCTAACCATTACGCTATGTGCACCACTCGTGTGGAATGAATGAATGAATGAATGAATGAATAATTGCCGTTTTGTATTGTACCTCGACCTGTTTAGATCTATTGTACCCCCTACTTCTTAAGTGGTATTCCTTAATTTAAAGGACTTCATCCAGATTAGTTCCTCTGATGAAACTTAGTATCTGGGTTACGCTTAGGAGTTTTAGCTCCCTCTCCTCTACGTAGTAGGATCCTAGGTACTTCTTCCTTTGTTGTTTTAGATCTTCGCAGTCACCTAAGAGGTGGTCAGGAGACTCTTCCTGTTCGTTGCAATATCTGCATTGGTCGTCACTCTCTATGCCTAGTACTCCTAGGTGTTTTCTTAGTCTGCAGTGTCCAGTTAAGAACCCGGCTAGCATTCTTACATTGTTTCTATTAAGTTTTATTACGTCTTTGTAATGCTTTGTGTTAAAAGTGCCAAGTAGAAGTTTGGCTTGGCGCATCTTGGGGAGGTCATTCCAGTGTTTAGCTCTGTTGTCTTCCTCCGACTGGTGTGGAACTGAAGACCTTAATTTTTCGAGATCGAATACATCGAAGTACTCACCCGGAATACCATACTCCAAAAGCCCAACAGAACGTTGTAGAAAAGTAAAAATTTGTTGATTTCCTTTCCACTCTTAAAGCTTTCAGTCGCAATATGCTCAACTTATCAGTTTTCCTTATCACGTATACAGTCTTTGTGCTAACTTCAAAATAACATACATACCAACTCTCCAATTCAAAGTAAAACAATGTCAATTCCCTACGTTATTTCTCAACTCTCAATCATTTACTAAAGAGTCAATCAAAAGCCCTCCCGCGCGACCATGACAATCAATGGAAGGCAATCAATTAACTCAAAACAGTCTTTCCCCGACGACTGGCGATAAGAACCCCCAAAACTACTTCAGATAAACCTCACAATCTATCAGAAAACCACTTAAAGAACGATAACCATGCGAGAAATGGAGTTTCCGCACTCTCGATTCATATACTCGTTCTCTTTAGTATCACAATACGGATTCCCCAAGCAAAGTCATCGGATACTTTGATCAGGTTCATCAGAGCTCCGGTCAGATGGACAGAAACAGGACAAAAGAAAACCATAACAATTCACGTTAATAGCTTCACCACACACGGATGAAAAATAAAACCAACAAACTAAGATGACACAAATACTAATCCAGTATAAGGCAACAAAGAGCATAGATCCAAGCCAAAGACGGCATGTAAATAGGCAGGCGGAAAGTGTACCATCAGCATTGCAAACTGGAATCTCAGCAGCAGCTTGGTGCCCTTTTTTGTATTCAAGGCAGGCCAGGCAATTTCAAAAGCCGGAAAGGCTTAAAGCAATTACGTGGTCAAATAAAAAGTTCATCACAAACCGTAGTTGCGACGATGTCGAAGGAGACAACGACAAAAACTACGACGATGATGATGATGTTGTTGGTGTGAGTGACAGGGACGACGACGATGACGACGTCAACGCTAAAGATGTATTGAACTTTCACCTGGTTGCTCGTCGGCCACAACCAACGCCATCGGAGGCAATTGTTATCCTTGTAATAGATTGCTATTTGGAGAAAATTCGTTATTTCTGGTGGCATCCTTCGTCGGAGTTTATTACTACGGCTGTAGTTCGACGACGTAGTCGTCGTGGCTGTGCTTTTAGCGATGGTGATACTGGCATGCCTCAGATATCTCGTCTTAATACCAACAACTCCCGAGGGTTTATCTGCAATTTCCGCACGGCTTCGGTTGACATGGTTTTTGATGCTATCACTGCTGTGATGGCAAATGGAAGACGCGCAAGGACAAAGACTAGAAACAACATCGACGCCCATTGGAATAGGGACTTTTGTGATAAAAATAAACTTTCTTTGATAACTGGTGAGTGTTTTAAGAGTTTACATGTTGGATTATGTGTGTATGGTGGAGATGGTGGCAGCGCAGAAGACGAGTTGATTTGTGAAGCTTTAGTTGGACAGATGATAATGAAGTCCTTGTTTATATTTAATCCTTCAGTTAATAGTATTAATTGGGCTTAAATATCAAGAATGAAACTACTTTATACTCAAACAAGAACAAAGAAACAAGTATGAAGCAATTGACGGCAATAAATTGAGTGTTTTTGTTTATTGATAAGGCGCATTGATAATTAGGCGTTTGGCCTTTGACGTTATGTTTTAGTTCTTTTTTATCGCTTTTTAGTTTTATTGACTGATTGATCAACTGGTTGCTACATGTTTGATTCACAAATAATGCTTTTTGTAAATGTGTAGAACATTTATACGATAAGAACATTGACGAGTAATATAATTTCAAGTGTCAGTGACTCACTTTTGGGTTCAAACACAAGCGAGAAGTGAAGAAATTTAATGAAAATGTATAGAGTCTTTTTGTTTTAAGAAATTGGTCTTAAGCAATTTTAGTCGTGCAACCAACCGTTGATTTTTGCATAAGGTAGCAAATGAAACAACGAAATGAAGCCAGCTCATTTTGATTCATTGTGTCAAAAGCTGTATGCAACAATGTACTTAGCAGAACAAAACCATTTACCTTAAGGACAGTATAAAGTCCAGCTAAACGACCTGAAAATCTCTACGTAGAAGCGTTTGGAAAAATGATGTTCCTTGCCACTGGTCAGGGGGAAGCCGAAAGTTTTGTTAAATTTACTCAAAAAATGAGAAAAACTTCTTTCGGGGGTGCAGTAGAATAAAAGGCAAGTCAATATAAATTCAAAACTCTTAATTTTCAAAGAACACCCGTTCCAACTTCTCTTCATTTGATTCAAAAGTTACTAACTCTGCTTCTTTTTGCTTCGATAACGGTTGTCTGTTTTCTTATTCTCCTAAAAGCTAGCGAAGTAAGATATCCCCTCCATATTTCTCTGCTAAGAGTGAGCTACGGGGGCGGGTCAATAAGTGCGTGACGTTTTGAATTTCCGCCTCATAATTGAAATGGCAACACTCCTCCCGTCAACAGTCATCTGTCAGTTGAATCTGTCAAAAATTGAACAGGCTGCGACATCAAGCTTGTTTTTCGTTATTATTAGACTACCACGTCGACTGAAAAGAAAATGGAAAAAGTGATTCACCCCGAGAAACCCACTGTTTTGTGTCCGGTGTGTTGTGGTGGATCCACGTTTCGTCCACGGTTACGTAACGGCGCAAAAACTCTTTCACAGCACACCGGAAACAAAACAGCAGTCAAAACAGTGAGTTTCTCGGGATTGAATAACCTTTTTCCATTTTCTTCACAAAGACGCAGTAGTCTGATATTAACGGCTGTCAAAAAATTTAATGTCCAAGCTTTTTCAATTTTTGACAAGAGTCAACTGACAGGTGACTGTTGACGGGAGCACTGTTACCATTTCAATTACGAGGTGGGTGGGAAATTCAAAAAGTCACGGACTTATTGACCCGCCCTCGGATTGAAGCCAACAAAATTTCTCCACCTAAGGTTTTCTCGGACATAAACAGTTTTTATCATACGCTTTAAAATTTTTCGCTTACTCTTAAAAACAATTCTTTTAACCATTCCCTTTTAATATTACTAAGTGAACATTCCACCTGTGTCCCGTTTATAAGGATTACGGTCTTACAATGGCTTGCTATTGAAACACAAAGCCCACATAGCCAGACCACTCTTCCAAAAAGCAGCAATCATTGCATGCCCGTATGTTAAGCCACAACCAATTGAAATTGCAATTATCCGTTCAAAAATATCAATACACCATCGCGTTGTCGTTCTATTAAATTTGTAGTGCACTCACTACACGAAGGCTTTGTGTGACACAAAATTACTAGCATACTCCCATCGCTGCGCCGCAGTAAGGAGTAAGGACTTAATCGAACCGAGAGGAACAGAAAAAAAAACGATGAAATGCGACTAAAAATATTACCTGCAGCCGCAAGCACATACTTGCAACCGGCAAAGTTTCGAGTATGCCATACAAAACATATCTGGCTCTGCCTACACATCACCTGTATCTAACAGTACTTATCAAATAACATTCATTCAATTAAATTGCAATCTTTAGTTGCGGGTGCGTATACAGAGTACAGTAGGCTAGATACTGGACATATAGTCCAGAGTCAGACATAGCACAAGTGCAACAGAGAAGAGGAGGCGAGGCGATTGCAGTGTTCAGTGTGTCGATGTTCATTTAATATAATTGAACGCATTTCGGTTTGCCTCGAAAATGAAGCTAAATTTGTTTCTGAATCTCTGTCAAATTGAATGAGTACGCGGTGGCTTTGTGGATGGACATGTGCCAATGCAATGCGATTGATTGCATTTCGGTGGTTCACCGAGAAATTGTTAAAGCCAGGTCAAGTTGGCCATAGACAGATATAAATTCTGGACAGGCGAGTCGGAGCAATGTGTATTTTAGTGTAGGCCTAGAGAACACACGAACACGATACAATAATATCATTTCAAAAATTTCTCACTGCATTATTGTCCTGAAGGGCATTATAATGTCAAAATGAAATAAATTTGAATTTTATTCACTTCTACTTCTCCCATAGAGTAGATCCTGAAAATACTCGTGGAGTAATTTGACTGTACGAATAGAGAGAGAAGAGCAGCATTTCAAATGACGAGTTGGAAATAAATTTCGCAGAAGGTTACGAGTTTGAAAGGATATTGCCATTAATGGAGGTAAATTGGAATTATTACAGTCTCGACTGTTATTGGAAAGTTGGAAAATTCTGCGAATGGAATTGCCTGATGTTTAATCATATCAATGAGGTTTGACGATAGCTGTGCCCTTGTTTCCATTAACTAACCAACATAGGATATTTTGGACATCGTTTACGACAACGTTTCAATGGGAGATTATGCTGGGGATGCTTGGAGAGCGAAGCAATGGAACCAGCGATCGCTAGGATTAGAATCTTACCTGCTAACAAATTGCTCTTGATAATGAATTCTTCACAGAAACTAAAATCTTAGTGATGAAGTACGATAAAGAAATACCTGCACAAAAATCTACATATGAAGCTTAAGAACATGCTTAAGGCTGTATTCAAAAATTTTGTCTGGAGGAGTTTTGCTGGAGTACTGACGACAGATGTTGGTTTCTTGGATGCAGGTACTATTCGTGGATAATGGTTATGGTTTACGAGCTTTAAAGACGAATGCCAACATTTTGTTTTAGAAGGGTTGAATTCCACTCGGTTCTTACTACCTCATGCAACAATTCTGTCAAAGTCAAAATTTAGTTGACTAATCATACGCAACCGTTCCAGTTCCACATCCGAAGATTTGGGATGTGAATATGGAAACGAATATGAAAAGCTGAGGGTTGAGTCTTCAAAATCAGCAAAACCATTGAGAGGATTAGAAGTTTCGGACAGGATATCATTAATGAAAATAAGGAAGAGGGTTGGAGACAAAACGGAGCCCTGGGGCACACCAGCATTTATATACATAAATCCGCTGTTCCAGATGGTGTCCCCGCCGTTATTTTAAAGAGGTGTTCTTCTATGCTGGTAAAATCACTGCGTAAGCTTTTCTATCTTTCCTATTCTTTTGGGCTTTTCCCGAGCAGATGGAAAACTGCATTTGTTCAGCCCGTCCCTAGGCGAATTTTTCTACCCTTTCAATTACCGTCCAATTGCACTAACGTCACTTCTTTCCAAAGTCATGGAAACGTTGATAAGCCGCCGTCAACTCCTGAAATATCTTGAAGAACGAAAGCTTCTCAATGACCGACAGTACGGTTTTCGGAGCAAAAGGTCCACTGGTGATTTGATGGCTTATCTCACCGAAAAGTGGAACCAATCTTTACATTGTTTTGGAGAAAATAAGATTATTGCGTTTGATATTTCTAAGGCATTTAATAGATTTTGGCATCAAGCTCTCTTATCGAAAATGCGTGCTATTGGTATCGATGAGTTTCTTCTTCCTTGGATTAGAAACTACCTTTTGAACCGTTCAATGTAAGTTGTGTTTGATGGTTGCAACTTGCAAGTCTGATAGCTGATACCCACTTTATAAATGCTGGTGTGCCCCAAGGATCCCTTTTGTCTCCGACTATCTTCCTCATTTTCATAAATGATCTCTTGTCTAAAACTTTTAATTCTCTCAACTGTTTTGCTGACGACTGAGGGTCGCTTTTCATATTCGTTTCCAAATTCACGTCCCTGCTCTTCGGATGTGGAACGGTTACGTATGATTAGCTCATTGAATTCTGCCCATCACAGCATGGGGTAGTAAAAACCGAGTAGAATTCAATGCTTCGAAAACTCAATGTTGGCATTTGTCGTTAAAGCTTAACATCCCCCCATTGCCATTACCTATGCCTGCATCCAAGAAATCGAAAAGCTGTGAGTACTCGGTATGTGTCTAAATGATGATCGTCGTTGTGGTCTATTTGCAGTAGCGAAAAATGCTGCAAAATGCTTAGGTTTCTTAAGACGATGCAGGAAATTCTTCACCCCTTCTGATCTGGCTATAATTTATAAAGCTTACGTCCGCCCAAAACTATTCCCATTTTTGGTCAGGTGCCTCGCAAACATCTCTGCGCCTACTTGATAGGGTTCAAAACCGAGCGTTGAGATTGATAGGTGATAGTTCAATCGTATAGTCAATTGATTCTCTTGAACATGGTCGAAAATTTGCCTGTCTTACTCTTTTTTATAATATTACCGCAACACTCGTCTCGCCAGGAATGCTCATCAGTTTTACCTTGAGCCCAGCTTCGGTCGTACAGTCAAGTATAGAGATTCATACTTTAGTCGCACCACCCGAATGTGGAATGCTCTACCTGACTCTGTTTTTCCCCTACATTACGATTCACAAAGGTTCAAAAGCAACGTGCATCGGTGTCTCCTTCGAAATCCTCTCTTATTTACCTAAATATTCGCACTGTTTTATATAACATTATAAAGGTATTCAGAACCCCTAAATTATTTAAAAAAAACCATTAAGTCTTTTTTTTTTTTAATAATCAAGTTGGTGCCGCAGCTTTATTTGAATTTAGATCGCCTTTTTATTACCAAATTAAGAAAACTATTTTCCTGTAACAGAATGTTTTCGATTTAAAGGAAGTAACCGAATAATGATATTGAATCTACGGTTCTTAAGAACCTTTTAATCACTTAGTGCCGCTTAATTCTTATATCGCTAACGTTTTTATTCATACCCTCGATATCCTGTTTAAAGCAAATCCAGTTAGTTTAATCGTTTGTTAATCTAGACAGCCTTTAAATTCACAGGGCTGAATAAGAGTCTAAAAGAAGAGAACTAAAAGTGCCATAAAGTAACTATAAAATTTTTATTCCTTATTTCGCAGGACAAATGCTAATGAAGTGGCTCATCTCATCATTTCAAGCAAATGGTGGTCCCTCACTTAATGAACACGAACTGAACATTCTTACGCAGCAATATTGCAACAATTTACTCAACGTTGGAGTTCTGAAACAGATATCTAATTCCAGTCTCATCAACTCTAACTCCAACACCAACTTCAGCCCCTCCACGTCGACATCGGGTGCTGCTGCTGCTGCCATTGCTGGCTCTACCACTGCCGCAACAACTTTGCCTGCCACTACCATTGCTGTTGCTGCTGTCGACAAAAGTGAATTGGAAACTTTCAGTGTAAGTATACCCGTAGTAGTTTACACTGACACTCATTGTTGCACACCATGAATTTAGCTCTGGGAATGAGATTTTCGGTAGATTTTGTTACGCGCAGAAAGTTCTCAAAATTGTTTCATTCTTCCTTCTATAGTTTCTTCTTTTTTTTCCTTTTTCCTCGTCACTTAATTCGTGGCAAGTTTATAAGTGTAGCACATGTGACTTTGTGAATGAGTTTTGGGTGGTTTTAAATAAAGTGGGTGCCACTACCACACCACAGAAGCCGTAGGAAGATTTTACCCAGAAATGAATAAGAAATACTTACTATTGTGTCTCTATATGTATTCAATTTGCAGTTGCGCTTGTAACAAATTTGTAACTGTATACCACAATTACCTGTATTATCATGTTTGTGGGTTCTGTCTCTGTGAGTTATTCTGAATTTGAAGTCGTCTTTTGGAGTTTATATAAGTTTTGTGGTGGAGGCGGAAACACCTTTAGGAACTATGATTGGTTTATGGTTAAGTTTTGTGTGTGGTGCTTACGAGAATTTAATTAACTTTCACAACATTGTGATGAAGGATTTTGAGATGTTTCAATGTGGTTGGCAAATATTTTATCGATGGAGTTAGCCCCTGAATTAGCGTAGTTTTCGAACTTTGAAACAATGTTTCATGCAACGATTTTTGCTTCTTTTTTTGGAATTAGCTGACAGGATTATTTGTTTTGTGAGAGTTTACTTTTGATAGTTCCAAAGATTGATTCCCTTTACTGATTCCGTGGAAAGAATACATACAGCAAGTCGTCCAGCAGGTGCCTAGTTATGATTAGCAACTTTTCGTGCACCAACGATGAATGTTGTAGAGTGTTGCAGCTCTAAGACATTCATCCAAATGTTTTTGTTACGGGTGTTGCCTTTCATGAAAAGCAAGCAAGTCCTATGAAAGTTTCACACTGCCATGAAAAGTGCAATTTTTCCCGATTCCAAACGGGTGATCCAGATCGCGCTTTCATGGCAATGAAGATACTCTCAGAAGACTTGTCGATGCCTCGCGAATGGGAATACCCGTGGAAAAACATTTCTTGTTTCTTGTTGGGATTCGAGCCTCGAACTTCCCACGTTACAAGCAGAAATAGTTACCATTACGCCACAGACACGACACTTAGCCCTACGGAATCTCCGGTCCCCCGTCACAGCTGCGCTTTGTCTTCATTACATTCATACTAAATATGTTCTTTTGTATTCAGCCGAGCTATACACACACTTGCGTCTCGCTATCACTTTAATAGTCTCGATCACCTTATCTGTGTCCATTGGTTAAGTTAGGTTAAAGTGGATCTAATGTATCCTTATTCTAATGAAACCATTTCAAGCTCACAACGAAGCGGGAAAGACGCAGAGCCTCGAAATACGAGCTTACGTTTGTAAGCTAAAGTTTGCCATGAACAGAGAAGGTGGGAAATAGTTTCCTCCTCCTCTTCATTCATACAGCTTCTGCAAAAATCGTTTGAGACGACTCCTAGCCTTGCGGCATGTCTTCCAATAAGACAGTGTCTTGTGATGACACCTATCGTCGCACTAATATGTTTTCTTTTGAGAGAGATCAAGCCGTTTGACCGCTTAAGAACTAGCTTGGGCCAGATCTGTTTTGTTGCGTTACATTTTACACTGCTTGACCCATATCAGATTAGTTTTCTTGTATGCGTCCTGCCTTAGCAAGAGTTTGTATGTAGCGTTTGGTTTGCCAACACTCTCCTTTTTCGGTGAGAAGGGCAGAAGTTTTCCGTTTCTGGCGAGTTCATCTGCTTTGCGGTTTCCTGGAATCTCTCTATGCCCCGGCACCCTGCACAGGTGAATGTTAAATTGATCTGACATCTCCCTGAGATGATCGGCAGTTAAGGGCTAAAACAGAGTTGAAGGAATTTGATGTCAGGGATTTGATGGTCGCCTGACTGTCCGAGAAGATGCATGTATCCTTTTTGGATATCACGTTTTCTCTAGGCTAGGACAAAGCTTCGCTGCCAACACCTCCGCTTGGAACACGCTACAATGATCTGGAAGACGAAGCGAGATGTTTAATTTCAATTCATCTAAATAGACACCACAACGTATAGGTACTCCGTCATTTGTTTTTGAACCGTCCGTATTCGTTTTCCAAGAATGATTGTATCCATACACTGGTCAAACTTTATCCCCGATAGAGTCATACTACATCCAAACTTCAGTCCAAGATTGTGTCGAGGTTAATCGTTAGAACAGTCTTGTTTTCAACTCGTTACATTCATGTTATAGCCGTGCTGTACCCATACAATCATCATGAAGTCCTACTTTAGCGTTATATCATGGGAAAAGTCACAATTTTCCTTGATATAGTCAGTCCATTACATATTTACACGCTGGAGTCACGCTTTATCAACCCTATATCCACGTTATATTCACGTTACATACACGGTAAATTTTCGCTATAGACTCGAATTTATAGTTTTCAGTTTCTATTCATTTTCATAGGAAAACTCCTGCCGAAAACTCTTATTTTTTAGCGCGTATATCGGCACATCAAGACTTTTCATCAGTCAAAGTAGCTAAACCCCCATTTTGGTTATTGATTTTCTTAGTTTTGACCTACTACATAGATTAGTTTTATTTAAAAAAAAAGTGACATCTATGCGTTAATATACTTCCACCATGCACGGTAAAGACACAATGACGTCGTCTTGCACAAGTTGAGTACACATATGCATGTATATTATATCTATAAATTTGCGGTAATGACGGAATGTATACGAGTATATGTATATGTAGGTTGTCACTCTAAAACAATCTCTTGCTAATGCACGCACAAATTACTTCTCTGTACAATTAGCAAATAATATGAGCACACATTTACCACACCTCAATGACATCCCATACCATAATCGCAATTCAATAACAATAGTCTCATATTTATAAGTTTGTACATCTATATACCATACGTCGACGACATATGGCTCAATAGTCTGGGCCTATTAGGCTAATTTCTACTTAATCACGGCGAGTGGTCCAGTTGTGGCCTTGCAAACGGCCAACTTTGGGATGCCTCATGCCCACCCATGGGACATTAGGACATTTATGTGTACGAGCGTGTCGGGATTCTTGATAAGTGGAATGAAAGTCATGCTCCATTACCGCACATAATCACTTATATAATTTCAACACAACAGTCTGTTAAACCCGTTACGCTAAATCAATGTGCTATAAGTATACACATAAACATATGTGTTCTAACAAGATGAGTTCGATTTTGATGAAAAGAAGCTCAGCGAAAAAAAGATAAATTGGACAGTTTGAAGACGAAAGTTTTTAGGTATTGTTATTTTCAAAACATTGGTTGTTTTTTCTCACTGAGTTGTTTAATTTCAAACATCTTGAATCGAATATTTGCACTAAACTTTTTCCGCACCCATTTCAGCTCGAGTAGCGAGACATCAGACATCACATCATTACCTTCAGATTCAAGAACAAACATGTTCCTTAATGTCATTGTAACAAGGTTTTTAGCCACAAATTCAACTCTTTGAATTGTAATCTCAAATAGAATTCAACGTGGACTTAAAAAAGCCTTAACAAGACGGTGTGGTAGGGCAATGCTTAGTGCACTTAATGCACTTTCTATCCATTAAGTGAAACAATTGATCAAAGAGAATGATTTGACTTAGGGTAAGAAAGCGAATATATATTCAGTCATTACGGTGTACCTATATCAACTTAATGGGATTGTCATTTGATAGCTGAGGGTCGAAATCTGTTTGAAGTTGATGAATCAATTTGTTTGCTGAATGTCTGACGAAGACGACAAAACTGTCGTTTGTGTAGAAAACATTGTTGGTTTTGAAGCTAAAAGACATGAACAAAGACGCAATGAATTAGTAAAATTCGATTTCAACAATAACTAATTTAGAAAATTTAGTAGGGAGCACATTTTCTATTCTACTTTGTGTGCATACAACGATAGTTTTGATGAGACAGTACCTTAAAATTGCCTTCTTAAACAATCCCACTATATCTCCCTTCCAAAAGTGTGGCTTTTGCAAATGCTTTCCACATCGATTTATCAACCGAATTTACAGTGACTGTTCCTTTGGGCAGAGTTCGTCATTTTCATAGCGACCTTGTAACTTTTGCAATTTCTCTCCCTAACAATACCTAATCCGATAAAGTGACTCCACTGTATCATTCCTCGGTTGCTTACAACACCATGGCCCATGGCTTAGAAATTATTTATCCTTCCACTTGACTGACTTAAAAAATAACCTATCGCTCAGTTTGTCCAAGAAACTTTAAAATGTTTAACAAAGTTTTACTTTTCTTGCATTACATGTCCAATAAACGAAAGTCACTTCTCGAATCCCGTGTTTGTCAGTATAGTAGTCACAACTTCAATCTGCAACACTCAACTTGACTCAAACTCATGTCATCTCTTGCCTTGAGTATCCTTTTTCCTTAAAACCAAAAACGGTCACCGCACAATTGTCCCTTTTTCCACTCCATTCAAAAGGCTTTGCCACCGTCACATCTAAGAATCAACTTTAGAACAAAAAAGAAAGAAAAAAAAAGAATGAAAAAAAAAAAAAAAAAGAATAGACAAACAAATTCCTAGCAAGCGTGCATTTATACTACGACTGGAGGAATCATCCGAGAAAACTTGCTCCTGAATCCTGGACTGCTTCAAGGCAATCGACTTAGACGACCATGATGATGACAACAACGAGATACTGTAAATAAGGGACGATAATGGTGACCATAACCATTGGAGCGATACTTCGCATGCACTATGTGATAGGAGAAGCTTTTCTATTGTGTGAGTTTGTGCGCCGGTAGAAATCTCTAAGTTCAACTTAAATCTCTCAAGTATATAAGACTTGGACGAAAGAATCCTTTTTTCATCGCTTTGGAAGTCGAGAAGATTTTGTTTTCGTAGTTTTTTTTTTTTGCTTTTTTTCTTGTTGAACTGAGATTTAGTTTCACTTTAAAGTTTTCCAATTCGAGGAAAACTGCTGAGACTTCATTTTCTTGGATTGCAGCATTGCAAAGAAAAAAAAGACAGCAAAACAACAGCAACAACCATCCCCACCACTCAATGTCATTGTGGGTGTTGGTGATGGAAGCTGCTGGATCCACGTTCAGCACACGACATGGCTACTGTACCGAAAGGGTTACCAGGTCATATAATAAAGTCTCCTTCCTGATTCAACATCTTTGCGCAAAGAAGAACGTTTGTTTTTGCAAATAAAAATCCAAGCCACTTAGGAGTTTGTCCTGTTTTTTATAACAAAAAGGATCTTATGACATGGAATCGATATCAATTTATGGAATATAAAGTGAACAACTGTAATCGCTGTCGTAGTCGGAGAGATTTTCTATTGATTTCACTTTAATCTGTTTCGGGAGAGTAAACTTTTCACGTAGTTCTTAGGAATAACGTCCTCGCACAGATGCAGTCAGGTGGTTTGAAATTGGCAATAACAGTATCTGGTTATGTAGTATGATTTGTTTGTAAGTTTTGGACATTGTTATACCGAAATGCGACATTGGATTTTCTGTTAAAATGGAACTATGCAGATATCTCGGGACTTGAATTAGCGAAATTTGTTTCTTTAAAATCCTTAAAGGACTCACTGAGTAAATAAAACGCGAGTTTCAAAATTTCTCATCTTTAAAGCCGCTTCCTCCACTGCTGGCGCAAAGTTTGTCGTAACTCTTTTTTGATGAAGATAAGTTTGGGGGTACGCACCTACAGCTTTCCGATGGAAGTTCTCTAACTTTTGATTTTAAAGCGGTTTTCGTTTAACGTGTCAAGTCGAATATTTTATTTTCGCCAGAGGTTTACTAAACTTGTTTCTTCAAGAATTTTTGTAACCATCCTATGGTCAATGACTTGAGACTCACGTAGGTACCTCACAAGCTAGACCATCATCATTAAAGAATAGTGGTCTGTGGTTGATCGTGTACTATTTGGGAAGGCTCTTATTGGTGTCAACTTAGCGGCGTCCAGATGTTGCATCTTATAGTACACGTCCATTGTGTGTAGTATACCTCCACGCGATAACCACTGAGAACTGGGATGCTCCACCCGGAGAGCTCCTGCTAAACTAGTAAGTGCGAGTGTTGACAAAGGGCCAAAGAAGAAATAGATCAACACTATAATGCTCTGCGAACTGCGAGTAATGACTAACTGCTTGAACTTCAGTGGTCTACCAGAGCTATTTGGGAATATTTCAGCGGATGAAATTGACTTTCAGAATCAACGGTGGACTTCAGCAGTCAAAAAAGCAGGAACCCCTGAATGAACTACTTTATGTCCAAGGGGATACCAAAAGGACCTCGCCCTCCAGGTGGAGGGTTGTGCGTGGGGTTAACTACCCATCCACGTAAAAACAACATGGTTCCGAAACAACCAGCATAGCCTCGGATAACAATTATGATTTCAACGTTGTCGCTCCAAGCAAACGAAAAAATTACAAAGACCTCCGGACATGCACGTGGAACGTAAGATCCTGGACTGATACAATGAACACATAACCGCCATCCAAGAATTGATTCAACATTGAAATCATAATTGTTATCCGAGGCTGCTGGTTGTTTCGGAACCAGTTGTTTTTACGTGGTTGGGTAGTTAACCCCACGCGCAACCCCCAACCAGGAGGGCCAGGTCCTTTTAATATCCCCTTGGACATAAAGGGCCGGGTTATCCGGAAGCAGTGTCCTAGTATTGAAAGACCCTGAAAGACCTTTAAACCGAATATGTCGGAGAATCTCATTCAGAGGTTTCTGCTTTTTTGACTGCTGAAGTCCACCGTTGATTCTGTAAGTCGAACTCATCCGATGAGACATTCCCAAAATGCTCTAGCAGACCACTGAGGTTCGGGCAGTCAGTCATTACTCGTAAAGCATTATAGTGTTGGTCTATTTCTTCTGCGGCTCTTTGTCAAAACTCGCACTTACTAGTTTAGCAGAGAGGACTCTGGGTGTAGCATCCCAGTTCCCAGTCGTTACTGCGTGGAGGTATATTAAGCACAATTGAAGATGTATTATAATTTATAAGTTACAACATATGGGCGCCGCCAAGTTGACACCAATCAGAGCCTTCCCGAATAATACACGCCTAACCACCAAATTGGCCTTGTAAATTTTGAGGAGATCGGAATTTCTTAGTTACTCTTCGAAAACCAGATCTCTATTTGCTTTGACAACTCCGTGAGCTATCAAAAAATTTGGGGTTTTCGGTTCGTAGCCACCCTAAAGACATGCCCACGGCGAAATTAGAACAAAATTGATAATTAAGTGACATCGCTCTGCCGATCACTTCTGAATTTGGTTCTAATTTTGCCGCCTCGCCATGGCCGTTGGAGACCACAGGCTACTTTAGGGCAAACCCAGGGCCAACGATATAACCGATTTAAAGCAATGGCTTTCGATATCTCTGACACACATTTACTATAGAATTTCATATACAATTGCTTAACCTTTTCAACTCCATAACATTGAAGCTTTTTATCTCAAACTTTTGACCTATTGATTTTTAGTGGGATGTTTAAATCTTCGATAGCACTTCTTATCATCGGAGACAGCATGAAACTGATTACCATCAAGCAAAACAATTCACAACAAACAGCTGTCAAAGTAATTGAACGTTCTGAAATATCAACAATCATTTTATAACTTCAACCTTATTTCGAACAAGAAAGTACACTTGTCATTTCAAGTTCTTATCAAATTAATTATAGGGGTCAGTCACTAAATCTAAACATAGAAGATATCGCATCACAATCGCATGCATCACTGGATGCATATTTAATATTCATATTGATGTTCAATAGTAGCGACAGCATCAGCATTGACTGCTCATGCGTTCAATATCAAGTCTATAAAAGTCTTTGCAAGACTTGAAGTATTCATTAGAACTAGTGTTTTGTTTGAATATTGTTTCGTTTTTCGTTGTAGCCATTTCAAATGTATCAATGGCGACATACGGAAGCTCCAACTACATCCAATCTCATGACACCAGGGAAATTAGATAAGGATTCAGCTTGGCCTTATTGTAGTACTCCTGCCAGCAGCTTGATGCGTGTACCAAAAGGAGTTCAAGTTGACAGTCCAGTTGAGGTTGTTACGGCAGAGCTTCGAAGAGCTATACTCAACTGCAATAGTTTGAATGAAGTTCACGGAGTTGTGAACGAGTTACTTGTGCAGCAGCAACTGCAGCTGCCAAGGACGAAATCGAAACGATGTCTTCCACTAAGTGATCTACTGAATGCCACAGAAGTTACGTTGTATGAGAAAGACGCTAAAGAGATGTCGAATAAAGAAAAGGTTAGAGAAGAAATCGGAGTTCAGGCAGTTCTAGAAGAAGATCAATCAGCATGTAACCTTTGCCAGAAATGTCGTGCTGAACGAACACCGTCAAAATCAGTTGTTGACCAGTCCGCTCAAACGACCTTCAAGGAATCAGAGGTGTCAATTCCAAAAGCACCACCAGCTTATGTTCCTCCTCCACCTCCGCCACCACCACCTCCTCCTCCTCCACCTATGGCTTTTGGTGCGGGTTCAGCACCACCACCACCTCCACCTCCGCCACCCCCAATGCCTTCGTTAGTAGCAGGACCACCGCCGCCGCCACCACCGCCTATGCCAAGGTTAGGTGGCCCGCCACCTCCTCCTCCTCCACCACTGCCAATATTCAACGCGCCGCCACCACCACCACCACCGGGGAATGGAGCTCCTGCTCCACCTCCACCTCCGCCACCAGGAGGACAACCACCTCCACCTCCTCCTCCTGGGCTTCATATAAACACGACATTTGCTACACCACCACCGCCTCCCCCAGGAGTACCGAAAACTCCGGGAACATCAACACCAGTTCCATTCCCAGCACCACCATCCGGTGGGTGGTTTCAAACCAACAGTAAGTTTTCCTCATCTTATTTTTAAAGAAACAAAGTTAATTAATTTCTCTCCTTTTCTCAGCTCTAAGAAAAAGTGCAGTCAATCCGCCCAAGGCGATGAAACCGCTTTATTGGACACGAATTGTTGCACCAAACCCTGCTAAGCCTGATGTTCCAGATGGAAGCACCCAAACGAAAAATGGCATAGAGCTATGGCAAGAAATTGATGAAACTAAGCTCGACAACATCGATGAATTCACTGAGCTTTTCTCAAGACAAGCTATCGTTCCAAAAGTCAAATTGGAAAAAGCAAAGTCTATTGTGAAGACCGTTAAGGTTCTAGACAGCAAACGCTCTCAAAATGTTGGAATATTCGCACGCAGCTTGCATTTCGACATATTCGAAATTGAACATGCAATTTATCATGTTGACACGTCTGTTGTTAGCTTAGAAATTCTTCAGCACATTATGGAAATCAAAGCTACAAATCAAGAATTAGAAATGATCAAGGATGCTGCACAAGGAGATATTCCATTGGACTCTCCAGAACAATTTCTTTTGAAAATCGCACAAATTTCATTTTCCGCTGAACGCATCTCGTGTATTGTGTTCCAGGCTGATTTCGAAGAGGCTGCAACATTGATTTCCAGGAAACTGGAAGTAGTCAAACAATTGTCACAGCTTTTGATTGAATGTGAAGATCTGAAGCTGGTCTTCTCGATCATTTTGACACTTGGCAATTACATGAATGGAGGCAATCGAACCAGAGGCCAAGCCGATGGTTTTACATTGGAAATTCTGGGTAAACTGAAAGATGTCAAATCAAAGGATTCAAAGACAACTCTGTTGCATTTCATTGTTCAAACTTATATCAGTCGAAGAAGGAAAGATGGTGTAGCTTTGCCGGAACTTTTGCTACCGATTCCGGAGCCGGCAGATGTGGAACGGGCTGTTCAAGTTGATTTTGACGAAGTGAAGCTTCAAATAGTCAAACTTAATGAAAAGTTGACAGGTAAGACTCTTATAGTCAGAATGTGGATTTCTTTAGCTTGCTTTGAACAAGTTCTAAAGTAGATTTACAGCCCGATTCTGTCCAAAATCACTGATGTCTCACATATCACAGCTTTCTAGTAAAGTCAGAACTTTCCAGTCTGTGCTTTGTGACTTTTGGGCAGAATCGGGCTGTTAAGATGAGAGCGTTTTATTGCACTTATATTTAAAACATAAATAATTGTTGTAGATTTAAAGTTCTCCCAAACCAAAACGTTTTTGCAGTATTTTTTCCGTCGCGACAATAGAAATGTATGAAAACGCTGCGTTTTTTCTGTCGCGTCGGTTAGGGTATTCTCATTTACTGCTGTATTTGGACAACTGCAATTGCTGCTACCGCGACTACAAAAACTCTTTGGTTTGGGAGGTCCTTTAAGGCTGAGCGTTTCTGAATTCGACAAAAAAGTCAAATAAGTTAGGCTAAGTAAATTTGAAGAAATTGAGCTAGTAATTCGTAACAAGCCGGACCCGTGAAAAACTTTCATAAGTACCTACGAAATTTCATGTTCTCTTATTTATTCTAGTTTGCAAGCAAACCACAGCTGAGGTCATACTTAAGTCTAGTGAAGAAAACCTTGAACCATTCAAAGAGAAAATGGAAGACTTCATCTTAGTAGCCACTAAAAAAGTCGACAAGCTTCAAAAACGCTTAGAAGAGTGCCGTGAGCTGTTTATTGAAACAATGCGCTTCTACCATTTCATTCCCAAATCAGGAACAATAGAAAATTGCACACCTGGACAGTTCTTTGAATACTGGACAAATTTCACAAACGATTTCAAGGACATATGGAAAAAGGAAATAGCATATCTTTGGAATGAATTGTAATTTAATTTGAACTTTTAACCAATTTTTTTTTTGTTTTTAATTCTGATCATTACTTTGTGTTTGCAGATTAAAAAAATCAAAAGAAAAACATTCCACAGCATCAACATCAAGAGTGAAAACAACTAAACTAAGGCCCGGTGGGTTAAAGGAGCGGTTAATGCGACTCAAAAAGTAGACTGATTCACAAATAATAAGCCAAGCATTGATCTTTACAAACGGTACATTTTTGTCCTTTTTTGTCAAACTCAGTAGACTATGTTATACTTAGATTTAGAAAGTAGTTAGTTTTGCGTTATTTATCAAAAAAAAATATTAATAAAATTGTTGAACCGGTTTGTAGATACAAAAACGAAGCCTAACTTGGAAATTCTTCTTGTCACGAATGGAAGGCTCTTGAAACGGCTGCTCAAACCATCAGCAAACTGTGTGGAGCCTGAATAATAGATATTTCGCATTTCAACATAAAACAAATTGGAATTTTAACTTTTAGTTGGCGTTTTCTAAACACTCTCAATTTATCAGCAGAGGACTTCATGTAAATTTGCTTACAGCGTTTGAAGCACATCTATTATGACAGATAAACTCTTCATTTACATCCGATCCTGTAGTAGATATTGTTCCATCTAAATAGTTACTTTGAGTAACGAAGCCATGCTCTATTTGTATTTTTGTCTCAGGTTTAAATCCTAATTTTGCACAGAGTTTCTGAAAATATTCTTTAATAATGTCAAACAAGTTCTTTATAATTTCTTTACTCTTTAGGAATAGTAAGTGATAATTCACCATCTCCATATTTTACAAGGTCGTCACCATCTTGAGACTCAAGTGTAAATTCGAATGAGTTAAACAGATCACATACATATCTTATCACCATGCATAACTTTATTTTTAACAGAGAGCATTGGTAGCCTCATGTCAGATCTAATTCTTACATTATTTTGGTTAGCACAATCAATATTTATAATTTTTTTAGGATTTTCTACTATGAACGACTGTCCAAGTGCAAGTTCGGTTTGTATAAATGGAGCACCCTTATACCCTGTTGGATTGCAATTGGTGACTAGCTTGTTACGATGCTTCTATCGTAATGAGGTCTGAGTTGAAATAACCTTTTTCTTTACAAGTGAATTGAAGGCCAGACCACAGTTCTTGTACTGTGACTGAGTAAGGTGGCTAGAGTGAAACACTTGCAATAGAATTCAAAAACAGCTTCCAGCAGACTCACTGGAAGAAATGAATGAAAAGTCTTGGTCTCAGTTTCGTAGCTATCTGAAAAGTCTTTATTTGTCACACATTGTTTATACACAAAAAATGCTTATTCCTAATTATTTACAAGTGCGTGTTTATGCTGACTGCACAAAAGAAAATTATTGATAGAGTTCACAGTTATCGTATTGTAATGAACACCCAACATTTATACCAATTTCCTAATCGAAAACGTTCAATCGAAAACACAACTGGCAACACTATAGTGGAATGGTATAAAATGACAGGCATTGCTTGTAAGCCAGTGTGTGTGAGTGTAGAGATTTTTGACAGCAAATGTGGAAACCATGGAGAAGAAACTGGAACGCTCTAGATGAGTGTTGTTCTATATAAATAGAACCGCTGACGCAACGAGCAGTCAGTTTTGATTATAGAGTGATAAAGTTAAGAGTGAGATGTTGTTAACCAGTGATAGTCCAATAGTCGAGTTGAGATCGAATAAAGTATAGATACTGAATAAAAGTGGTAGAAATAAACAGAAAAGTGAAGTTTTATTTTGCGAACTAAGCGCACGTTACATTGGTGTCAGAAGTGTAAATAAAACTTATTTGACTAATAAAGTGTAAAAAAAAAAAAAAAAGTAAAAAAGAAAAATAATAATTATATACAGTGAAAATGGGTAAGTTGTTAGAAGAGCTCAACTGCATTGAGCTTAAAAGTGAGTTAGGTAAGCGAAATCTTTCTAGAGCGGGATCGAAAAATGAGCTCGTCCTGCGCTTGCGTAACTATTTGGAACAGCAAGGGGAAGACGTAAACACTTTTGTTTTTGAAATAGAAGTGGAAGAAGAGGAAGTAAGTGAAAGTGTAGATTTTTCTAGTATGATGAAACTTTTGTTAGAACAGCGAAACGAGCAAAAGAAGGAACAGCAGAATGTTCTCGAACGACTCGAAGTACAACAAAAGAAGCTGATTGAAGAGCAACAGCAGAATATTCTCGGACGTCTGGAAGAGCAGCGAAACGAGCAAAAGAAGGGAACTGCTGGCTCTTATCTTGGCAACAAAGCACTTCCATAAGTACATCTATGGACAGAAATTCCTTCTGCGGACAGACCATGGTGCTCTGAACTGGCTGTTGAACTTCAAAAATCCAGAAGGTCAAGTCGCAAGGTGGATAGAAAGACTGCAGACTTATAACTACCAGATTCAACACCGCAGAGGAAAGCTGCACTCCAACGCCGACGCATTGTCCCGAAGACCTTGCAAAGAGGATTGCAAGCATTGTAGGCGACAAGAAAACAAAGAAAATATTACCGCTCAGCGACTAAGAGCTGACCCCATATGCGGATGGAGCAATGAGGAAGTGAGGACCGCTCAACAGGAGGATCCAGATATCGAACCCATTCTCGCATGGAAAGAAAATGAAGAGAAACCTGAATGGGGAGACATTTCTGACCGGAGTCCAGTTCTCAAAGCCTATTGGGCACAGTGGGACTCACTATATGTGCAAGAAGGTGTCCTCAGGCGAAGATGGGAGTCCGTTGACGGTAAATCATATGTGATGCAGCTGATCGTACCGCAATCGAAAGTCAGTGAAGTTCTTTGGGAGATGCACGACGGACCTTCTGGAGGTCACCTGGGAGTTAACAAAACACTGGAGAAGGTGCGACATCGGTTCTACTGGTTACATGCTAGAGACGACGTGGAGAAGTGGTGCCGAACATGTGACAAGTGTGCTGCAACCAAAGGACCTGGTAGGAAGATTCAAGGTAAGATGCATCAGTACAACGTTGGATCGCCTTTTGAGAGGATTGCAGTAGATGTGGCTGGGCCTTTTCCAGAGACCAACGCTGGAAACAAGTACATTCTGGTTGTAATGGACTATTTTAGCAAATGGCCTGAGGCGTATGCCATCCCAAATCAAGAAGCCAAAACGGTAGTCGACCAGATTGTGTTTAACTGGGTAAGTAGGTTTGGCGTACCTATGGAACTCCATTCCGACCAAGGGAGGAACTTCGAGTCAAACATCTTCCAAGGAGTGTGCGGACTACTTGGCATCAAGAAGACCAGAACCACACCGCTTCATCCACAATCTGATGGGATGGTTGAAAGATTCAACCGGACCTTGAAAGAACACCTCACCAAGGTCGTAGGCGACTACCAAAGAGACTGGGATAGGCACGTACCGCTATTCCTGATGGCCTATAGAAGTGCAGTACATAGCTCGACAGGACAAACACCATCTGACATCCTGTTCGGGAAAACCATGCGGCTGCCCAGCGAACTTAAATTTGGATGCCCCACAGAGGAGCCACAGGACACGAACGAGTATGTGGATGACCTCAAGGAGAGACTCGCTGACATCCATAAAAGAACAAGGGAACGGATGAAAACCTACAGCGACCGGATGAAGACACGGTACGACACAAAAGCGACAACGGCAGGATTCCAAGCAGGAGATCGTGTGTGGCTTTATAATCCTCATCGTCAAAAGGGATTGTCACCGAAACTTCAGCAGAACTGGGAAGGTCCTTATACTGTTGTCACGAGGATTAACGACGTGGTTTACCGCATCCAAAGAGGATTAAGAGGCAAGTTAAAAGTAGTTCATTGTGACCGGCTGCATCGATATAGTGGCGAGGCTGCAGATGGAATTATTCGGGACGAACAATCTTAAGGAGGGGGCAGTGTAATGAACACCCAACATTTATACCAATTTCCTAATCGAAAACGTTCAATCGAAAACACAACTGGCAACACTATAATGGAATGGTATAAAATGACAGGCATTGCTTGTAAGCCAGTGTGTGTGAGTGTAGAGATTTTTGACAGCAAATGTGGAAACCATGGAGAAGAAACTGGAACGCTCTAGATGAGTGTTGTTCTATATAAATAGAACCGCTGACGCAACGAGCAGTCAGTTTTGATTATAGAGTGATAAAGTTAAGAGTGAGATGTTGTTAACCAGTGATAGTCCAATAGTCGAGTTGAGATCGAATAAAGTATAGATACTGAATAAAAGTGGTAGAAATAAACAGAAAAGTGAAGTTTTATTTTGCGAACTAAGCGCACGTTACAGTATTACAAAGTTGAATTCACAAATTAATGCTGATTTCATGAAATTTGAAAGTATAGAGCATTTTACAGAATGGTTAGCAAGTTTAATGAATTTTATTTATTCACCGAGCATTCTGTTGACATGACATGGAATTATCCAAATGCGTAAGGTTGTCCAAGCATTCTGAGGTCAAAGTGGGGTATCCCACGAGTGGATCACTAGTGTAAGGCAATTGAGTGAGGGAGCTATTCGGCCCTATCGAGGTAACCGTCGGAGCGGAATTCTTTCCGATCGGAGACATTTTGCTTCGTGGTAGTTCTCCGATCGGACGTTCCGACGTTCTCCGATAAGTTTTGTTGCGGAGATTTTTGTTTTGGGAATGCATTGCATTGCCGCATTTGTGAAAAATTTCTTACGACAATTACTTCGGAGCAAAATTGAATCTCCAAAAAAGATGCGTTGCGGAGAAAACTCCGCTCCGATGGTTAACAGAGCTTCCAACTATGAACCTCTGTTATAATGTTATGTTCGTTTTTAGATGGTGTTGGTAATCTTCTTCTTCTTCTTTTTATTTCCGGCGTTACGAGTAGTGATCTTGAAGCGATCACCACTCTCCCACTTTTCTGCTTCACACTAGTGATCCGCCTGTGGGGTACGCCGCTAGATGGTGTTGGTAATCATCTATACATAGTATAAAACAAAGTCGCTTTCCACTGTCTGTCTGCATGCTTAGATCTTTTAAGCTAACCAATCAATTTAGTTTTGTTTTTTTTTAAGGGTGATCCAAGAGAAAGGTTTAGGTATTTTTTGTATAAATATTTTATCCCAATATTCTCAAGGGAACGGAAACGGTAATATACACTGGGACATATACGGAAACATCAAACATGGGAACTTAGAAACTACTTGACCAATTTCAAAATTCTTTCACGGCTAGAATGCTATTCAACCCCATACACATACTCCCACGGAAACGAGAATAAGAACGTAAAGAAAGAACTAGGTGTTTTAATTGAAAGTATTTGACCAATTCGAATGGAGTGTGGAACAAAAATGGTCTAGAACTGACAGGTTATATTTCCTTTCCAATTCAAATGGGAACTGGACGGTAATTTAAGGGAGCTGGAAAGCAGCGTGACCAGTGTTTAACATAGACTTTAATCCCCAGAGGAGATACATTCCTCTAAGCTTTAAACCTAACCTTACTTAAACATAGGGTTTTCAATGGCTAAGAGAATTAAAGAAAAATAGACCAGGGGGCGGATTCTGTGACGTTTTAGACGACTATCGTCTGAATTTAATGCAGTAAAAAAAACGTGCTCTAAAAAACTGCCAAAATTTGTAAGACGATATTAAAGTAGCTTACCACAAGCCACTGAAAGCAAGATTATGAAACATTCTTTTGACGACGCAATCTACAATAGACGACTGAACGATAGCCGTCTGAAAGTTACGGAATACAATCTGAAAGACCGTGAGTAAATTTGAAGAATAGTTTACACGTCTTCTGTTCAAAAAACTCATCTTCATTCTTTCGGAATATAAATAAGAGAAAGTACACAATTTTTGTTCACACAATAAAAAATAACTATTGCGGAATCTAGCCAGGTCCAGTCCCAGTGCTGTTGAACGGTGAATTTTTTATTTTTTTCACTAGACTGTTGGCACACTGATCTTCAAGAAGTATTCAACTCTATCTGAATGCATCCACTAAACACATGCTCTGGTACTATCCAACTGATCTGCTACAATTAGAAATTATTTGCAAAATAAACTCAAACGTCAAAATATCGATAAACGTGCTAAAAATAAAAATTGAATAAAAGTGTTCGTAGCTCCTTCGCTGCCTTATAATAAAAGTTTTGAATTCTTAAATGCCTTTAACAAATACCGCTGGTAATTCAATTTATACATATTTAATTGTAAAATTTCTAATCTCGTGAACGAGTCAGGTAAGACGAGAAATCTTTATTTTGTTTCACTTCCATCCAAACACTGAATTAACTTTTGTTGCTCACAGGCTTTTGAATTCTACTATGTCGCGTGTTACCCGTCGCAAACATGTCATGAAAGAAATGATGGATGACGATTTCGATCTTCCTAAGGAAAATCAACAAATCGTCCGGGTAACCAGCAGTCGGGGTAATAATCTCCACGAAGTGGAGAACTCGGAAGATACCGAGAAATACTTGGTTTCAATGCCTACAAAGTTTCGTAAAAATGTTTGGGTTAAGCGTGGAGATTTTGTTCTTGTTGAGCCCATCGAAGAGGGGGATAAAGTCAAGGCGGAGATTTGTAAAGTCCTCACAACAGAACATGTCAAGGAATACACAAAGGCGGGCATCTGGCCAAAGAAATTCACAAAGAAGAGAGAACATTCCGAGGAATCGCCAGACGAACAGGAAGGGGATGCCTTTCAGGTGCGAAATTTAAATCGTCCTCAGGAAAGTGACAACGATTCTGATGACGGCGATGAGACTGACTCAAGTGATGAAGATTAAGAGAAAATAACATTGGTGCTTTATTTTAAGAAACGTGCTGACGTACAAAACTACAATTTTAGTCAATAAAATTTTGAAAAAAATGCGATTTAATGAAAATAATTATTATTTGAACAAGTTAAACATAAGGAATGAAAGGAACATTAAAAAAAACTTATCCCTGCTTGTAGATATCTTTGCTGTGATTCCAAAACTGCACCATCATGTTGTAACCTTCGGTGTCCAAATCGTGTTCGCCTCCAAACAGGATGACCTACACAAAAAAAAATTTATGAACTTGCGTCTAGACAACGACCGTGTAGCAGTGTTTACTTCTCTAGCGCGAATGGCATCAGCTCCAGCTGGTGTGCCAATTATCTCGATCCAGTCTGATGTTCGCGCACTTATGGCCTCTGGCAAGGTTACACGGATTTCCTGATCGTCTGTGGTTTTCGCTCGCAGTGTTAAGCCGCTGCCTTCGGTTTGGACTTTGACGAAAATGCTAACAGTTCGACCGATGAAGTTTCTCAGCATTGATCCGTTGATGGGTGTTCGTACTTCAAAAGCCATATTTGAATAGTTTTTATTAAGTTGGTTGCTTCTTATCAAAATTAAATTTTGTTTTCCTCAATTGCGAAATCAGATCACCGAAACAGATTATTGTTTTATGACAGTTGAACTTACAACGAGTTTTGGTTGGCGGGAGCTTTGTATTCGTGAAACCATTCAAAGCCGGCGAACAACATGTGAAAGTAATGGACGTATTCAGTTTTGAGACAGTTGATAAAACGTAAAATTTGCAAAATTAAAGAAAAGATTTTTTTCACAAAAGATTTTTTTAGTGTAGCAGCAGCAAGCAGCTTTGTCAAACCTACAGGTGCTCTTTTCTGTGACGTTATTGCCGAGCTATTAACTTTCGCTCTTCTATTTGCTGCTGCTGTTTCATTGTTTTTTTTTACTGTCAACCGATTTAAAATACATAGTTGAAATTACAAATTTAGATGCTTTCGTTAGTTCAAAGGATCAGTTTTCGATAACAAAGTATTTTAGGGTTTTGGAGACCGACAGAAACAGACTAAGAAGTCATGTTCGCTATGGTGTTTTTGTTTTCTTGTTCAACTTTCAAAATTATTCTTTTAATTTTTTTAAACTCATTTAACAATTTTTGCAGTACGTATTGGCAATGGAGACGAAGAATGAAACCGAATTACGTCGTGTGAACATAGCTCATGGTTCTATAAATAAACACGGAATTGCTGAAAAAACGTCGTGTGAACATCGCACATGATTCTAGTAGTACTCTGAAGAACTATTATGCTTGATTTACATGCATCTGCAACTGCAGAAGTGCAGAAAAGTAAAGCGGGACGGATGAAGATTATTAAACCCAAAAATTAAAAAGAGAGACGAATAGGATTATGGCTGCGGATGAGGGTTTATGGGTGCAGATGAACATGTTCATCTGCACCCATAATTTTTTATCTGCAGCCATAACTAAGGAAGTGCATGGTGCGTCCCCTTTCTATCAGACAAGTATGAATTTTACTCTTGTGTCTCTTTCCATTTTTCATCTGCAATTGCAGATGAATTTAAATCCACCATTATTAGGCTTACTTCTCAGCAGAGCGACTGATATTGCTATCAGTTTCACAGATAATGTATGAAGAACAGAGAGAAGAAATTAATTTCTCATCTGTGATGAAGAAGCAGAATTTTGTCATTTTTAATATTACTAAAAATTCCATAAATAAATTTTGAAATAAATAATGGCTGACCTCGCTCATTATACCAACTAAAATCCAATAAAACATAAACAACAAAAACTAATCTAGTACTTTCGACTATTTCTTATCTGACAGCAAAATTTTCTGTTGTGGAAAAATCAATCGTTGATAATTTTCGAAGGAAGATTATTTTATTTGAAATTAAATTTCAGTTTTCTTCTTCAAATAGTGAACGATATTTAAGAAATTCATAATGAATGGTGTGAAATAACAAAGTTCTTCATGAAATCTTTCAAAATCTTGTCAATGAAATAGAACTTCTGATGTTTTTCGACTGGAAAAGGGCTTCGATTTGATCATTTCTTCTAAGTAGAAAAGTGAATTGATTTTTCTTTAGTGTGTCGCCAGTAACAATGAGTAAGTTTAAATGTTTTAACAATCCAATTATGTATGAATAAACTATTGGGAATTATAAGCTTAAGCAAATACCATATGGGTGCACAAATATTAATTATGTATATCAATGGTTCCTTCGACAAAACCGAGACGTGAACATTAAAATTTTTTCTTCATTTCGCTTCACGCAGTTTCCTAATTTTTAATGAATGCAGTTTTTTGTTTACTCCTTACTCAATGGCATTTCTCAAGGATGCTTCAAGTTTTGAATGGAAGTGTAAAGAAAAAAAGAATATGAATCTGAAGAGTAATGATGTTCTATTGAAATTACATGGACATCCTGCCAATCGAAAGGCAAACAACCATCTAGACAGACACAACGAGTGCTTCGGAATGTGGGTAGTAGGTAGTAAGCATGTTATGCAATTGTGTTGTCTAGACATACATATTTAAAGTATTTTCATGTAATTGAAACAATAACACAACGAATGGATGCAATTCACTTCACTTGAAATGACTTTTTGTTCAAGGGAACTGTGATAAAAGTCACGTAAAACAAAGTCATTAATCAAAATGCCAACTGTTTGATATTTTTCGTGCACTCTCGGGACTTGGAATCGTTCCCACTACACGCAGTCACAAATGCAGCAATGGTTTTTGTTATGATTAAGTACTAAACATCGTGTCTCTGAAGGTTTTGAAACCTTGGGGTTGTGGTGGGTAGTCGGGTTCTAATATTACTTAGGAGTACTTCAGTTTTGAGTGGATCTGGGAGGAAAACAAATTACCTCGCTTTAGTTACTTACCTGCGTATAGGTGGGCATTACAGTTCGTGGTGAACATGTGCCTCAAGTAACATATTTCATAAGGAATTTCTAATTCGGGCGAGCTCTCTCCTGTTTCGCACCTCTTGAGGTCCTCTTCCACTAAGACGAAGTCTTCCCCTTCCGCGACTTTCCTGCAATGTGTTCTGACGAGCCGAAGCGTTGGTTTCCTTCAGCTCTACATATCCCAGCCATCGCAGGCTCGCAATGGTAAACCTTTTTCCAAACACATCGTCTTTACCAACGAAACCGAAGATCACCGGAGTATTTTTCTTTCCAAACGACAAATAGTTTTTTCATCCGCTTGAGATAAGGTCCATTACCTCGCCTACAAGTACGATTATTGGCCAGTTGTCTACATTTTCCAATTTAAGTTCGGGTCCATTTTTGGGGGGTTTTCTAAACGACCAGAGGTACATCAAAAGCTGATTCGCTTGCTTTGGAATGCCACAACGCATGGTAACTCACCGAAAGTCGATTTCTAAGCAAAGTATTTCAAACTTAAAATGGCATCAAACACATTCGAGCTGCTCCATATCATCCGCCGCCGCAGTCAAAAAAGGTAAGGAAGTATTGACAAAACACGTTTGCATATGCGAGGTCGGAAACATCAAATTGTTTTTCTACGAATATCTCTTTTTGCCAGGAATTCGCATTTGCACCCTTGTTTCTGGAGTTGATTAGTTAGTTAGTTTAAGGGCGGGCTGAGCTTGCGCAGCTCTGGGCACTGCGATGTCTGAATGAAACCTATTGTGCCAACCCATGTGAGGTTTCAGGGCAGTTCTACTGCTCCTGAGTTGAACCAGAAGTAAGCAATCTTCTGTGGGTGAATGAGTGATCTCATAGTCAAGTATTTGCTTTCTAAGGCAAAAAAGTGCTGGACATTCTGTAATAATGTGCAGAGATGTTTCTTCATTTTCGAGGCATAGTCTACAGATGGGGCTCGCTACTAGCCTCATTTGGTGAAGATGAAGATCTTTAAAGAACAGTGGCCGGTTAGTAGTCCTGTACATATTTCTAGTGTTTTCCTATTGAGGTCCAGTAGGAATTTTGATATTTTTTCAGTATATTCTGCCAAAAAGAGTTTTGAACAGGTTTGGCCAGATGAGTTACGCCAAGCTTTATTTGATTCTTGGATGTTCTTGGCAGTGTTTTTTAAGGTGTTTTTATTTACACCGCAGAAGGGTTCAGGTACGACGATTGTTTTAGATGCCCCGCCTTTAGCTAAGATGTCTTCCTTCTCGTTACCATCATAGCCTTTGTGTACTGGGATCCAGTGGAGGATTGCAGAGTTTTTCCTTGCTATAGCAAAGAGTGACATGACTGTCTCTTGGACTTGTTGGGATCTTATTGGAAAATGGACGAGTGACTACCCAGACTTACTGCGAAATTCGTTCTGAGAGAGTCACTGAAAGTGCCGGAACTTGTACTAGTTTCCATTTCTTAGCCGTCCGTATTCATGTCTTGCTTTGAAGGATGAGGCTTTGTGTTCTCCCAGTCTTTTCTAGGGGGAATTACAATGGAGAAGTTGAGATCGAAGTTGTACATGGGAATAATAGCATCCAAGCACATACTAAAGGTATTAAGTTTTTCTAGATTGTCCATTATGGAAAGATGTCCTTTCGGGTTTGGGTATGATTTGATGTGTCCATGATGGAAGAGACGGTGTGTCACCAGTCTTGCTTCCATTTTTATGAAGAGGTGAATTGGTAGTAGTCCTACGATGACGTTTAGAGCGTATGTTAGAGTTGTACGCATGCATCCAGTAATGCATGTTGTTGCCAGTCTTTGAACCTTTTCTATTTTTGGATTGCCGTTTTTTCTTTTCTTTTTGTTCACCATACTTCGGCTGCGTACGTTATTGTTGGTCTGACTACCAACGTATATAGGTCGTACATCATTTTAGATTTTAGACCCCAGTTTTCCCACATATGCTTCGAAACCTATGCGTCGTTGCTTTGTTTTTCATAGATAGTTGTTGTCATTTCTCTGGTCAACAATGGCGTTAGTTGGATTAGAAAACCACTTGCGGGTGAGAGAAACTAGCGCCTATTAGTTACCAAGAGAAAATTAAATACATCCAATTTGATTGTCGTTGCTTTAATGATACCAATCAGTGCTAACCCTAATCGTTATACACCCTCCACCGCCCAAGATTTACGGGCTAAAACGAGGACGCTAGGTAGCCAACAATAGATGTCTAACTTGAGTTCTCTTTAATATACACACTACACTAATTGCTGATATCTTATCACTTGTTGACCCAAATTGTTCATTGTTTTCATTTTCAGGTGAAGAAGAAACCGACCGAGTTTCCTTGGATCTCTCAAAGAGATCCTTGAAAAAGGTACCTAAACAAGAAGACGCACAAAATGTTCGCATACTTATCCTGGATGAAAATGAATTACAAAAAATCGATAATATCGATTCATACCTTAAGATTGAGAGTGTAAGTGTGCACAATAAGAAAAACACATTTAACCAAACCACAATAATTTCTTTTTTTTCATTTTCAGTTATCGTTAAGTAAAAATCAATTACTACGAATGTATGGTGTGTGTCGCCTGCATTGCTTGCGTGAATTGAATTTATCATTCAATGGCATACTCACAATTGAAGGATTGAAGGAACTCATACATCTAAGGCATCTGAATCTCGAAGGCAATAACATTAAAACGATTGAACATTTAAATACTAACATAAAATTAGAATATCTGAATTTATCGGAAAATAGTATCGGAAGCATTTCAGATATATCGTTTTTGAAATGTCTGAAAGTAAGAAAAGTTACATTCAATGACCAAGTCTAACATTTTTTGTTCTTTTTGTAGTTTTCTGTTTTGTGATTTCTTCCTTTTTGACTTTTATAGAATTTTTGAATTGCTTTTTGTAGAAATATGCTGCACGGTTTTTTTGGTTCGTTTTGCAATTTTTTTACTGTCACCGTGGAAATAGAGTTACTTGAGCATATGCACCTTATAGTAAAGATTACGCAGAATTTCTAGGTTCGAACACTTATTGATTAAAAAAAAGTTTAGCAAGTTGGGGTTATGGTTATTAAGCTACATAAGAACATATGAATGTGTCTGCAAACCATTCTTAGGCTTTTATCAAGGGTTACACCTTCAGGTGACAAGAACATTGACTCGGGCGAGTCAATAACAACTATCAGTAATTTTACTCGGAAATAGGAACGCAATTTACAGTCTTAGCGGGAAACTGACTGATTTCTCCTGAGTGTCACATTTGTGATCTTAGTCAGGAAAAATATGTTTGGGGAAAAGAAACCACTGTCAAAGCACTGAAGTTTAATAAAAAGATCAAACTATCGATCGAGAATATTCACAGCAAACAGTAAATGAGCATAACCAACGGGCGAGCTACTTCATTCACTCATAGATAGAGACGAGGCTATCAAAGGTTCTTTTATAAGTGGAGAAGGAGTCATTGAGAAGCTGCTAAGCAGACAAAAAAACATGCAAATTTGTGTGCGTTGTGCTGTTACGAAATATTTACAAAACTCAGCATCGAAATCTTTAGGCCACACACCTAACTGGCGACTTTCCACTTTACCAACATTATTGATTAAGAAGAATGACGATAATTACCAAACTAGTTCGTACAAAGGACGCGGGACTGATCTTTACTTACTAACTTAGGTGGGCATTATAGTTTGCGGTGAACATGAACTTCAACCAACATCTTACGCCAACAATTTCGATTTCCGGCGAACTATCACCAGTTTTGCACTCTAAGTCGGTTGAAGTCTTCTTCCACTTGAGGTCTTCCCACGATTCCCTGCAATGTGCTTTCGAAAACCCGTCGAGCCGGAGCGTTTGGGTCCATCCGCTCTACATGACTCAATCATCGTAGCCTCGCGATGCGTACTCTTCTGGCTATGCCCATGTCGCGGTACAGCTCATACAGCTCGTTGTTGTATCTTCTTCTCCACACATTGTCTTCGCATACGGGACCAAAGATCATTCGGAGAATTTTTCTTTCGAAACGACCAAGGGTTTCCTCATCCGCTTTCGATAAAGTCCACATTTCCGTGCCGTAAAGCAGGGCTGGTATGATTAAGGTTTTATAAAGGGTTACCTTGGTTTTTCTAGAGAGGGTTATGTTTCTCAATTACCTTCTTAACCCAAAGGAGCAACGGTTGGCAAGAGTTATTCTCCGTTTGATCTCCGCACTGATGTTGTTTTCCGTGTCTATAGCGGATCCTAGGAGTCATGTACTACCTCTAAGTTATGTCTGTTTATTGTGACGTTTTGTCCAATTCATCGATGTTCTATGTCTTTGTTTGATGACAACATATACTTCGTTTTGCTCTCAACATGTGACTGTGACTCTATTACTATGTTCCTTGCTGGTCTTTACAGGCTTGAGTTCGGGGCTTGCCAACCTGGTAAACTGTCCAACACGCTTTAAAACGAAAAGATTTGTTTTGCAATGAAACCCCATTCGGTTAAAAAACTGGAGTGCCCTGTCTAGATAAACATGGCCTAGAAAATTTTGTGTGGTAACGCAGGTTTAGCGTAAAGAGCTTCAAAGAGTTAGGAAGTAGAGACCCTGTTTTATTTAAAAGGAATTAAATTAAATTAAAAGTATTTGGTTAGGACAACAAACCTATGGAAATCTCGGGCCCTAACGCCTTTCACCGACCTACAAATTTATTTCGATTCAGAACGGCTAAGTGAGAAAGCGCTTTACGTGGCAGGAGTTGCCAATTCTTTGCTTAAGGTAAGACTTGTGTAAAAACAAAACTTCTTGAATCAAAAAGATAAAAAGAGACCAAATCGAATGGCAAAAAGAATGAAAAAATCGTAAACAGAGAGAACTTTCTACTGTGGTCTGTTCTTTTAACTAAATTTTGCATTGCATTTTGCGATACTAATGTAAATGAGCACGTGAATTCAACTTATAGATTGAGAAAACAAGAAATTCACTATTTAAGCCATTCTTCCTTCGGACCCACGAGTATCGTGATTTAAGTGATAACAACTCTACCCTTAATTGACTGACCTGTATAAAACCCTGATTACCCAAATTCAATTTTTGTAGTAGAAACGCAATCAATTTCAGAATCAGGCATATTTTTTTTTCTTTAAGCTAAAAATCCATCGTAAGATTTTTAATCCTGTCTGTAACATACAAGCAGAATAAAATTCAAAAACGACATGTAAGGTTAGAACGGCGATACGAACCTAACCAGAAGCATACGCACTTAATGCCTTGGACTATGATTAACGAAAAGGAACCAACGCTCTATAAACTCTTTTATCATAATAAACCCAAAAAGAGAAGCTCGTTTTCCAAACATTCACTCTACTACTACTCTTGCTACTCTAGTTTCTTAATGCACAGTTTGAAAATCTAATTTTTTTTGTTAAGTTTGTTGTATTTCAACTAATTTTTATTTTGAGTTTAAAATTGGAAATGATTTTTAAGCAAATACCATTCAATCATTTAGGAATTATATCTTCATGGAAATCGCCTCACGCATCTTCGCCAATGCGACAAATATCTGCCGACATCCATTGAAGTTCTATCACTCGCCAAAAATAATATTAGCGATCTGAACGAGATCTGTACTCTGTCGAACTTGTGCAATCTTCATAGCATAACAATTAATGAGAATCCTTGCGTTTCAATGACATCGGGACAGGAGTAAGCAAATTAGGTTTCAAATCATTGATTTATATAAAGTTCTTGTTTCCTTTCAGTGGCTTCAATCACCGACCCTTTGTTCTCAACTGGTGTATGAGTGTAAAAGTCATCGATGGATTCATGGTGGATCCAATCGAAAGGTGAAATTTATTTATTTAATTTAATAGAAAACTGAACAACATTTCTTTTTGTAGTCTCAAAGCTGAATGGTTATACAGCCAAGGTCGAGGGAGGCAGTTTCGATTGGGAGAGCAAGCATCTCTATGCAAGTACCTAAGTACAGTTTGCCCAATGCTTGGTAAAGCACTAGAAAGTGAAAATGAAAGAAAACTACGCTTGATCCTAAGCAAAGCACAACAGCATCAGAGGCAGTTACAAGAAGAAATTTCAGAAAACTCAACAACTTCGGGAAATAACTCACCATCATCGGGTAGAAAGAAGCCAGCCAGTCGAATACAATCACCCAGATGTGAGTAAAATACTTGATTTTGGTTATTGATATTTATACAATACGCCTATGTTCTTTTTTAGTTTCAAGATTAACCGGGCGACAAGGATCTCCAGACTCGATGATCAGTAGCTACCACGGAAATACATCCAACTCTTCAATAATTTCAAATGATCAAAGTAGGTGTAGGCTTTTTAATTTTTTTTTAAAATTTCTCAGTCTGTCACGTTTGTTTCTATTGAAATTAGTGTCAAATGCAAGTCACCTGTTACAAATGACAACCTCACTCATCGAGAATATCAAAAACGATTCCATAATGACTCAAAGTTTTGATTCTTCAACTTGCAACTCAAAGGGAAATACTACGTGCTCCTCGCAGGATTCAACACCACGCACCATAACACCGAATCAATACAATGGTAAATAGGATTTGCGCCAAATTTAAATTTAGGGTCTTGATGAGAAAATTTCATTTGCTAGATCTAACTTCATCAACTCCACCAATAGGTGGGCCACTAGCTGCTGCTTCTAAAATGGTTCCAGTGCCAGAAACTTTGATGAGTCCAGATTGTTGTCCCGGATCTGTAGCCCATAGGGTGACGGTTTCTGCTATCAACAATCAAATCCACAACTCAAAAGTTAATAAAAACAAAGGTGTGTTTAGTTGGCCGAACCATTTACACCCTGATGCATACTAATGAATCAATTTTTTATTTAGAAAACAAACTGAGTTCACCGAAGATGCGGAGCCCCCACCTGAAACGTAATGCCGAACGCAGCCCAACACTGAGCCCAAGAAAGCTGAACAACAATTCCAACTCAATGCGCTCCAACTTAATCAATGACAATCAACTCAAGCAACGTCTGATGAGTAATTCAGTGCATGTAACACCACCTGATGTTGGTTCAGCTGGTGTAAGTTCGGACGATGACAGTGATCACATCAATGTGGATAAATTGAAAACTATTCGCAATAAGGCTGCACAGAGGTAAAACACAAATCAAATTGTCTCTAAAAGTTCGTTCTTTCAGTAATAACTTTGTTTTTTTTGCAGGTGTCAACAACAAAAAGAAATCGTTGATATCATTTCAAATGTTAACATCAATCACGAAACTGAATCCTCTGCTGTGGTTATTCAAAAAATCTGGCGAGGCTATCGTACTCGAAAGAAAACCAAAGATATTGCCGAGAAACTTTTGAAGAAGCGAACCCAGGAGTATATTGAGTAATGTTTTGATGTGGAGTAATGACGTGAAAAATCAATAATATTTAAGATTGTTTTGCAGAAAATTAACTAAAGACATGGAGATGACTAAAGCGCAATTAGAAAATGAAAGAAAAATTCAGCAGTTGCAGATGCAGGCAATCAATGCATTGTGGAAGAAAGTCTCAACAATGCAAGGCGGAACAGTGACAGTTACGACAAATAGCGATGCCACTGATTCGGCGGCGACAATAGCGAACAATCAGGAAGGTCATCCGCCAAGTAAGACTGTTAGCTTGGATAACAGTTCGACGGCAGTTGTGAATGATTTGGCGAAAACTTGCACTATGCTAACAACACAGGTGAGATGTTTTATTTTGTTAGTTTTATATCTAGGAATAGGGGAAATGTGTGCAGTTTACTGTTTATGGAAAAAGGGAAGACCAACTGTTTCTTAGGTATCGGTGGTTTAGGTTAGGTTATGTTAAAGTCGCTGTTAGCTCTATCTCTCGATGGATCTAATGTATCCTTATCCTAGTGGAACCAATTCGAGCTTACATTGAAGCGGGAGAGACGCAGGGCGTCGATTTGAGTAAGGTCACTACGAATTACGAACCTATGTGTATCCTACTTTTGTAGTTAAAGCTGGCCATGAACAGAGAAGGTGCGAAATAGTTTTCCATATATCCATACAGCAAAAATCGTTTAAGACGACTCAGTGTCCTGTAATGACACCTATCGTCGCACTAATGTGTTTTCTTTTAAGAGAGATCAAACCGTTCGACCGCTTAAGATCCAGCTTGAGCCAGATATCTTTCGTTGCGTTACACGTTAAACTGCTTGACAATCTCAGATTGTAGCGATTGGTATGCCGATACTTTCCGTTTCGATGACAAGGGCAGAAGTCTTCCGTTTCTGTCGAGTTCATATGCTTTGCAGTTTCCTGAAATGTCTCTATGGCCCAGCACCCAGCACAGGTGAATGTTAAACTGCTCTGACATCTCAAGCTCATTGAAAAACATTTAGAATCCATTTTCTTTTCATCCAGTACCAGTTAAGGCAAGAATCTAAAACAGGACAAGACTGGCCAAGTTTTTCGGGAACTTAGTACTTATACTGTCATTACGGGCTAATTCATTGTCTTAAGACGTACACTCTCCTTAACTAATTGAAACGACCAATTATTTGTGTACTGACAGTTCTGTCCTGTTCAGAGCTTGCTTCACACCCAATTCTAACCTAAGCTAACCTACTCGTTAACCTACACAACATACTGAAAACTAACGACAACAAAAAACTTCTATTTCAGGTTCAACAGCTTCAAGGATCAATGCGCGACATCCTAAACTGCCTGACAGTATTCTGCAACTTGCCACAGGAAAATCTTAAACAACTGATCTCCTCCTCTGCCACAGCACCGACCGTCGATGACAAAAAAGACTCGGCCGGAACTCAAACGGAAATAGTTGCGGTGCACACACCTCAAATTGAAAATCAAAGCAGTTTCCCCTTCAAAATTCGACCCTCAACACTGCCTCTTGATTCAGCCGAAATGGCATCGAAGAATCTTTTAAATCAGACGATTTCAGAAAACGATGAAAGTCTCCAGTGTGAAAATTCGGCGGCAGCACCGTCTTCCGCTGAAAAAGTCGACGAAGAAAAGTCCAGCGTCGAAGATGATGTTGGCGATTGAATATAAAACAAAAATTAAATTCAGAATGCTGCCTAGATGAATCTGTGGCTCTTCTATTGTTCTTTAAGGATGGTTTTAAACTAAGAGAACTTTTGCAAAAAGAAGCTAATATCGTTTTCACTTCGAGTTCACGCGCATTACACATTTGGATGATAAACTTTCACTTAAAAAAACCACACAAGCATTCCGAACCCTCCCATTTCCATCCTAAGTGAATAACAACTCTTATCAAATTAAACAAAAGGAATAATTCAGCGTTTCTCCCTTTAAAAATTAAATTTTTCAAAACTAAACTCAACTTTAAAAAAAGTGAAAAGCAAAATAAATATATTTACGATAATAGACTATTATATAGGTGTATTTGTAGAATTTCTAGAACAATTTGCACACATAACGCTCACACACAAACACACGAATAGTTTTTTTTACAAACGCCAGCGCATGAAAAAAAATCACACTTCACACACATACACAAACTTCACACGAACTAAACAACGAACAAAAATCTAAATTTTTGTTGTAAAATTGTAAAACATTTTTTTCTTTAAGGATCTATTTTTAACCAATTTAAAAAAAAATTAAAGCAAATCGTTCAATGTGCTATTTAAAGGGAAACTCTAATAAATTGGAGCAAGTGCTTTTGTAAAAAAAAAAAAAATTGAAAGAAAATATTAAAAAATTTTTACACGTTTCGCTTTAAATACTGTCAATAAAAGTGAGTACTCAACTAACTAAAACACTAAATGTTAAAACAAAAACAGGAGTAAATAAAAGAGATATATATATTTCGAGCTTTTGCCACTTTTTATTATCTAAATATACAAAAATAAAACATAAATAATGTCATGAATTTTAAAATGCTGCATTTTTATATATGAACAAAAGATATCTTATCTAAAAAAAAACCAATTAAACAAATTAATTTATTATGTATTTGTATATAAAGCTAAAGTTATGATTTAAAATTAAAACCAAATCTCTGCGGAATATGTTGCGTTTCAGTTGAATCACGGCCTCAAACACAAGGGCTAAGTTTAACATCTTATTTGGTAAATGGAAAATTAAGATGGGCTGGAAGTGTTAATGTTTTGGCACACTATAGCACAAGAAGCCTACAAAAAGTTACACAAAACACCGTCTTGTATGTCGCAAATGGAAAACGGAACTTCACTACAACGGAGCTAAAAAGTAAAATGACAATTTGCTTGTAACGTTTTAATAGAGTGGTAGAATAGGAAACTCTAACAAGAAACCACAAAAGAATGACAAAACAGGTGGGTTTTAGAAAAATCGCCACATCACCAAAAACGAGGCAGATAAAATGGCGAACATTTTTTTTTTTTTGTCGTCTCCACAGAGTGGTAGTGTAGGGAGCAAGAAAACGGGGGCAGATAGGAGAAAAGTAACGATTTTTTGGTTCATTTTGATAAAATAATAGAGTGGAGTGCCTTAACAGGACGCCACAATAAAAATTTCGTAATTGGGAGTTTTAGAAAGGCTACCATATATCGAAAACGGAGCGTGATAAAAAAAAGTACAAGGACACCACGAAAGAATTGCGAAACTACGAGTTTTAGAAAAAAACACCACGCCTTGAAACCTCAGACATATAAAAAGTGTGTGATAGGTAGTGTGTGGAGCAAGAAAACACAGGCAGATAACAGAAAAGTAACGATTTTTTGGTTCGTTTTAATACTTACTTAATTACTTATTTACCAAGTTGGGCATTACAGTTCGGGGAGCCTCAACCAACATCTTACGCCAACAATTTCGATTTCGGGCGAGCGCTCTCCAGTTTTGCACTCTAAGTCGGTTGAGGTCTTCTTCCACTTGATTGTGCCACCTAAGACGAGGTTTTCCCCTTCCACGATTTCCCTGCAATGTGCTTTCGATCAAGCCGGAGCGTTTGCTCTACACGGTCCAACCATCGTAGCCTGGCGATGCGTACTCTTCTGTCTTGGCCCATGTCGGGATACAGCTCATACCGTTTGTTGTTGAATCTTCTTCTCCACAAATTGTCTTCGCATACGGGACTAAAGATCATTCGGAGTATTTGTCTTTCGAAATGACCAAGGATTTCCTCATCCGCTTTCGATAAAGTCCACGCTTCCGCGCCGTAAAGTAGAACTGGAATGATCAAGGTCTTATACAGTGTTACCTGGGTTTTTCTGGAGAGGATGTTGTTTCTCAATTGCCTTCTAAACCGAAAGAAGCAACGGTTGGCAAGAGTTGTTCTCCGTTTAATCTCCGCACTGATGTTGTTTTCCGTGTCGATAGCGGATATAAGTAGACGAAGTCCTGTACTACCTCTAAGTTATGTCTGTCTATTGTGATGTTTTGTCGATGTTCGGTGTCATTTTGTTTGATGGCAACATATACTTCGTTTTACCCTCATTAACCATCAAACCCATTTTTGCCGCTTCTGTTTCAATGATCGCAAAAGCACCTATGGCATTCTGCTTGACAGCGGAATTAGTGTCTTCATCGCCGCTAAACAGTCTGCAGAAGTGGTCTTTTCAGATCCTCAGTAGCGACTGTAACTCTGTTACTATGTCTCCCTGCTGGCCTTTATAGCTTTGACTTCGGGCTAGATCTTTTTACCTTTTGGTAAAACTTCTGAACGTCATTCCTGTCATGGCATCTCTCAATTTCCTCAAACGAGCGCTTCTTATGTTGCTTCTTTGTTTTTTGAGAATTCGGTGTTCTTCCCTTCTTTTCCTTTCTCGTTCGTTTTAATATTAGAAAAAATACCATATTTCAAAATCAGAAGGAGAAAAAAAATCAAATCAAACAATTTTTCCTCTATTGCAGCCGTTCAAGAAATCAATCACGCACATATATTTTAGTGTTTGTTTCAAATTCTGTATATTTTTTTTTTTGTTTTATTCAGTTCTAGAAGCCGAATACACTTTATTTTTTGCGAATCACCCGGTATGAAATCAATGCCTCTTATAATGTTCGATCCAGTTATGGAATCGGTTTACTTTGACTAGCACGTTCCGTGAAGCTTTCTTTTCCCTCTTCACCCGCCGTCGAACTTCTACTTCATATTGCCTGCAATAAACCGGGTCTAAGTTATCGAGTTCGTTGAGGAGATTCTGAAAATAAGACGATTCACTATAAAATTGTTTATTATGTTGATAAAGTAAACAATTTTACCATTAAAACATTTTGAATCTGTTCCAACTGATTTAATGTGCTAGTTGGAGCATCTTTCTTTTCATCTTTATCCTTTCGTTGAATTTGTTCGAGCAACACAGGGGCTATACCTTTGATGTCCCAGTACACAGAATTCCTATACAAGGAAGTATTGTCATAACTCATGAGTTTTATGTAAAATCTAAAATAACTTTTGATTTATCACCTTTCTTTTTGCTTTTCTTCAAATTTTTCAAAAAACTGATTGGCATGAAATTTCAATTGCATTTTACGCTCCTTGAAGTAGGATGGATCATGGGCAATGAACTTCATGTCGCAATTACTGTGCCACTTAATCTATTTTTTCAAAATGGATTTGTAGTACAATTTGTCGTAAACTTATGTAACCATGACTTACAAATTTATGATGAACGATGGAAACAACGTGATTCAGGATGGCAAGCTTTGTGAATTGTTTGTAGTATTCGAACAACTTTTGACGTGTATACTCGTATCCCTTTAAAAAACAAAAATTACTAGATTCGTTGGTTGAACTTTAAAATAGCGTTGACCCAGGTTTGCTTGACAACCCTATAAATTGCCAAAAAACTTGGGTTTTTGGTTCTCAAAAAACTCTAAACCACGAAGTCAAAAATATCCCTGTTATTTTGGGGGAAAAAATGCTACTAGCTATTACAGCCCTGTTAGTTACCTGAACTCACCCAGCTTAAAACTGGGGCTGTTTTGGGGCGAGTTGAGGGCAAACCCAGGACTCAAAAAACACTGATTTTGACATTCAAGTTTAGGTTTTTCAAAAAACGCTCACAGGACAAATCCTGTGGTTAGATGTTGAATTCTCTAAGTAATTCACTTTTCTTACATCAAGCCACAGGTCGGCGTTCAAATGCTTCTGCTTCTTCAAATAAGGATCGATGACCTCTGTTATAAATCTTTTCAACTGTTGGATTTGCTCCATTCCTATAGAGTTGGAACTTAAATTACTTTTGAGGAACACATAATCTCCATCATCGGCCAGTTTCTTGAGTTTAAGAATGTTTATCCCTTCTTCATTCACGTCAAAGTATCCCTTTTAAGAAAGTGGAGTTGAAATGGCGATAAATGAAACTCAGTTCGTTCGTTGAACATTGCCCAGAGTTGTTTCTGGTTTCCTTGATAACCCCAAGAGTTGTCAAAAAAACCTGGGTTTTCGATTATCAAAAAACGCTAAACCACGAAATCACAATGTAGCCCTCTTCACTACCTAAACTCGCCGCAGCAAAAACCTAAAGCGAGTTGAGGGCAAATCCAGGGCTCCATTCGGTTTGATATTCAAATTTCAAAGTGAGTTTAGGTTTTTCAAAAAAACGATATGTGGCGACCACAGGGCTTTAACGAACAAGCCCACTATTTGCTTATCAAAGCAAATAAAAAAAAATCTTACAATTAACTTCAAGAGAAATATAAATCTTTTATGCACATCTTTGACATCCGTAGATAGCTTCTGCTGCATCAAGTTGCATTCCTGCATTTCGTCGAATATGGTTGTTGATTTAATTTTTCTCAATTTCTCGTTCTCATCTAGAACTTTCGAAAACGCTTCACTTTTAAAAACATCCAGTTGGTTTGCGGTCATCTTAAAAATCAGAGAAACAGAAGAATAGGAATGTAAGAATCCTTCTTAGTGGAGTGCCGTTAGACATAAAAATGGCAAAACCTAGGAATCCAGTGCCAGGATTCCTAGGTATAAAGCTTACGACACCCCAATATATGATTACTTACATTCAAAAACTTTTTAGTTTCTTCGTAAACTTTTGACTGGAAACGATCTTCGTGTTCCTTTTCAAGAGCTCGTTGTTGTGTGACATAGAAAAGGAATTTCTTCCTTGTAATTTCACGGAGCCTAAGGATGTCGCTACAATCAAATGTATAGGTTTTATTAAAAAATGCTCTCATTTCGTTCACTTTTGTTGACTGGAAACGTACCTCTTGACATTGAATTTGTAAAAGTTTTGTTGTTTGTTGGCATCTTTTGTGTAATTTGGATCGATTGTTGTAACAACACATGGTGCCTTAGGATTTGATAGGTGGCCCTTCTAACTTGGACAAAAGAAAAGAACATATTTACAGGTGGTGGCACTATTTGTTCAAAAACACGATGAGTCTACCTTATCTAAGTCATTAACGGAGAAATTATTTTGAGGTGGTTTTTCTTCAAAAATATCTTCAGCGGTATAGAAATCTAACGAAGAGTAGAGAATAAAAAAACAAACACCTTTGCTTATGGAAGGAACTTTTTACCAGAGTATTTCTTGAGAATTTTTTTGTTAATTTTTTTCATGACTGCGAATTCTGCGAAGACCAACAGAAAATACTTTTATCATTAGTTGTGTCTTGTGTGATCAATGATATCCATGGGGACTGATGGTGCTATTTATCTGTAGGGATGACAACCATGCTCGTAAGTGGAAATTGACGGGGTTAAACATTTCAAAGAACAAATGAATGTTTGTTTATTTTTGTATTTTAAAAAACGTTTTCCGAAGAATTGCACCTTATGCTAAAACTATGTAAGAATAAATTCACTTCCTTTTCGACGTATTCTATCGTCAGTCTCTTGGGTATTTATTCTGCATCAAACCACATAGGACATACGAGATGCAGCTTCGGATCCGGCTGTAAATGAGGTTGTGGATTCAAGTGCGGTGTGAATGCAGATGCAGTGGCGGGTATGTCTGGTCAAACGAATGCTGATACGACTGCAGATAATAAAGCTGGGAGCCGCACGAGTTTTTGTAAACGTATGTGTATCAGCAGCCGTTTCCTCGTTCGTAACCGCAGCTGTATTCACATTCATATAGGCAGTAGTGTCTTCATACGTATCCCGTATTCACAGTTGTATCGCCAGCCATATTAGCAGCCGTATCCGCCACTGTACGTGCAGTCGCATCCATAGCCGTTACCGGACCTTTTCTGTAGCCATATCCACAGCTGTATCCAAAAGCGTCTCAACAGCCGTATCTGCAGCCGTATCCACAGCTGTATCAGCAGCCGTATCTGCTGCTGTGTTTGCAGTATCATTATTGACAGTCACATATATAGTGGTATCTGCAAGGTTATCGACATCCGTGTTAGTAGTCGTAGCCATAATTATACCGGCAGTTTTAGCCTCAATCGTATCAGTAGCCGCATTTCAGCGTCTCAACAGCCGTATCCACAACTGCATCAGCGGTCGTGTGTCGTGTCTGCTGCTGATTTGCAGTATCCTTATCCAAATTCGTATCAGCAGCAGTGTCTACAGACGTATACCCAGCCGTATTGGCCACTTTACGTGCTACTGAATTCGAAGCAGTATCCGCATTCTTATTGACAAGCACATCTGGCAGTGGCATCTGCAGAATTATCGGCATCTGTGTAAGGAGCCGTAGTCATAACCATACCGGCAGCCTTAGCCTCAAAAGTATCTGCAACCGCATTTCAGTGTCAAAACAGCCGTATTTGCAGCATTTTACACAACTGTATTTGCAGTATCCGTATCCACGTTCTTATCCGCAGTAGTATTTACAGATGTATCCCAAGCCGTATTGACCACTATACATGCAGCCAAATTCGAAACCTTATTGATAGTCCGATCTACAATGGTTTCTGCAGACTATCGGCACCCGGGCTAGTAGCCGTAGCCCTAGCCATAACCATACCGGTAATCGTAGCCTCAATCGTATCGGTAACCGCATTTCAGCGTCTCAACAGCCGTGTCCACAGCTGAATCAGCGGTCGTATCTGCTGCTGCATTTGCATTAGTGCATTTCAGCCCCCCAACAGCCGTATGCACAGCTACATCAACGGTCGTATCTGCTGCCGTACTTGCAGTATCCGTATCCACATTTGTATCGGCAGCAATATCTACAGACGCATCCCCAGCCGTATTCACAGTTGTATCGGTAGCCGTATTGGCTACTCTACGTGCAGCCAAATTCGAAGCAGTATCCGAGTTGACAATCACATTTGCAGTGGTATCTGCAGAATTATCGGCATTTGTGTTAGGAGCCGTAGCCATAAATATACCGGCAGTCGTAGCCTCAACCGTAACGGATCGGTCACCGCATTTCAGTTGCTCCCGCAGCCGCAACCCCATCAGCCGTATTCGCAGTCGTAATAGCAGCTGTTACGGCCACGGTTGCCACTCGAAAAAAAATTTTACGTCCAATATTCATAAAAAAAAGGACCAAACGCAGTACAAAGCGACCAAAACACTACTTACATGAAAAAATTGCAAAACTTACAAAAATATACAGTTTGATCAATTTCATATTTTATTTCATTGCACAAAACAGGAACAATATTTAAATCACATATTCTTTAATCTTAACACAGCTCATAACTTATTAATAATAATAAATCACATCGTATATTTATACAATACAGTATACAGTCAAGATATTTCTTAAATATCAAATCTGGTGCATATCACATTTGAAGATCTACAATAGATACTTCAAAACTTATGAGTTATGATAAGTAATGAAAGAGAGTAATTTATATTTAATAATAAAAATAAATAAAACTTAGAAATTATTTTTTGCTGACCAAACAGTATGATTGTCACTTGCTCCATTCAGTTCTTTGGCTAACATTATATTATTTATGGTATCAAAGTTCAGTTTATTTCTCAGCTTTGTTTTCACTGAACTTAGCTCATAAAATTTTCTTTCAGCAGCGGCTGAGCTGTGGGGCAATGACATCAGGTTATTAACAAAAGCAGTCAAATTTCCGAAGCTATATTCACCCAGGCCGTTTTTCAGGTAGCTCACTTTCTCCCAATATTTGGCTATATCTAGTTCATTGCCTAGGTTATTATTTTTCAAAAACCTCAACATTTTCCACTCCATAACCACGTTCTCCGGATCGCCCTCAACTAAATTTGGAAAACTTTCTGTTAAAGGTAGAATTGATAAAAACGAATTAGCTACCTGGGAACGACAGAACATGATCAGCACCTGGAACAACTCAAATGGCCATCGTCAGTCAAAACTATTCATTGACTTATCCCACAAACGTATGAAAGAAATTCTTGACATGAGCAAACGTGACGCAAAGTTACTTACGGACTTCTTCACTGGACACTGCTCTCTCAAGTATCATCTTAAAAACATGGGCATCAGCCAAGATGACACCTGTCGTCTCTGTCTTGAGGACATAGAAACAGCTGAACACATTTTATGTGAATGCCCTGCATTAGCTAGATCCAGGCTTAATATATTCAATAAAGGGTTCCCCTGTCCCCTTGATATCAGAAACACCTCTTCCTCGAAGATTCTTAAGGTTCTTACATGACCTCAGCTTCGAATGAACAAACCTATACACTACGTGTTTTTAAACCTAAGGGAACAGCACAAAAGATCTTTCAGGTCGACGTGCTTGTAAAGGTAATTCTCACCTTCGCCCTATATAATTTAAAAAAAAAAAAAAAAAGGTAGAATTGAAACTTCGGATTCTGATAAAACACTTTTAGGAGTAATTATTGATAGATTTTTTAATTCATTGTTGCTTAAATCAAACCTGATTAACATCTGTTTTATTAGTTCTAAATAGAACTGTAAAACGTTTGATTTTATATCATTTTTACTGAAATTTGTGAGCTTTGACTTTTTCAAAAATTCTTCTGCCTTGCTTCCAATAAAAACGTTCTCCAAAGGTAAATAAAAGTTTTTGTTTTCCAAATTAAATTCCGTCCATGAATTAATGTTTTTAATGTAATTATTGTCCATAAAATTACTTAAAATGAGCTTCAAAGTTGTCTCCAACTGCTCATGTAAATAAGGCAAACGAACCTTCTCGGACTGAAACTCTTTATTTAAATTGTTTATTATTTTCAAGACATAAGACAAGGAAAGAAAGTCAGCTTTCGTTTCTTGGTTCCCCATTTCGTTTGCTAAATCACATGTCCTGATTCCATTAATTTCTAAATAAGAAGATATAAAATAAAGCTGAAGGGCATCCCACTGCTCCACAACGCGATTAATTACATTTTCCAATGCGAGTCACCTTGTGAATGACAAACCTAATATTTTATGTGGTTTCACTGAACAATATTCTTGAAATTCTTTGAAATTATTAATACGGTTGGAGCTATATGCAAAAAACTTATAAATACTGCGACATAGTTTCTCAACATCGTTAGGTATTTTTTTACAGGCATAAGCCGAACATAAGTGCAAAGAATGACAGGTGCATTTAAGAAAAAAGAGATTACAAGTTCTTTTAAATTTAGCTTGGAGGCCATTGACTTCACCAGCCATAACGCTCGCACCATCAGTGGAAAGCCCTGTTAAATTTTCCAACGGAATTTCATTTTCTAAAAAAAAATTTTGTATGCTTTCATAAATTGTATCGGCATTACACTTAACAAGCTCAATAAGACCCAGAAATCGGTCTTTTATGTCTCTAACTCTTTTGTCAAAATACCTTACTACTAAAACCAATGATTTTTTAAGAGATATATCGGTAGTTTCATCGGTTATTAATGAAAATTTGGTATCTCTAAGTTCAGCTACAATATTTTAGCAAAAATATAGATGGCTTTCTTACACCGATTCTGTAACCGATAATACTGTATTTTCCATATACAATGAACTAGCTTATTCAATTATCAGGTTAGAGACTCATCATATAAGAGAAGTTCACATTCAGCGTCAGTTAAATCATTGAAATCTGTGCGTTCAGTACTCTAAATGCGGCAATTTCCAATGTGCAAACTGATTCAAAACTAACAAACTGCAGTAAATGAACAACCTGTTTTGAACATATTTTCCATTTTTAAAAAAAGCGACCAAATGAAAAAAAAGTTACCAAGCGACCAAATATAAAAAAAGCGACCAAATTTCAAAACCGCAGCTTTGTCGACAACGCAGTATCTGTTGGCAAGTGCACAGAGACTAAATGCAGTCGACAAACCTGCGAATATGGCAACAAGGGCTACGGATACCGCGTATCTTCTCGAACATTTATGATTTTTCATAAATATGTAGTCTAGGTTCTTAACATTTCAAAAAATCACTAAATTTGTCGTTTGAGATTTAAATTAAAGAACAGAACAAAGACGCCACCCTGTAAAAGGCTCAAAAAGTGATTGGAGATGTTGTTGGTTTGTTCAACCAAGTGCATCAATGAAACTTAATAAAAAAAACCAATTTTAACTTAAACTTAATCGAAGGGTCAATAATTTATTTATAATTTTTTTCTCTTCACATTTTAACAGTCTCCATAAGCTGCTCGAACGCACTCGATATTTTTGCATGATCTGGCGCTAGTTGTGTATCAGCGATAATGGCCAGTCGGCTTTTTTCTCCAAATCGATGAATGTTCAATGACAGGCCTACAAATAAGTTGTTTTATGCACAAAAAAAATATTATAACAATTCCACTTACAAGTCTTTGACTGTGGCGGTCTAAAAAGTAACACATACTCCACGTTCTGTCCCCAAATAGTTTCAAATGTAGACGAATTTCCGTAAATTTCTGTCAAAGTTACTGGAAAATTGAATGAAAAATAATTGATAAAAATTTTCGTCACAGTTCTCGGCAATATGGCAGTCAACATATCAAATTTAGTCTGTCCTATTGAAGCCAAATATATGATGACTTGTTTCATACGAATTTTTTGGATAATTTTTTGAATCTCCAAAGCATTTTCTCGTGTCGGCTTCTTCAGAGGCAACTGTAGAAATACCACTCCACCTATGTGGTTCAGTCTGCCATCTCTCTCAGTAAAGTAACCCTTGGAAATGGTGCGACAGGTGGTATTCAGTAGTTTTGGTACAGGATATCCCTCGAAGCCAGCGAAGTACTGCTGCAGAGCACCAGCCAAACAGGCTAGTGTGAAGTCAGACTCTCGTATCCCGGTGAGGTCAATGCGTTTTCTAATGTCAGCCCAGTTTATTTCCTTCGAGAACGATACAACTTTTCTGCCAGAGTATGACTTCACTTGAAGGATGTTCGCGTCTTGAGAGCGATACTGAAATAGTTCCTCAAATATGTTGCACGGTGCCTTGAAAATTTCAAAGCAGATCGTAAAAAGTTCCATTTGAGCATATATAATTAGTGGAATATAGACCGAGATGGTTCCACTAAACGTATTCAAAGAAGTACTGCCTGTGAATAGGATGTCCTTACAAGCTATAAACTCGCAATAGCAGTTGTATGGCAGCAGAAGTATTTTGTTTACATTTATATCCCAAAGTATTCTTACAAAATTCTTGAATATACTAAAAGGATGTAAGGATGTCTTGATAGAATTTATCACGACTCCATAAGAAAGATTTCTTCGAAGCAACTCCCTTCGAATCAAAGCGTGTAGCAGATAATATCGGTTCCGCAAGGATGACTTAGTACTTCCACCGGCTCTCCAAAAGTCAATTAGAACTGTTACAGCGGTTATGAGTAAGACCGATAAGAGCTTACTGACACAGTCGATTTGAAGCTTCTTTACTCCATCTGGAGACTCCAGCGAATCGAAATGATAAGTGAATTCGTTCCAGCGATTGACGATGGCAAGCCAAATGTAATTGCAAAAGTTTTGAATGTGGACTGGCTTGCGTACGAAATAGGAGAAATTAGGGCTATCTCGTGGCCCACCGTAAACATCTATCGAGAGTTTGTTTGAGCTGTTCAGCATGAGCATCTCGCTTATGTGCAAACCCTCCTGTTCGGCTATGAGGAGGTGGTGGACTTTTACCAACACGTAAAAGTGGTCGTCCTGAAGGAATGTCGTATAAGAATTTATTTTATGCGTAAAACGTTTTATTGAAAAAAAAAAAGAACTCACTGCCATGTCCTCTTCACAAGATGTTGATGCTATTGGAATAACTATAACCTGCCATTGTGGCAAGTCCGATGGAATGTATTTGGTGACCAAGTCGCTAACGAAGTCTTGAATGTTACTATCACTGACTTTCCTTCCCCGATAGTTTGTTGTATTGATAACAACATGATTGTTAATATTGAATGAGCTAAATCGAGGATGTAGACAGACGTTGTATTCGATAAAAAAGGTTTACATTTTTGTTGGAGTATACCTTTGATCCTTCACCCATGCATAGTGCCCCCAGCATGTAATCAATTGCTGCCTCAATTTAGGAAATCGCAATCCTCCTATTGGATTCCGTAGTTCCATCAAATGGTCCACATAATGTTGTTTGATTTTTTCAAAGTCACAAGGACCTTGCAACTGCAGGAGAAAGTGAAAAATTCCTGCATTTCGTTGTGTGTCGATAAGAGTTCGGATTTTTTTCGACTTCGAAATCTCCAATGATGGATACTTGACTTTGAGCACATAGTTGAAGAGTTCGTTAGAATAGTGCACACCTGAAAATAAATAGATTAAAAGATGCTGACGCTTTTGGGGCAGCCAGACGCTGATTTAAACCTCGCGGAGCACATACTAAAGACAAAGAAGAATGAAAAGGAAACACTTCAAGTGTATTGGAGATTAGCGCCGTGTAGGCCAGATAGTTATCAAAATATTTGCTTTCCCACGCAACCTTCATGTTGTCAGTAAAAATATGTCTGTATCACCTCCCAGACATCAATGTTCTGTCATTGTCTTGCACTAATCATCACTAATCATTTCTGTCAGAAGCTCAAACTGACCTTTTCTATATGCACTAGACATGGACTTTGTTGAAGTACAGCCACAGTGATAAGATTATTTGAATTAGCATAGAAAAGAAGTTCAAGGACACACACCGAAATATTTCTTAATTAAAAATTTAAAAACTCACAAACGACTCATTGCAAAATAAAAATAAAAGAATATCATTTGCGATTACGCGCACCAACGCTTGCAACTGATCAAAGGTCGTCTAAACTCTTAGCTGCGATAACAGCAAATGTTTTTATCAACTGCTGAGCAATAGTCCGGTTCACGCGGTTCTTTAGAAGTGCTCACTTACGTTGTACCTTTTTCTTTAATCCATCAGTAGGAATAGTACTTACAAACAAACGATGTAACAAAAAGTGGCACCAAGCAGCACGTTATCAAGAAGAACAATAATGTCTTAAGGAAAGATTTGATTTCATTCAGAATTCTAGAAAACAAAAACACATGACTGTGTTACAAAGTCTTTTCTTTGATGTTAAAATTCTTTGCAATTTTTTTACTTTCCCATTTTGACATTTTCTATACACAGATTGTGGCTGAAAGAAATAAGAACGATACGAGAGGCTCGCGTGCCCGATAGCCTTGCTTATAAAATTGATACTGATGCCAAGACTGGAACTTGCTATCAGTCAAGCCGTTTTGATTTCTATTGGAAGTTATCGCACTCTCGAAAGACATCAGCAGCTTTTAATGTTTATAAACAGAAATTAATGCACAGTTATTGAGTACCTACTTAAATTCTGAGTGATAGAAAAATGGGCTGGCTTGGCTATACTTTTAATAGAAGCCGCATAAGGTAGTGGGGCGTTATCTGGTAGAGTGTATGAAGGAAGAATTACAATTTTCATTCAGTAAATGTGGTGAATGCCTTCATCTACATTTCAGATTTTTGTTTTAATGTCTTGGCGAATGGTGCATACGACGATGCAGTGTTTTGCCAAGTTGAACGCCAATATACTATGGAAAATGTTTCGAGCACATTTAAAGGGTGTACTCTGGTCCAGAAAATTGGAAAAATCAACTTTTTTTCATTTACTTATTTCGGAGACCAGGAACGTTGAATGCATGCAGCAGGAATGACATACTGAATAAATGGAAGTCTAAAATATGACTTAGAGTTCGAGAAATTCTACGTGAAACTTTAATTGCGTTTTTCCCAAAATTGTTCCCTTTAAAACGATAACCCACGATTTCTCAAGTTATACAAAGACGATTTACTTTAAATTTGGTGAATATCTTCTTTATCGACTTCTCCATCGGATGAGCAACATATTATATGGTCATTTGCAAATTAAAATGTTTACTATTTTTAAAAATCAAATAAATTTTTTTTCAGGCAGCAGCCATTTTGGAAAAAAATAAAATAAATAAAATTTCTTTTAAATATTATTCTTTTTATTTTTTCCTTTGCTGTGAGCGTTGGAATCTAGGGAATGGTAGCGTGCCAATTTGTTGGGTTCCCCTTTTCATTAGCTGTAGTATTCTTAAATATAATTAAAAAAATTAATACTAAAAACATTGAATTCCTATTTTTACGCAACTTCACACGTTTAGTTAAATTTTATACGTTGGTGAGTTTTTTTCTCAAAAAAAAAAATGCATTTTACGGAATTTATTTCAATAAAAAATTATTTATTCAAAAGTAAAGCTTGAATTACATCGAAACACAAAGTAAAAAGTTTCTTAAAAAAGTCAAATAATATTCCGAACTCCTCTATCAAAACAAGTGTCACGCAGTAATATGTGTGTATCAGGGACCTGCAGGTAATGTCTCATTTTGTGAATGCATTCACTTATTCATTGCCTTCCACACCATTCAGACACCATTCATCTTAATCCAAAGCAATACACACACCGCACTCTCTTTTAGTCAACAAAACAGGTTCTCATTCTCATTCACTTAACTGCAGCAATGGCAGGCAATGACAATATGTGTATGCGTATGAACATGTGCGGAATGCGGATAGTGTCGATGGCAACGAATAATCTACAAGGCAACGAATAATTTCAAAAGGCAACGAATATTTCACAGTGCAATACTAGGTCTGTTCGTTGAACTTTCCCCAGGGTTGACCCAGTTTTTCTTGACAACCCCATGAGTTGTCAAAAAACCTGGGTTTTCCAGTCCTCCAAAAACGCTAAACCACAAATCGCCACACATCCCTGTCATTTAAATAAAAACACATGCCATTTGACAGCCCTCAAATCGCCACAGCAAAAAGCTAGGGCGAGTTTGGGGAATACCTGTGGCAAACCTATGGCTCAAAAAACACTCAATTTGACATTCAGTGCGAATTTAGGTTTCTCAAAAAACGCTTTGTGGCGACCCCATGGCGACCCTAGGGCTTCAACGAACAAACCTACTGTGATGAAGAACACATCGGTAGGGCGTTCTTTCTATCCTTCGATGTTACGCGATGCTGTAGTGTCAAAATCATCGTTGTTGTTGTGTATGTTTGACTTTGTTACAAAATCATGATTGCATTTAGGAACGACTCGATGTTACACTTTGCTGGTCTGTCAAAGATATGAATATTTCTTAAAATACGAACCCAGCTGAAGGAAACTCGTTATTGATGAAGAAAAATGAATTCTGTTATGAACAAGATTGAAAATCAATAACTGTTCACAGAATTTGGAAGATTAATGAAAAAAAAAAAACCAAAACAATTCTGACCAACAACAATTTTAAAGTGGTTTGACAGATCAACATCGAAACTCAAGTCCCAGAGATGAGTTGGAAAAAGTTACGAAACGTAACATTCTGACAGTTCAACATTGCATTTAGGAACGACACGATGTTACATATCGTAACTTTTTTGCATTTAAGAACGACATAATGTTACCCGATGTTACATCGCGTAACATCCAAGAAAAAAAGAACGCAGTACTGTTAAACTGAAATATCTGAAAGAAGAGTATAATTTTTTTTTCCTTTAGCGTAGTGTGTGGGAAATATATGTAAATAACACTGATGAGGATGTATTGAGTAGATGCTAGATGTGCGGCTGTTGAAATCTAAATCGCAAAATTTTTTGAAATAAAATTTTTATTTGGGATAAAACGTGGTTCTAAGAAAATTTAGTAGGTACGTACATAATTTATTATTTACCCCTTAATCTGGTTTTTCTTAACCGAAGTATAAATTAATCAATGGGTAGGGTTATATAATTTTAAATCCTGAAAACCTACTGATAATGTTAAAAACAGGTACTAAAGTGTTTGTTCCTACTTTTTTATGCATTTCCGGTGCAGGTAAAAATTGTCATATCTTTTTAGAATCAGGTATGTCGTTCGCAATCGACCTGCTATTAAAGTTTTTGCACTACTTTCCCTTTATAGTGGATTAGGAATTCAAATTTGTTTTTTACGATTTGAAATAAGTATTTAAAGGCGATCTGGTTTAAATTACCTATCATTATTTGAAAGTATAACAGTGAAGAAGTTCAATTGTAAGAAGACAAAACAGGTTAAAATGGACGATACAATAAATAAAATTGCAAGTGGTGTTTTTAAGACGATTACCAGAAGAAAAGGAAGGAGCAAGATTTGGGACACGTTTTCAGAAGTCTCAGATAGTGAAGGTGTTATAATTAAGGATATCGTTTTCTGCCATTCTTGCCGGAAAATATTCAAATATAATGAAAAACAAACATCCAATTTAGTGCGTCTTAAGTGTTATAGTGACAGAAATAAAGACGTTCCTTTAAAACAACTGGGATCTGAGGAAAAATAGAGTATGTTGGATGCGTGCTCCCAATGGATTTCGGAAGACTGCAAACCGTTCTTCTCAGTTGCTGGTAGTGGTTTTCGAAAGCTGGTCAAAACTACCATCGGAATCGGAGCTAAGTACGGTGAGAATATTGACGTCGAAGATCTTCTTCCAAACCCAACAACCATTTCACGGAAGATCAACAAAGCTGCACAAGAAAGAAAAATAAGAATTTCTGTAGAAATTAATCAAATTGTGAAAGATGGACGAGCATCGATTACATCGGATTTGTGGACAGATAATTTCGTGAAAAGAAGTTTTTTGTGTTGCACTTTTCACTATTTGAAAAATGGACAATTTCACGAACTGGTGCTCGGAGTAAAATCTATGGACTACGAAAAATCTTCTGGCGAAAATATTCTTCGGAAGATCAAGAGTATTTTAGTTTTTTTGAGTTTAAAAACTTTACTCGAAAGTTAACTCACAACTCTCTTTCCAGCTCCAATTTCTAATTACAATTCCATTTATAACTCCACTGAAAAATCTTCTTTAAGTTCCATTTACAACTCCACTTCCACTTCCACTTACAACTCCACTACAATTATATTTACAACTACACCTAAAACTCCATTTACAACTCCACTCAAAACTCCAATTGAAACTAAGTTTACAACTTCACTTACAATTCCGCTTATAACTACACTTAGAAGTTCAATTACAACTCCACTTAAAACTCCCTTTACAACTTCACTTACAATCAAAAATCCACTGAATAAAACTCCATCTACCACTCCACTTAGTATGAGTATCTATACCCTGATACTAGAATACTTGGTTTAGATTCTGAGCCTCGCAAGCTCATCGGCTATCTCGGTGCAGTCGTATGTCATCGAACCTACCGAGTATCGAATATACCCACGAGTACCGAATATACCCACCGAGTACCGAATGTACTACACGAGTATCAAACGCATTAAGGCAGTATCGAACCTAACGATACTCGACCCAATGTGTATAGTACCATATAGATTCTACACTCGATGACAACTAAGCGAAACTCGAACCAATCGAGAATCAAGCCAATCGCGTTTCGTGTCATCGCAAGCGAGGTGAATCTCAATTGGTTGGGAGCGAGTATCGAGCCTATTGAGTCTAGCTTATGATGGTACGTTACTTAATAGTTCAAGTATCGCTAGGATCATTCTATACTTGCTTGATGCGTTGGATACTTGCATGGTGCATTCGATACTCGATGGGTATAACCGGTTTTCGTGGGTATAGTCTTCCTGTTCTGTAATTTATTGTTAGATCTGTGTTACAAATGCAGGGATTTTGAAACTGCAATGATAGAATTAATGATGGAAAAACTCTGAGAGTAAATCTAATGTGATCAAATTCAAAAGCAAAGCAAGTCAATATACACGCCGGTCAAAAAAACTTGACCGATGATGAAAAAACCAATTTTCCGATTTCTTACTACCATTGTATGTACAAGTAAGGGTTTTTTATATTCATTCAAGGTGAATGATAAGAAAATAGACATTTTCAAACTTTAATTGATCGATATTCAGCTATAATCGACTGATATATAAAATAAAATGATATATAAAATGATATATAAAAAAATTATAAGAAATCAAACCGATCTCTGGAACTGTCTTCAGTCAGCCTAGAATATTATTAAACTATATAGAGACATTACAAAAAACTTGTAAAAAGAATGCCGAAATTGTATGCGGCTGTCATTAAAGCAAAAGGTGGTCACTTTGATGAAAAATGTGTTTGAGTGTATATTACAGATTATTTTTATTTCTTTCATCATCTTCATCGAATGATAATTTTGAAATGTTACATAAGTTGCAGTTATGTAAATTCTTTCAGAAGTTGTCGAAATAAAACATTTATAATACATGAAACATGAGTAAAAAGTCGAAAAATTGGTATTTTTATCATTGGTGGGTCAAGTTTTTTTGACCGGCACTGTATGTAAATATTCTCTATACATTTAACATTGAAGAAAAAAAAGCAATTGGTTCAAAATTTCATCGCATGTAACACGCTGAAACGGCTAATTTTGATTCATTTCGGAGGTTTTTGAAAAGGAGTCGAACATAAAACTTTGCGATGGACAGAAGCCAAAAACTTCTATACCTAAGAACAAACGAAACGGATTTCGTCAACAATCTTAGAGAAGAAGTGCATGAAAGATTGGGTTTTATGTCATAAAATATTTATAACTGCGACGAAACTGGATGAACAAATTTTAAAAAGTTCCAGAAAATTCTAGCAGACGAGAGAATTGAGATGAAAGAATCGCCAGACAACCTCTGCAGAGGATATCGAAAACGTTATGATTTTTTTCCGGCTAAGCGGGAGACTTTTTGGCTAAAATCACCTGTAGATTAAATTTATAAGACTAATCTAAAAAAAGACAAATGTATCTTTAAAATGGTATATCCAACCTGTTTACATGAACACAAACATTTTATTGAACTATTCAACAAAAAATGGCTCAAGTGTCTTCCGCCCTTTATAAAAAAAACTCATCTTGCTCTGTTTTAATGTAAATAGTGAAACTAGAACTGAGTTTCCAAAAGAAAAAGAGGTCGGTTAGTCTCCCCATCGATATGCACTTAAGCATCAAAATATGCTTCAAGAAACTAAAATTCATTTGTTCCACGAGTCAAAAACCATTCAAACCTGCCAATTTTAGCACGAAAACAGAAAAAAGCACCAGATTTTCAACATAAAGCCAAATAACACTTTCAAAATGTATGTGCCATCTCTACATCTAAAGAAAATCAACACAATAGTCGCCAAGGGGATGCATTCTGGTGCAGTATTTTAATTGAGTAGCTCTACCTACCTCTAAACTCAATTTGAAGTATTGGTTTTCGGCATTAAGGAGCTCACATTTAATTTGTCTCGTTAAAACGTAATAAAAGCATAAGTCAAAGCGCCTGCAGACCCAAGTTAATTTTGAACTTCAACTATGCAAGGCCACGGCAATCCTTCGAAATATAATGCGAAGCAACCTGACAAATCCAAGGGTTACCCACGTTCACTACTGCCATAGTGATACATTTACATCCATAGCCTCCAAGCAATTGCACCTTTTACGGCGCTCGGTGCGACGCGACGTCTTTTAACTTTACAAGATTTCTTTGCTTGACTTTGTACATGAAATTATATTCGAAAAGTGCTAATGTTTTTGAAATTCATTTGAGTTGAACGATTATACTGAACAGAGAACTTGAAATGCACTTGTATGCACAGTGAGGAGCATTCCATAGAACTACTGTTGGTTGAGGAAGTTATACACACATACACATTCAATGGTTGTGAAGAATTTGAATAAAGTCCTCGACAAAATTGGATGTTAAATTGCAAATGGCAAATGAGTAGGTGGCTCAAATGCATTTAAGCGAACAAATTTAATTTTTATTTAAATTAAATTTTCAACTTTTCAAGATGACATCAGCCATGAGAAAGAGAGAAACTGCCAGTACCCATAGTTCCTTTTTCTTTTTAATCCCAACATTTCCCATTGCCTAATTTCATAGCATGTCTTGGATAAAAGTTTTTGAATGTTTCTTCAGTTGAGACTGAAGTTATTTCAAGAAGTTGAAATAGTTTAATGGCTCTTAGAATAGGGAAGTAGAAATCAATAGAATGGTGTGAGCAAACGTAAGGTTAATTGATTGTATGGTTTGTGAAGCTGCTTTGGTCTTGAAATACAAAGGCAAATGAATATGGGTATAACTGATAACATACCGCCATGAGCGTATATGGAATGTAGATATGGACCGAGGTTCGGTTAAAAAGCAAGAACTCTTATATTGTTTTTTACATACACAAATAAAAAGATTTATTTCAATAAGTACGTTTTCGATCTTTTCAAAAACTCAAGCAAACATTTCTTGAAGTGGATGAGGAAAGATTGGTCCTTTCAAACAGAAAGGATTTTTTGCGTTTGTATCGAAACCGCATGATTAACTACCGGCATATCAAGAGCATTGTTTTCTTGATCACAATTATTGCCTTTCCACTTCCTTAAAAGCGAGTAGACAACATGGAAAGGAAAGCTCAGTTCTATGTTGAGCACAACACCTCCTTAACTCTGTTTTGAAGGATTATTGATTTTCATATTTTCTTTGTGGAAGGACAAATAAATGCTCAGTTCAAGTTCATGAATCCCATAATTTTTCTTCTGAGGGGAGGGAAGCTTAGGAGACGTAGAAAATATTGTTTTTTAAGGTACCAACCGTTCCTGGCTCCTACTACTATGCCAATTACCACACTTCATATGCTTTAAATGTTACATAATTTTTTTCAAAAACTGCTGTCTACATAATTGTACGAATAGATGGAGTCACAGTCATTATGTGAAAACGAATTGAGTTAAGGAAATAAAGTAGACGTTCTTATTACCCATTTGATTTTCATTTGTATTGATAAAACCAAACTATCAACACCAGTCAACTAGACCTTGACGTTGTTCTGACGATGTCATTAGATTTGTTACCTTCATTCCAAGCAGATACCTCAACTTGGTATTTCATTCAGAACGTTCATGTAGAAAATAACTTAATCACTCCATGTTACACCAGTACCAAAAGAAAGTTTAAAAAAACTACGAAAATTGGTTTCCTCTAAAACAAACATACACTATGGCTGTTGAGGAAAAACTAAATTGCCTCTTCCATTTACTGCCCTTAATGAATGCCTTGCAGATTCCTACGTCTATTTTTGCGATGGATTTTCAAAGACTATTTGCAGAGGGTTGTGAGTGAATTGAACCTGAGAATGTTGAAGTCAGCAAACAAACTTGGGTGCAGAATGCGTTTGACGTGAATGTGAAGCTAGTTGTTGAAGGAATTTCTGCAATCTAAAATGAACGAATAGTTCTAGTTGAAAGGAAAACCAAATATTGGAGAGAAAATATGAGGCGACCACTCATCGTTGATAGAGTTCTGGGAGCAATTCTTAAATCATTTGTTAGTTGCGACGGAAAATGTTTAGCTATACTTACAGTTACAGTAATTTACTTGTGGAATTTGATTTTCTTCTTAAGATGTGATGATGGTTGATGATTGAAAATATTCCCAAGTAAGCCACATATTTTGATAACCACAAGCCGGAAACTTGCCATTGCTTTCAGGCCGCAATCTGATTAAAGCCAAAAGGAGAGTGAAATGCGCCAAATTCGAAAAAACCCTTACCCTAATCAGTTGTACCAAAAGAACACTAAAAGGTTTACTCGGACATCGTTACAACTGGAACTAGGCTCCTCAGTGGACTGAAAAACGTGTCTGAAACCCTGAAATAGCAACAAAAATTTGTAAGATAATATCAAAATGGCTTCCCATCAACGGCTGCATGTGAAATAAAATGAAACAATTTTTTGACGATACAATCGACGATAGACGATTAAACGATAATCGTCCAAAAAGTTACGTAACTTGAGCCCAGTATCTACGTGCATATTTCTCTCTGAACTTTAGAACTGCATTTTTTGAACCGTGACAAATGTAAACATATGTGAGACGAAATTGTATCATTCATTATTTTTTGCTAAAACTCGTATCAATGCGTTGCAAACGTATAAATTTTTCTCTATTTCAATTTAAGTATAAAATTTGTGCATTAATAAAACGAAAAAAGTTTTTCCACTGGCATCGTTTTTTGCGAAAAATAGGCAAGTCATAGTAAACTCATTGTCATGAAAAGCGCTTTCTCGATTAGCCGTTTGGAATCGGCAAAAAACTAAATGTCCCCGGCATTCCCCCACAAGGTATATGTAGTTGTGCGAAATATGCTAGGCCCGGCACTCCAAGCTTTGTTAAGCCACCCTATGTACAGAGGTGGCCACACAATTAGAAACGGCAACCATATAGTAATATAAGTATGCATAACTTTCTTAAAATACATTTCTTCAGGTTGAAAAGAGGTTTAATTTGTAACCCATGAATAAGAGTACAAATTAAATAATTAATACGAGAAAAAAGCTAGACAATATCAAATACAAAAAACTAAACAGGTATTTTACTCAAATTTTGTGTGGCCATACAATTAGAAACCGAACATTAAAAATGGTATTTCACTAGAAATCTTCAGTTTAACATAGAGTAAGTATTAATATTTTGTAGGGAATTTATTACTTTGTATAACCGCCGCCAAACTTCTTTCCATACTTTCAACCAAAGCGCCGCATCTTGTTGGTGCTATATCGTCCCAGACCTCCTTAATGTTTTTGAAAACTCGTCCGAATCTTTAGATTTTTTGGACTTTAATCCTCTCTCGACGTCTGCCCATAAGTTCTAAATCGGATTCAGGCCCGGACTTTGCGCGGGTCAATCCAAAACACTGGTTTTTGTACCCGCACACCACTGCTTTACAAGTATGCAGTTTTTTTTTGGGTCGTTGTCCTGGTGAAAAACATAACTGATGGGCATGTGTGGGAATGAAAAAGGCTCTATGACACTCTCCAAGTATGCATTTATAAACGTGTTGATCCATTCGACCGTTTATCCTTACTACCCAACACCAACCAAAACCAACACCACTCCAAGAAAATGCACCCCAAACCGTTATGTATGGAGTGATGAATCTAAATTCAATTTGTTTGGGTCAGACGGTAAAGTGTATGTTAAATGTCCTCAGAAAAAAGAATTAGACCCAAAATACACCCTGAAGACCGTGAAACATGGAGGAGGAGACATAATGGTTTGGTGTGCCGTTTCTAATTGTGTGGCCACCACTGTATGTAGAAGTATAAAGGTAGCAGGGATTTGGCGAATCACCAATTTGTTAGTGGTTTCGAAAGTTCAAAAAATACTTAAATACTACAACATATCGAATGAAAAAAGTTCATGGTAAATTCAATTTAACAACCAATTTCTCTTTCAAGAAAAAAATTAAACCATTCATTGCTTCTCAGATATTTTTCATTTCCGGTTGGACCAAATTCTAATTAAATCCAATCAGACGAGGTCTAGGCCAGATTCTAGCTCTAAACTTATTATGAAGAAGACAATTTTTCGAATGACACAGGGAATTGAAAATTAATAGTTCAAGTGAAAAAAGAAGTTACCTGACAAGTGACAACAAAAAACAAAACTTCGTTTTCAATGAAATACTGTCACAGTTTTAACTAGAAGTAGAGAGTCTACACAGAGGTACACAGATTTTTCTGGAAGATATCAAGGTACTTTAATACAAGCGAAAAACGAAACCTTGATGGAAACTATTCAACTTCCGTTTCAAATTTTTATTGGGCCAAATTAAAAATTTATTGCAGGCAAAAAGGAAAACTCATGCCAAATAAAACTAAAAAGCTCAACTGTGATAATGTCCACTATCACAAAGCCCGTCGTAACAGTTTTGTACTATGAATCCCAAAAACTAGGCGTCATAGACACCCTCCTAGTGAATGTTTTGCCATGAAATTTGTCACTATTGATAAAATTATTAATAACTTCGAAATTTCTGTTGCAAGACATTCATTACGAAGATGTTTTAGTCCATTACATTTGGTATTCGTAGTCCGAAATCGTAACGACGACACGGGCCTTGTGAATCCAATCCATTCCGGTCTCACACATCTTGCTTGGTAATTGCATTCAGTTGCTCACTAATCGAATTACTTATTTGTCCTCTTATTTGAAATTAACTAAGGAAATTTGTCCTTTTCACCATTACTCCGAGAGCTTTCCAAGCACAACGACGAACTTTAGTGTGGAACTCGTTCACCAACTTGCGCTACATCATAAGATTCATCCGGCGAATTCATTTTTCAACTCCGAAAGGTAATCAGCTGCACGATTTCGGAAATCCCGGGGTGGGTTTTAATATAATTCACAATTTTTTTTTTTTTATCTCAAGCGAGGTAAGGACATCATACTTTTGTTGTACATTCATTCCTTCCGGCGGAAACTGTTTGACACATACGCACACCACACTTTTCACCACAAACGGGATATGTACTTTTTTAGTTCAATATCCGTTGGCGGTTTTCATTTCGTTATTTTTGTTTTGCTTTTTTTTTTAAGCATTGAAAATATGTGTTTATTTGTTTGTGTGGTTGTCTCAACTTTAATCTCCTTTTTGTTGGCCAAAAGCTTGAATGACAGGCGAGAGGGTTGACATTATGATAGGGGATATTATCATCGTTAGTTAATTGAATTGGATATTCTGTTTGTGTGTGTTTTAGGAATAATTGAGCTTTTATTCTTCATAAGAAAAAAACTTTTGGCCTTTTGTTGGTAGATTCGCAATCATGTGAACTGCAATTGCATAAAAAACATATAATCATTTCCAATTAATGTAGTTCTATGTTCCTTCACATACACCATGACCATTGGCCAAATTTATAGATGCCTAAATTCTTAACAAATGGTTGAGCAAAATGCGCTATCTTAGGGTCTTCCCAAGCTTTGCTCTGGCAGCCTATTAAAATACCTGCTGAAGCAAATATCATCAAACAACTACGAGAAATTGTATTCTATTTCATTTCTGTCAACTATTACGATAAGAAAATTTTAATTTTTTATATTTTTTAAATATTTTTTATTGAAAACCTTTGCAAGATATGAATAGTTCTACTGCTGAAATGATGATGAATGAAATTAAAAAAGTACATCTATCTAATGGTTCAAAAGATTCTTTAAATTTGTCTTCTATTACTGGCCGTTATCAAATGAGCAACATGAGTTCAAAAGGAGCACATCCAAATAGGAATTACAATCCCTTAACCCATCAACAGTATAACTCCCGTGGTAGTGGAGGTGGTGATACTAATATTCCAACTTCTGGATTAAAAAGCGAACAATATGAAAGATCAAGTGCTTATCATTCCTATGCGCCTGAGAATCGGAAGAATAATTACGATATTTATCCTACCGCACACCATCAGCAAGAATATCAACAATATCTCGCCCAAGGCGGTGGTGATGATTATGACTATCAAATTTCTAAAAGCAGAAACAAGGAATGCGCAAAAATCCAACATAAAAGATCACAAACTGAGATGAGGCAAAAAGATCCCCGTGATACAAATTCTGAAAGAAGCTTATCAAGTCGAAGTGATATAACAGCACAAACAACAGTGCAAAGGACTGCGAAAAAAGGTAAACAACTTTTAGCGCTGACGGCTTCTAAAGCGAGCCTTATAAAGACAATAGATGAAGGACTGACTGAAGTTGGAAAAGAAACATGTTGCTGCAACAAAACTAAAATTTTATTCCATAACAGTCAAACAATAGAAAAGGAGAGTGACGGACTTCAGCCGTGCTCATCATCAGAATCAGCTAAGCTTATAAGTGAAACTATTATTCATCCGATGATTAAAAAATTTCGATTGCTATATTTACACAACATTAAGGAGGAGGTAGCTATAATGGAGGATTTGGAGATGCTACCAAGTCAGTTGAACGACCTCTGTAGAAAGAACCAAATTGACTAGTTTAAAATTACAAGTGAAACTTTCTTTTTTGACTTTAAAATCCAGAACTAAAAAATGTTAGCTTTGTAAGAATTGTCTCTACCGTCTCTAAATACAGCGTCCATATGCAATGTGTTTCATTTTTTTTAATAGTCGAGAGTTGGAAGCAAATTTTTGGAGCGTAGTGAAAATTCAGGCGCATGTATAGGTGTATACATGCCATACATGCAAACCTACCACAGAAGTTTTCTTTACCCTAGCCTCCGCTGAGAATCTGACCACTACAGGAGTGAATGTTATTCCAGCCACACCGGAATTAACTAAAGTTAAAATTACTCCAGCCGCACCCGAGAACTCACCGACTGGAGTAAGTATTATGCCAGCAATTCTAGAAGTTGCCGAAGTACCTGAAATACCCGCACCCCAAGAAAAGGGAGAAGGAGAATTCATGCAACAAATACCGTAGAACAAGAGAATGAACGTCTGGTTACTGAGTCCCAGGACGAAAATATACTACCGCAACCTCCGCCACCAGTTGAAATTGAAAAATTGAACAAGGGTACAGAGATTCGAGCTAGTGTCGCAGAAATCGAAAGCATAATTGAACAAGGTGAAATCAAGGCCCAGACTATTGCGCTCATCGATGAGGTCACACAGGAGGCAGTTCTTTTAATCGACAACAAGAATCAGCAGAGCAGCATGAATCCCAAAATCAGTCTGGGAATGTGGAGGAAACTAAGTGATGCAATTCACCCCCAAACAATTGTCAAAATTCGAAACTTGTCCTGAACCATTACCCGTTTCCTTGGATAATCTTGTCGAACTACAATCATCATCATCATCATCACAGAATTCAAAACTAGAGTCCGAATCAAACCGAACCGTCGAAGAAGAAACATCACAACAATCAGAAGAGGTCCTTCAACTTCTAGGCCTTCCAACACGGTAATTTTTCAGGGTGTGAGGTCGAAGTGATAACCAGTTGAGTGATACGATTTAGTGTCAGCCTCATGTTTGAAAGACGCATTTTTACACTTTTTCAAACGCATTTTTCAACACGAAACACTGATAACTATTTTCCTATTACATGTAACAAAGAGAAAATTCCTCTGATTACAAATGTCCCAGACGATTTTTTGACGTTTTTTGACGCATATTGTTATCATTTCGACCCCAAAATATGAAAAACTACCATTTTGGAAAGATGAGGACTCTGTAAACAATCGAATATGGTCCAAATAAGCTCAGATTGAGAACCATGTTCGCGTTGATTTTACTCGCCTGCGAAATAGTTCGGAAACAGATTTTTGGGTAAACTAATTTCAATATACTTTCACCAAAAGCAAAAAGATTATGACTTCGAGCGGGGTTCGAGGACGCGGAGCTAGAGCTGGACGGTTTGATTACTCGAAGAAGGCGTTTCTTCATCTTACGGCACCACGGGTATTGTAACTTCGAATGGACCACAACTCTCCCAATTGTCTGCTTTGCACTGATCGTTGACCTCACAAAACGCAACCAAGCTCCCGGTTTCGAATTGTGCCATGAACGTTCCATGATATTGCCGTTATGGAGTCCTCTGGATCAATCGTCGAACATGATAATACCAACGATATAGGGTGAAATATGATGAACGTTCAAGAGGGTTAGTGCTAGACTGGTTTAATCGCACAGTTTTCGAGTGCTTACAAAGGTAAACCTTTTGTTTCTTAGCTGTTTAGCCCTCTTGTCGTCTAATCGTCTAGCCTTTAAGGGCCAGTTTTCATTTTTGTATGAGACGTTCCGGAATTCTTAAGTTCTACATAAAATCCCCATACTAAAGTAGAACTTTATGTAGAACTTAAATTTATGATTCGATTGAGCAACTGGCCCTAAGTCGTCTACTCATCCGGCTTTCAAGTCGTCTAGTTTTTTGGTCGTCTGGTCGCCTAGGTACCTGGTCATCTAGTTGTATAAATGTCTTTTCAACTAGCTGTGCAGGCAATAATGACGAAAAATCATTTTAAACCATCCGCTTGGACGGGGAGACTAATTACTGTTCTTCTCCACTCTTCACACGAGTGGTTGAGAGAAATTCACTATTGCTCAGAAAAAATAGACAAATTAAAGTAATTTTGATGCATAAGAAATCATAAAGCAAAGTTCTTTCCTGCATATCCATGACCTATCCATGACTTATATCAACCTGTCCTCTACCCATTAACCCACCTTTTAATTCTTTTTTCAATAAAAACTGTCGTCGCACCAATGGAAATAAGATTTTTGTCTGCATAATGAAAAGTATCGTTTTTCCTCCTGCAAAATGTTTTTTTTTCTTTTTTATTGTGAAATGCTTTTCAGATGCGGGCTTAAGAACTCTTGAAAAGTTAATTAAAACCCAACATCACTGGATGGGTACTATAGTTCCTTTCAAAGGCTTCATCAACTAACTGAAGACACAGAATACCTGTTGTCATTGTTTAGAAAGAGGTTCGTGAACCAATTTTAATACTACAATAGAGTTGAAAAGCAGACTTTGTTTTAATTATGAATCTCTGAAGGACTCCTATTAAATGACTCCTCTGCTTTTGTTATTTTAAGGAACAAAGAGAATTAAAAGTAAAATAAGTCATCGTCACTTGAAACCAATAAATTTTGTTGTTGTTTCAGTAGTTCGATTGAATGACTACGATTCATTCATTCTAAGAAGATAATAATCAACTCAGCAAACAATAATTTCACGATAAAATAAGTCGTGTTTATCAATTCCCTCTTGTGATTTCTAGCCTGGAATTTTTATACTCAATAAATCAAATGAATTGACAACAGATCACCAGAACCACACAAAGCGATGGACAACAGCTCTTCTAGACTTTCTAAATAAAAATTTCTTTCGCACTAATTATCCCAACAGACTTCGGTAGGTTGACTATTTCTAGGAGTCCTTTATGCAAAAGCTAGGAGGATTCGCTAGCATTTTAAATGACTGCATAATTAGAATAAAGAGCTTTCACAAAAAAGGAAAAGAAAAAAAATTATCTCTGTTCTTAGAATGAAAAAAAAAATGTTATTGTTCCTTGCAAAAGGAAACTTTCACCGGCCTCCAATTTGCACTCTTTGCGGATGCAGCTACACATATTTTGCTTAAGTCGAATGAGTTTTGTCTGCCGCACAATGAGGCCATAAAAGTATGAAAAAAAAGAAGAAGCAAAAACAACTTGGATTATTATAATGTGATTAAGGCGGACGGAGTTAACTGGTGCATTCGAAGTATGTTAAGTTCGACCGTATGTCGGGTCAGGAAAGAGCTTTACTGGTTTTCGCGAATTATATTTGAAGTATTGCATCAGTACCTTCATAATTGTATAAATTGACTGATATTCTTTACAAAAGGTATCGAAAGTTTAGAAGGCATCAATGCGGAATAGAATAGATGAATGGAGTGTAGACGTGTATAATATCGCTCCTTTTAGTTCAATCAATTTTAGCCGTGTTTCTGCCTGTGATAGTTTAAATACATAGTTAAATTTTCTTTTTGCAAATTTGATTGCCTTGCTTGTAAAATTCATTCTAACGATGAGTTTTATCACTCGCTCTTGATAGCTACTTGATATCGAAACGGGGATTTAGATTTTTTGATTTTTTAGTAGTAATTTAGCATTTGGTTAGGCTCGGTTGAATGAGAGTGCAGCAGCACCTTGCTTGGATTATAGAGAATCCATTGCGCTCTCCTGGATAGCTGGGGTAAGAAGGAAGGTGAGGAATAGGAGAGCAAATAGTTTGGCAGCCTCACTGAATTATTTGAAATTTGAATTGATTCTAGTATGTCAGGCTCAGGATATTGCCCAGTATGTCGAGAAAGCATTCTTCTAGAGCTGTTTTCCTCGTGTTGGCCAAGCATAAGTGTTCACAGAAGAATTGGAATGACCCTTCCTCTACCTCCTGGTCGAAGTGTCCACCACTCAAATCAGATGTGCTAATGTCCTTCCTCATCATGTGGGTACCCAATAAAATGTTACCCATGAGAATGTCAATTAACGGACAGAGCCGAGCCCTGATTCGGTTTTCTACTTGGAAGTGCTTCGCCTTAGGTGCTGCAAACCAAGTTTCTAAAGATAATCACCTCTGTCGTTGGTACATTTTAAAAAGTTACGGTGAGTTCTGATCTTTTCTTACTCTTCTGTCTTCTGACTTAATCTTACTGGATTCGAGTGATGACCCGATTTTGGACAGCTTATCCGCATTTTTATTCATTTTCATTTATGTCACGTTAATGAAAGCTAAATTAAGGTTATGGTGTTCATTGCGCTGATCAGTCTTAAATAATTCCAAAAGCTTTCTATAAATTTGGATTATGTGACTATGAATGCTATGAATTTTACTACAGCCTAACTTTCTATTAAAATGTCAAAGCTTTCGTTGATCAATTCGAGATGTTTCACGGCTTCACAAACAGGAAGTACTTCTGCTTGGAAGACACTGCAAAAGTAGAGGAGTCTTATTGATATATGTATGAATGGGAGAATAATCTAAAAAGAACATCAGCCTAATTTTCCGTTCCTTTTAGAATCGTCTATGAAGACAGTTTCATGATTTGCCTTTATATACCCTGCTGTCCTCCCAACATTCCCTTGACGGAATGCTCGTTAGAGCTACTGGGTTGAAATCAATCTTAGTAAGGCAACGTTTAGACGGCGAAAGAGTTTACTTATTAGGGTTTACAATTCAGTTAAATGTAAAATTTTTAAGTATTTTAAGCACCGTATTTTTTTTAGCACAGAAAAATAGTATGTATACGCCAGAGTGCAAACTATTTCTAAGGACATATGTTAGCCTTGTCTCTACAGAGCGTTTTGTTTAGACATAAAACTGTAAAATGAAATAAAATACAGATGAATTGTATTTATTTCCATTAACTTTATTTGAAGCTGGATCGGATGTAGTCCAATATTGAGATCCCATTTCGATCACTCATTGCAGTATTTGGGGTCAATTATGTATCTCGCGAATGTTGATTTTCAAATGAACAATCGTCTCTTATTGGCGTAGACCAGCGACTCCACATACTCGAATAAAACATTGTCTAGTGGAGGCAATTCACAAACCAAAACCCGAAATTATGCGAAAATCGGCGGCAACAGTGACTTTAATCCTAAACAATTTACCAAATCACATAATGCCCAGTGGTCATGTAGCTTCCTCCACAATAAAATGGAAAACTAAACAAAGAATAAATCGCATGACAGATGACAAAATGAGAAGGATAACACCTTGTTCGTGTCTAAGATGGACCTCGAGAACATCTTTCACAAAATAAAGAAAAAGAAGTCAGCAGGAGTCGACGGCATACCCAATGTTGTGCTACGAAACCTCCCTTCGGAAGCGGTGGACATATACACCACGTTGTTCAACAATGCGCTGAATAATGCATATTATCCAGTGCGTTGGAAGACGGCAGTGGTCCATCCTCTCCTTAAAAAAGGTAAGGATGGTTCCAATCCAGCAAATCTCCGGTCAATTAGTCTTCTTCCGAGTATCAGCAAGGTATTCGAGAAAGTTCTCAATAGAGCTCTGTCCACATGGGCTGAGGACAAACATATTATTCCAGAAAATCAGTTCGGTTTTAAGGTGGGCCATGATACCATACATGCTGCGTCTAAACTAGTATCTGACATTCAATGGAACAAAGCTAAAAAGCAGTGTACGGGTGCATGTCTGGTTGACTTGGAGAAGGCATTCGATACCGTTTGGTTAGACGGTCTTTTCTATAAGTTGATCAGATATGGCATGAGTAAACCACTGCTATATATTCTCAATGACATGCTTCATGGTAGAACGTTTGTTGTTAAAAGTTGCAATAAAACTTCTACCAGAACTTTTAAAATACAGAACGGTCTGCAACAGGGAGCGGTGAATTCGCCTATTTTATTTAGCATTTTCACTGGCGATCTAATTGGTTCTCTTCACCATGCTATAGCGTACGCCGACGATCTCATTGCGTACAGAACAGGTACAAAGATCGAAGACATCAGAAGTCTCTTGCAGCGTGACTTCGATAAGATTCAGCAATATTGCGATGACTGGAAGTTGAAAATCAACTTTCAGAAATCGGAAACAATTGTATTTAGAACCCCGTTGGCTCGGGCCTCAAGGGATACGAGAAAGAACTGGCGAAAGCTGGTGATCGTTGATCTACATGGCCACCCACTGCCAAGCAAAGTAGTAGTCAAGTACCTCGGCATCTGGCTAGATCAGTATCTATATTTTAACAAACATATGGATGCGGCTCTGGCCAGGGCTAGAGGAGCTTTTTCTCTGACAAGGCGACTGTTTCACAGCAGTCAACTTGATAGCAGAGTGAAGGTGATTTGCTACATGGCCCTCATAAGGCCAATGATTGTCTATGGGTGCCCTGTGTGGTTCAATGTTACAGCATCTCAGATGGAAAAGATTCGGGTGTTTGAGAGACAGTGTCTGCGTACCTGTCTTGGATTGCACAGAACACCAGAGTCGGAGTACAGAAGATATTATCCTAATGGGGTCCTTTACAACGGGGCTCAAATAAACAGAATCGACAACTTCATGATAAAACTGACTCGGGGTCACACTGCAAGGGCGATGTCTTCGAACAATGGCCTGATATTTGGGGCTTACTACCCCAACATAGAATATATTGAGAGAACACGTTTCAGCGGATTTGTCCCACCGGAGGCTTTCCTCTATTTTGACATGATAGGTTTGATTCAGGACAGATTGGCGGTTCCGTTAATCTACCACGTCTGCCGTAAGTCCGTGGAACGACGGCTCCTTTACAACCGTGACGTCGCCGCAGTAGGCGGAGAAGTTGAAGAGCTCCTCCGGTTCAGTAGGGCGGTATCAGATCGCGATCGTCGTGACGTTGTTAAAATGTCAGATATGTTCTGGTGGTTGTCCGAGCAACAAATTGCTATGGATGATGATAGTCAGTCGCCAATGGCTTACACAGGCTTAGCGTGTAAGTCTTAGGGTAGGGGGTGGACACAGTGGCAAACAAAAAAAAATAAAAAATCAGAAACAAAATACAAACAAAAAAAAAAAAAATATAAAAAAGTTAAAACCCAAAAAAAAAAATCAAAAAAAATTACAAAACACTAAAACCCAAAAAAAAAAAAAAAATTATTACAAAAAAAAAAAAAAAAGCTGCTGTGGCTGCTCTAGTTTTAATTAGATTTAAGTAATTTTAAGAACACAAAAAAAAAAAATGATCTAGAAAACTAAGTTTTTCAATTTTTCTTAGTCTTAACCATATCTATAAGTTGTGAATTAATAAGTTATCCTTAGGCCGAAAGGCATTAGAATTAAGATATTGTTTAATTTAGAGTACCTGATTAGGGTCAGTTAGTTAGTTAAGATATTATATAAGCTAGTTTTATACATTTTTGTTAGCATGTAAGTTATAAGTGAAAATGAATAAAAAATGGATTAAAAATGAAAAAAAAATTAAAATGAATGAGAAGGAAAAAAGTGCTGCCAATTTAAAGTTTTATACCTCTAAGAAAACACCTTTCTCTCCAGCTTGTTTCAAGCTATTTTATTTTTCTGTTTGTTTGGGATCCTTAAATGATAAAATAAAAGTACTGAGGCCTTCAAAAAATCAACAGTGTCTTTGAAATACAAAATAAATTATTACTTTTTGCATACAAACGAAACAATCATCGCGTTTGTCAACGTACATAGGTGTGCTCCATTTCAAAAGTAAATGAAAATATCAAAATTGGAAGTATTTCATTTACTTTACTTCATAACAACTGATACAAAATTCTCATTTGCTTTTAGATTTCATTTTCTTTTTAGGTCTTAAATTTATTGACATGAGAGGTCAACTTTTTATTGAACTAAAAGGGAGAAAAGGATAAGACTACAAAAATTATACAAGCAGCAAATTAGACGAAAATATAAAAATGAATTAATATTGGAACCGTTGACTGCGAAATGTCTGTGAGCTTCCTAAAATAAACGCCTAAATTAGGCGTGAACAACATTTAGAAGCAGGTAAAGTATACTAATAGCAGCGGCCACTTGTTCAAACTGCTACTGGAGTCAAAGCAACGATCATGACAAACTGTCATATCATTTTTTACTAACCACAGATTCCTAACACAAATTGGCACAAGTACACACAACAGTAGTTACGCAGTGTATACCGTTTTTTTGTTTTTCTCTAACACGATGGTGGTCCATTTTTTATTTGAATTTAGACAGTAGATTTTAAATCGTTGAACAATATTGCGGTCTATATAAATAATAATAATCTATTTGAGAAATTCAAAAACACATTCACTCAATCCACCGTATTTGCACTCAAAATTGTAACGGACTTTTGTATTGAAAATATAAAAATCACAAGGTGGCACTACTTGTCCTACCAATCTCAGAACCAATAAAGCAAAACATTCGTCAAGTTGAGGTATTTTTCCCCTGTGCTAAGCAGATACACAAACCGCCTTTCTTCTATTCAACTGTTATATTAGGCGCGTTTTATCGAAATTCTATGTGCACTTATGTACACTTCAGTAAAACATCGCTCATGGGAAAACAACAACTCCTTATAGGCGCGTTTTATCGAAATTCTATGTGCACTTATGTACACTTCAGTAAAACATCGCTCATGGGAAAACAACAACTCCTTATGTCAATAGCCTAAGTGCACATAAATATCGCAGTAAGCTAACTGCACACAGGGATGGTTGGTAAATTTCTTTTTTTGGCACCCAGAGGTTGGCAGTCTTTGGGTTGTGTTCGTTCATATTTCTGATTTTCGACAACAGATTGAATAAGTCTGTTTCTTTACTTTTTGTGCACAGAAATTTTTTTTTTAAGGAGTGGTTGTAAAATTCTTTCAGAAAATCTATTAAAGAGCGTAATTGTCTTAAAAGTAAAGAAACGCCTTGAACAAACCATTCGCAGCAACGCAACACTTGGAAAAACGTCTGTTTGACAGTTTTTGTATTTGTTTTGGCTGTGCACGATTTCTGTCCACAGAAATTTTGGTGCCGGAAATTCGCAGGACGGGGAAATTTTTTTATTCTCTCGAGAGCACTCTCTTTTTTGTGCACTGCTACGAAAAATCGGAACGGGATTAGACTGACTTTCGCCGAATTTCGGTGCATTTCGTGCGAATTTTCAGTAAAGAAACACACCTAATGGCTAATAGAAGAGTCAGGTGGTGACTTAGTGGGGACATAAATAGACACGCAGTTACTAACACACACACACACATACACACACAAGGGAAGTTTCGCAATCGGTCAGAAAAAAAGAACATCAGACAGAACACATAAGAACATCAGAACCAAGGCAACCAAAAACATGAGTCACAAAATTAATCTAATTGAACACAGCCATTGCGAAAAAAAATTAAAGTGACATTTGTTTGTTTACCTCGAAAGTAAAAAGTTGAAATGCGGCAAATAAATTGAGAATCGAGAATTAAATAGAGAAAAATACAAATGGAAAGTAAAAGGTATGCATTTATATCCTAAGAATGCAAATTTTTAATGTTTCTTATCCTTAGAACAATTGCAAAGGGTGCCAACACTGAAAGTGAAAATTGAAAGTGACGTCCGAAGTGAATATAAACCAAAAAATCGTTTTATTGAAAGTGTACATAAGTGCACATAGAAAATTTTCAATAAAACGCGGCTTATGTCAATAGCCTAAGTGCACATAAATATCGCAGTAAGCTAACTGCACACAGGGATGGTTGGTAAATTTCTTTTTTTGGCACCCAGAGGTTGGCAGTCTTTGGGTTGTGTTCGTTCATATTTCTGATTTTCGACAACAGATTGAATAAGTCTGTTTCTTTATTTTTTGTGCACAGAAATTTTTTTTTTAAGGAGTGGTTGTAAAATTCTTTCAGAAAATCTATTAAAGAGCGTAATTGTCTTAAAAGTAAAGAAACGCCTTGAACAAACCATTCGCAGCAACGCAACACTTGGAAAAACGTCTGTTTGACAGTTTTTGTATTTGTGTTTGTTGTGCACAGCCAGCACGATTTCTGTCCACAGAAATTTTGGTGCCGGAAATTCGCAGGACGGGGAAATTTTTTTATTCTCTCGAGAGCACTCTCTTTTTTGTGCACTGCTACGAAAAATCGGAACGGGATTAGACTGACTTTCGCCGAATTTCGGTGCATTTCGTGCGAATTTTCAGTAAAGAAACACACCTAATGGCTAATAGAAGAGTCAGGTGGTGACTTAGTGGGGACATAAATAGACACGCAGTTACTAACACACACACACACACACACACACAAGGGAAGTTTCGCAATCGGTCAGAAAAAAAGAACATCAGACAGAACACATAAGAACATCAGAACCAAGGCAACCAAAAACATGAGTCACAAAATGAATCTAATTGAACACAGCCATTGCGAAAAAAAATTAAAGTGACATTTGTTTGTTTACCTCGAAAGTAAAAAGTTGAAATGCGGCAAATAAATTGAGAATCGAGAATTAAATAGAGAAAAATACAAATGGAAAGTAAAAGGTATGCATTTATATCCTTAGAATGCAAATTTTTAATGTTTCTTATCCTTAGAACAATTGCAAAGGGTGCCAACACTGAAAGTGAAAATTGAAAGTGACGTCCGAAGTGAATATAAACCAAAAAATCGTTTTATTGAAAGTGTACATAAGTGCACATAGAAAATTTTCAATAAAACGCGGCTATTTATAGCATTTTTCTTTGAAAAATTATTTTGAATTCAAATTTGAAATTCAAACAAAAGTGATTTAGATTGCACAGAACACTAGAGAAAGACTAGATTAATAGAAAAAACATTACTCTCCCGATGGGGCTGTTTGCAACGGGACTCATATAAGTAGAATCGATGCATGGTGCCATTATCTAGTGCATTCGCGGTTACACAGTTACACTGCAAGAACGATGAATTCGATCAATGGCCTAATTTTCGAGTCTAACTACTCCCATGTAGAGTATACTTTTTCTTCTTCCCTTTCCGGCGCGGCGTTACGAGCATAGTGATCTAGAAGGCATGACAGCTCTCCTTGCTTCACACTAGTGATCCGCTCATGGTGTACATACGTTGTTATACCCCAATGTAGAGTACTTAGAGAAAACGCGTTCCAGTGGATTTGTTCCATTGCTTCACCTATTTCAATAGGGAAGGGCTGATTCTGAGCAGCAACCATTCTACTACGTCAGCCGTAAGCCCGTGAGGTAGCGCGGTGGATGTCGCACACCTCAATAGAGATCAGTGGCAAAAGGTCAGTTTTAAGTTTTGGATACACATAATAAAACTATTACTTTTCATAAAGTATACGGTATTTCTGTTAAGAAATATGCAGTTTAGTTGTGTTTTTATGTTTCGCACTATTTTAATCAAGCGATCAAAGTTGACTAGTTCAGTTAGACATTTGCGATTCGGAAAAGGTGCTAATTGTGCGTCGAATCCGTTATAACCGCGACATTATCGCAGTAGGCAGAGGAAGAGTGAAGAGCTCTTTCAGTTAGGTATAGAGCGGATTCAAATCGCGATCGTATTGAAATTACAAGCTCTGTAAAAAGAGTTCAGGTCGTTGTCGCATTCTCACATCGCATTCTTTAACGGAGAACTGCTAATGCCAATCGCATCTGCTTTAAGCTAAGAAAGAAAATGAGAAATAAAACTCTCTCCACAAAATCAAGGTAAACCTTTATAAGACCTTAATAATCCCAATACTGCTATACTAAACCCATTTGCAGTGCAAAGCTGAAGAGAGCAGCCCGAAATTGAAGTTGATGGCAAAAGATGTTGGTTGAAGTCTATGTTCATCCTGAACTATGTATAATGCTCAACTACGAGAGTAGAAAAGGATGGTTTCTTTTTCGCTTTCCCTTTTTCATCTTTACTAATGAAAAAAAAAAAATTGCACCGAAACATTCACAGTGACTTTCGGTTCGACAATTTTGAGTTTTGACAAAAAAATTGTTTCTTCAAAAAGCAATGCAAGACTTTGCCTAGTTAGCTATTGTCCAAAGGTCAAGGTTCTGACCAATGCGATATTTAGTTTTCATATCGTAGATCGTACGTGCAATAATCGTTTTCAATGTTACATTGAGCAATACTATCGTCAAAATGATAATTTAATGTACATCCAATGAACACTTTACATAAAGGGTTTGTTTGTGTTTCGGTGGGTGGGCGAACAGAAATATAATAGAGGCGTATACCAGAAGGAGACAATGTGTAATCTACGGTGAATAGGGTATAGGTGTAGAGGTACCCACGTCTGTTTGACAGTTGTTGTATTTGTTTTGGCTGTGAACGATTTCTGTCCACAGAAATTTTGGTGGCAAAAATTTGAGGGGTGGGGAAATTTTTCACTCTCTCGTGAGCACTCTCTTCTGTGCTAAACTACAAAAAATCGCTGCGCTGGTTTTCGTTGAATTTTGGTTCATTTCGTGATAACTTTCACTTAAAAAACAGACCGACCTAGAACACAAACTGTTCAAAATTTCCTGGACGGCTCTCATCTTATCTAGAGAGTTCGATAATATGGTATGATTTTCTATACAAAGAGGACGCTGGCGCAAAGTGTGTGGAGTAATGATGCAAAGATTGGATAAGACAATGTGTGGTGATTGTATAACTAAGAGAAAAGTGGTGTAGTTAAGGTACAGAATAGAAGTTGAAAGCAAAGTTTTATTTTTCTAACTCAGTGAACAGTGCAATAAGGAATAGCCATAATCAAATTACGGAAAGACCCATCAGTAAGGGCGTGGTCACGTTTCACTTTTGATGCAACAATTTCAAAATTGAAAAAATCACAGATGCCTTTACTCAAAAAAAAGGAAGGTTCTTTAATGAAACTGATCAGTAAATGCTCGGTCATCGATCCATTTTTAGAAGAAAAAAAATCTACATACGTCCGCTGATATTATACAAACAAAAGTTATACTTTACCTAAATATTCTTACATAAATAAGAACCTAAAACAAACCCCATCCAAAGTCCAACAAGAAATATTATCTCTCCCAATCCTCTGCCAAAGAATCCGGAGTACTTCTTCAAGCATTTCGATAACTTAATTTCTAAATCCATACCTCAAAGCATTTTCATCTAATCAGTTGCGTTTTTGTGTCTCCACCATCACCTCCTTAAAAGCAAACCCACAAATAGGCGTTCGTACATAGAATTTTGTGACATAAAGCATTGCTAGACTGTCGCGACAGTGTATGCGCTCCGTTGCGTTCTACAATGCACATAAATTCCTTGGAATCTTTTGGCGGGCCTCACATCGTATCTTATTAGTTTTTCTTTTATAAATATATTTGTAGTTTGCTGTTGTATTGTTGGACCAGATGTCTGGGGCCAATTTGGCCTCGGGGCTGGCATCGGCTCAATTCAGCTGAACTGATGCGCGTATCTCAATTGCGAATAAATGTCTCTAATCTAAGCACTTGATGTGCTGCTGTGGGTTCCCCTCATTCCACTGCATGTGTGATGCCCTAATATTGTCAGAAGTGATCTCGGTTCTCAATTCTGCTATTGGTTTGTGCACTTGTGAGCTTACTCCGCACCGGCACGGCAGCGGCATCAACGGTTGCCAAGTGATCTTAATTTTTTTTATTTTGCACTCCCTAAAGTTGTCCTCTTAAAGCAGAAATAGCCAACAGTATGGAACAGTGTGGACCCTTAGCTTTTTAGAGTTTTTCTTGACAGTGATATTAATCTCGGAGGATTTGCCAATTTCTTGCGAAAGGCGATTCCCTTGGCCTTCTCTGGAGAGAAGAAAGTAGAGAAGACCCCACGTCACTTCTCTTTTCAACAGAGAACTGGATACTGGGTAGCACTTAAATGTAAAATCCACCTACCCTGCTGTTCTGCGAACGCTCGCGTACACAATGAACTTAATCGGACACAAATTTCATAAAAGAGAGGCCACTGGGAATCTTTGAAGGTTCGATCATCCCAATTCCAACATTAAGTACGAGATTACCATTTCGAGCAATTGAATAAAAACTAAATGTAATTTTAACTCACCCTAGTTGGCCATCACTGCCAAACACACCTAAAACCACAAAAACATCAACAAATAGAAATGAGAAGAAAAAAACAACAAACACTTTTATTGCGTAAATGTGCAGCGCACAGCAGCCGCGGATGCAATTTCGCAGATACACATTTTTGAATGAATGGTTTGTGGGTCTTCTGGTGAATGAACGTGTCGCCCATAAGCTCAACCGACTTCTCAGGGTGATCGGTGATGGCAACAAGGGGGCCACCAGACCACATGCATTTGCATCGCATGCATGTCTTGAGCTTTGTAAAGAATAATTATTTCGATCTGATCTAGTAGTCGAGAGCAAAGAGGTATGAGCGAACGAACATAAAAATTATTCTATAATCTTTGGAGGCAGTGGCATTCGAAAATGATTATTATTTTTTTGTCAGAAGAAGAAAATATTTCAGAATTAAAACGAAAAAATGCATTAAATTTCGATGTTGCGTAGTGGTGGGGGTTAATGAGGTTACCCGTTGATAGGCGTTTAGCGGATTATTGTCGGCTGGTGGTGAAATGACCAAGTGTCAGATTATTTATTCGAGCCAGAAACGATAACCGTGTGCTGTTGTGGTTTTTTTTTTCATTTGTTTTGTTGGTTTCTTCTCGGTATTTTAGCAGATGTGCGTTGCATTTATTGAGCTCATCCATGAAAATAAATTCTAAATTATTTTTAAATGATGCACACATTTTTGTGAGCAAATGAAAATGGTGTAGTGGTCTAGATTTTGGATGTTTACGTTCAAAAGATAAATGAACTTTGCATGAGTAAGTTTTATTGATTTGGGAAATAAGTTTTCAATTTTGAGTTTCAATCCTTAAGAGTCCTTTGCGATGAGCACACGAGATCTTAAGGAACGAAATAAGGAAAAAAAGAAAAGTAATAACATCGAATTAGGGGCTGCTGTAGTAGTAGTTGGTATACGGGATAGTATGCACATTCTGGGTAAGACAAGAAAACTGAATTCATTGCGGAAAATGAAAAGTGACTCCGGAGAGCAAAGAAATTAGCAATTTGTTACTTCAATATTCAATCATTGAAATATTATTACAAAAAATGAAACGGAATTTAAAAAGGAAAGAAATGAAAAGGAGATAAAAGTGCTAACGCTCGTAGCCACTTTTGCGGTTTTTTTTCAAGAGGAGGTAATAAGGTCACAGAATTTAGTTAAATACTAACTTGAGCACTCAGACCTAAATACCGGTTTTTTCAATGCAACTTTCTTTTGTTATAGTATTCCAGATGTTATAAAGCTGGAAGACTCTGCAAGGATAAGAAGGCTGGGTTGACAGATTTCACAATGTCTGCGCCGAGAATCTGTAACCTGATTTGAAAAAATGCAGGACATTCATAGAGGAAATGCACCACAGTGTCGTCATCTTCTCTACAGGATTCACAGGGTTTGGTAAAACTTAATCCAAGTAAAAAATAAAAATAAATAGTGCGGCGCAACAGAGCGTGGAGCCTCTGGGCCTAGCGCACTTCTCACAACCATGCCTTGTGAGGTAATGGAGCAATTTTCTGCCGGTTCCGAACGGCTAATTGAGAAAGCGCTTTTTATGGAAATGAATATACTAACGGAGGACTTGCCAGTTCCTCGCGAAAGGCGATACCCGTGGAAAAACATTTTGCCTCTGCTGGAATTCGAACCTCGAACCTCTGGGTTAGCAGGTGGACATGCTAACCATCACGCCACGGGTACCACAACTTAATCCAAGTACATTTATGTAAATGCTTAGCGAAAGAAAAGTACCCATTGGCATCGCTTCGCCATCAAGTTTTCTATGGTCTGTTTTGGTGTGGTTTTTAAGAAGAAATAAAGCGCATATAATTTAAATGGTATAGCCAAGAATTCAGCTTATTTTATAAAGACAAGACTTTGCCATTATGATTTAAAAATGATTTCGTGCAAGTGTCCTCCGCAGCTGGATGCAATAAATTCCAGCAAAGATTCCCAATTTTCGACCACTCTTTGCATCATTTTCGGCCCTATGTCAGCAACAACGCGCCGAATATTCTCTTTTAAAGTGACAATAGCCTCGGGGTTATCTGCGTTTACAAGTGACTTAACATAACCTCACAAAATATAGTCCAACGATGTTAAACCTTGAAATTATGTTAAAAATCACCGTCAACAGCGATTTCACTTGTACCGAACGTACACAGTGCCCACTGCCCACAGATCGTGCGGCTTCAAACCTTCCACAAGAAAATGACAAACAAAAGTGAGCATATGTCAAGAGACAGCTGTCAAAAAGACGAACTACAAAAAAGGTATTGCCACACATCTAAAAAAACAGACTTTAGTTCTTTTATAATCATTGGGAAGCATACATTTAGTATATCTGCGCTCTTGACAGGTCAAACCACGTTAATTGAGGCCTTCAATGGTCATTGATAAAGATGGGCTGGTTTAGGTCCCAGCTGTCTTTGATCCTTGCCTTGCAAATTCATTGACGATCTCGTTTCCAGTTACGCCGAAATGAAGACGAGACTCGAAGAATTAAGTTTTTTTTTCCGCTTTTTGCGTTTTTGCATTCCTTGATCACTCTCAAAATTTGTAGTAAGAGGATTGAGTACAGCCTTAAGCACTGACTTACTGTCGCTGCAGACACAAATACTTCTCCCCATCCAGCCATTCTTCCTAACTCCTTTTGAATAGCTTATGCGTTTCCGCTTGAAAGAATGGAGCTTGCAATTGTATGTCATCGCTCTTCACAAAGGCAACTGCTGCCAGATTCATCATCTTTAGAGGAACCATTCTAGAAGATCCGATAGCAAACCTTTCCAAATTCAGATTCTAAAGTGAAGCATTCCTCAGCCGACGGTAAAATGGCCGTGTATTTTTGCTGCAGTTTGAGCGATCGTCGTCCATTAGACATCAGTCATCGTATAGGAAGGCGTGTCCCATTAGACGTAAGTCAAAAGATATGCTTTTTGTGAGATCCTCCACACTCCAGTACCTACAAATTTTTGTGCCAGAGACCACTTCTTTTCAAACGGTAAATGGTCTTGAGGGTACATCTTGATATAGGTACGAAGAGGAAATATATTCAGCAGTGCATCGAGAGTAGCACCCAGATTGCTGTAAAAGGCCCAAGTACAGCCAAAACTAAATGGGGCTCACTAACTAACTTACTGTCAAGATTTCGAACAGAAGACGCAATGATTTAACAAGAAACTAATAAATGACGCACCCTTTTGACAACAAAAAAATAAAAAAAAGAAGCACTCAGGGAGTGCCGACAGAAGTGAAAACAGAATTGAATTTTCAGTAAATATTTTAATGTACAGGAAAATCTTTTCATTGAAATGTTTCTTCTTAGTGCTTATAATAAAAATAGATAAATAGTGGCAAAATTTTATTCAATGTTTTATAATATATGTACATGTACATATAGAAGAACATCAATGAAACTTATGAGTTTTCATTCACATTTTCAGCTTTTCCATTATCATCTCATGCAATCATCGTATTCTAATAATGAAGTAATAGGCCTATGGTAACTAAAATAGGAAACGAAAAATTTTGACTCGAACCTATTTAAATATATCGCAAAGAGTGCACCAACTTTCGATTTATATTTCGTTGTACTAAGGCTGCGGTCATTCGTCATTGTTAAATTATATTCTTCTTTTAAAAATTAAAATTTGTAGCATCGGCGGAGTTGATGTTTAAAGTCACCATTCAAAATCATTGGCAAATCATCAAATCTCTCCCCAATTTTGCCGTGAAGGTGTGCAAAAGCGTATTCAGAATAAATAAATAAATTTTTATATAAAAACTGTCGTATTACACTTAAAAACGTATTCGGTGAAATATAAACGCCAACTATTATAACTTGCTGTTCATTTTCACAGTTGCAACGACTAGACTAGTATTACTAGACATACTAGTGTACCTCGTATGCAAATTCATATGATTTGCACAAAAAATGGCAGTTGTATCTAACAACCATTTATAGATAGCTACTCCTGCTGCTGGACGATCGTGCCTTCTGAAACTTGCAACTAAATTGAAATCAGGAATATCATATATTTCTTTTTCACCCATGTGAGTCTCTGTTAAAATTAATACGTTAATTTTCTTAGCGATAGTGGCTATTGAGTAATGGTTTTCAAGCTATTTCCATGCAACCGTTTCAATTCCATCGATAAATCATCGCGATGAGTTGTTGATCTCTTCTAATTTGTTGTAAAAAGCGTCTCCTACTCTGTCATGATGAAATTTCCAGCTTCACTTATCCAGCCACTCTTCATTGTAATGGCAGTAAAATATTTGGTGCTTTTTATTTTTTCTGCGTTGCATAAATTTTTCTCTGTTTCTTCAATTGATTTCTTTCTTCTCTGTATTTCTCCGAGTTGGTAAGTACAATTACTATGTAATAATGCTATTGCATTCTTTTAAGTCATTTAGCAACATAAAAATTAAGGTGTCTCTTGGCTCAATGGTAGAGTCGTTGGCTATTAAACAGAGGGTCTCATGTTCGAATCCCAGCCGTGGCGATCAATTTTTATTTATGTTTTCACTTTAAATAAACAAAAAACGATGAGCCAATCAAAAAATGGTATCGGTCGCGAATTCATTGATTTACCCCCATCGCAAAAGTGCCAAACGCGCCTAAAGAAGTTTTCACTTCAAAAATAATAAAATTAAACGAACGAACGTCGATTGTACTGCACAAAAAAATCCAGTTCCTCTGAGAAGAATCTTAGCCCCAGACTCCTCTCCGACTTTACATAGCATGACCCAACTTATTTTTCTTTTTGCGGTTTCTTGCTTACGTATAGCAAAATAAGTGAGCCTTGGATAGATTTAAGTTTCACCTGTACCTGCGAGTTGTCTCTGGAAATTCTTGTTGGTCGAAGTCCTTTTTTGACTTTATTGCATCACCTAAAAAGCGTAATCCTTTTAGAACAGTCTCCTTATTTTATTCTTTTGAAGACTCATAGCGCATTGTTCGCCTCCATATTCGCTCTACATATCCAAACCATCGCAAATTGGTGGTTCTCTTCTGTCCGTCACATGGTCAACCATGAAACCGTTTCTGTTTATTTACTTTTACTCAATTCAGTAATTTTACAGCAGAGCAAACATCGTCTTATCAAACCAAACAGCTGTTGTTTTTTTTGGTGGATGTAATCACGAATGTTAAGTGGGAGTTCGAGGTTCGAATCCCAGAAATGCAAATTTTTTCGAGAGAAATTGGAAAGTCCTCCGATGATTACAAGACATCTATACGGAAAGCGCTTTCTAGCTTAGGTGTTTCTAATTGGCATGAAATATTAGGTCCCTGATAGGTTCCAAGACTTGTTCGGACACCCTCATTATTGATTTATTTTATTTATACGCACAACCAGAAAAAAAATTCGCTTGTTATCTAAGCGTACAGTTTACAAGTCCTCTGAAAATCATCCTTTTCTTTAAGTGAACAATTTAGAATGATTCTAGAACTATGCTACCCTTAAAACGATTCTTGAGCCAACTAAACTTAAAACTAGGTTCTTCCAGAATTGAATTCCACTATCTTCTACACAAAAGTCCAAGATATCGTAAGTCAAAAAATTTTTATTCAAAAAAATAAGAAAAATCTCTTGGCAGTTTCAAAATGTACTTACGCTGTTCTGAACATTTCGTAGAGAAGAAAAAAGTCTTAAAAATATTTTACATACCTACGTACAAGAAGTTGCGTTTCTGCGTTTTTGTGATTTTCGTAAAGCCTTCAAATAATCATGAGGTCCTGACTCCTGAACTGACTAACTGATCAAATATTTAGATATGCTTAAGCTCATACCACGTTATTGCATCACCAACCAATTCTTCACTCATTCAGCGGGATAAATTAAACCACCTTAATTACATAACTGGTCTCCTATTCCACCCACCTGCATCCGCATTTTTTCCCCGTTCTATCATCGCTCAATAAAGTTGTGTCTGATAACATTTTTGAAATATTCTCGTTTCGAATAGCAAAGAAGCGCAATAGAAAAGGAATTGCATTGGAATCCACATGCTTCCGTTGCATGACAATCAAACGCTAATCGTCTTTTGTCATCATCCACTTTAAAACCAGATACCGAGCATATTTCTGCCCAATTGTCATTGATCATAAGACATCGAGGTGTCTCGGTCCCGCCTTCACTCTCCAACAAAAAAAATATAATAAGAAAAAAGAAAAAGAAAAACCGTCAAGAAGGAAATGCAAATGTCAGGCATGACATCAACTAATACCATCAAACACCAAAGGGACTCGCTAAACAAAAAACCAAATACAGAATAAAAAAATTTGCAACTTTGCATCTTCGCCGCCTTCAGATGTTTTCTTAGATTGCTGCTTCTGCTAGATCGTTCTACTTGTTTCAATGCAGCATCACCAGCAACCGCAAAAAAAAATTAAAAAAAAGAAGACAACTGCATTCCGTGGCGGAGCACCAAACTTAAGAGAAGATGTAATTATGCAGCTGGCCGGCCGAAAATCCACCACAGCATCGGAGAAGTCGAATTCGAAATTTTTGTTGACATGCGTCCAAAAATTAGCTCGTAAAAGTGCAACGCCTCGTCGCGTCGTCGAGCGAGCGAGCGAGCGACCTGCTGCTTGTTGCACACTTTTGGATGAAATATCTAGACATCGGTGGGGCAGGGCGATGCTAATTTGGCGCCGATGATCATGATGATTCTTTTAATCAAGAGCTCATTTGGATCGTCGTCGTTGGATCGCCACTACCACCTCGAGTTTTGCATATACACATACAAAAAAAAATTAAGAAAAACCGTCGCACGGGTATGTAGCGGCGAGCGAGTTATGCGGGGAATGATAGTGCACTCGAATGTTTGCTGATCTGTGTTTGTGTAGTTTTTGGTCGACTTGTGTCGGTGGATCGCATGGACTTTGGCAAATATAAATGATAGCGTCAGTTGGGATGACTGGGGATAGTTGATCCTTAAAAGACACTTTTCGAAACTAAACAATCTTCAAAGCCGACAGAAAATTTTAGATCAGCTGTACAACATGATAAAGGTTGAGTAATTTAATCAGGCGATACTTTACTTTTACAAAAGCCTTTGCATTTTCAAAATTGGTAAGCTGCATCACAAATTCATTTGAATTTAAAATTCAGAGTTCGTACTAAGCTACCGGCAGAACGGTAAAAAAGTAAAAAGCTCGTGTTGCTTTGTATCTTTCCAGCTTGCCACCGATACCTGACCAGGTCTTAAGCCCAAAAGAGTTGTCTTTTAATAGAAATTCAATAAGTTTTTTTTAACTTCTTATCTTCCCAACATCATCCAAAGTTGCCCTACAAAATAAAAGTGCGCCGGACAATGTTCGTCTGTGTTTTTGCAAATGAGATTGAAAGTGTAACGCGATGGACTTTGGATGCAGATGCAGAGTGACTTTTAGTATGTGCGGTCTTTGAGTTGGTGTGATGGTATTTAGCACTCTTGGCGGCATAATAGAATAGCAAAGTTCGTCTATCAAATTGAAACGAGGGGCGCTTGCCAGAGAAGATGAATGCTATTTTTTCCGTTGTTTTGTTGATGTGGTCTTATTGTCGTTTGTTTCGTGTCAGCTGTCTGATGTTTCGTGTTCAATTAAATTGTTGGATTTTCATCTGTTGGAAATTAGATTAGGAGAATAGGAAGAAGAAGGTGCTGAATGATTTATGATATCAAGTTGGCTTCTGCTGAATTTGTTAAAGAATTTGTCAGATGCATAGTTAGATGCATCCGTTGGTTGGGCAACCGGATGTGAGTGGGGTGGGTTTTGAAAATGTTTAGTTGTAAATTTGCACATTAAGTCTTGAAAAGCACGTACAGTATACAACATGATATAAGAACTTATTCATAGTTCTTTTATCAGCTATAGAAATACGGGTGATTTCTTTTGAATGAAAGGTCAGAACGAGATGCCACCAACGAACTGGGTTTTAAATATTCAAAACAAATAAAATATAATGAAAATGATAAAGCGTTGATTATTCATTTAAGAAGGTTCTAATGGCTAAACATAGGTTATTAGATTTACTTGTTTTACCGTTAAGGAAATGCACAACCGGTGTGTCGCGAGGTAAACAATTGAAATGTCAAAACGCGCTGATAAAAGAAAGTGTAACACTCAGCAGGTAGGCTGCTGACACCACGGCTAAACTCAGCTGGGCTGGGTTCGTAAACAAAAAAGTAAGCGTAGCGCGATAAAGACGATCGATCTCGAATAAAAGAACCGATTAATTTAATAATTAAAAGAATGAATTAAAAGTATTTTCCAAGTACCGGGTGTACGGAAAAATATGGGCGCCAGGAAATTTTTAGGTGAAATTCCCAAACCAATAATAAAGGCTGAAATGTTAAGAACTGAGTAAAAAAATACGAAAGTTAAATTCCCAAAGGGATTTAATGCTATTTATTTTTCTATTTGTGTTGGGAAAACCGTACAAAAGTTGGATGAAAAACCCAAGTCTTTTCAACTATAAAATGTTACAATGGTGGACAGTTAGCCGAACCGTTTAGAAAGGTAAACAAATGAAACAACCGGAAAAATGAAACGTTAATTGTTCTTTCCCGAAAAGAACAATTAATATGAATTTATAAGGGTCGCGTGTCTCACAATTTTGAGAATATCGTTGGCAAAGATCAGCCGAATCTTAATTGACAACACTAAAAAAAACTAAAACACTCTACTTATCTTTTCTATTTGTAGCTATTCCTTCCTCCTTCTATTTTCTAAATTTTCGTCCGTCTGACGATATCTGCTTCTCCTTGAAATTTCTCCTTCCACTGACTCTAATTTTCAAAGCTTTTCTAACAATTTTAAAACTGACTAAACAACAAAACTATTTTTCAAACTATCTTCAAATTTCACTCTTAAACTTTCTTTTTCTCTTTTTACAATTTCAAATTCGCCAAAAAACCACTTGACGTGAACTAGGTCAACCAAGAAGTGGTTGATCTTGTCAGTTTGTCCTTTCTCGACTTTCAAATTCACCCACACATTCATACAATCGGCCAATCGTGTCTCGAGGTTTTCTGTCACGGCTTTCTAGCACCTGCAGCCTTATGGCTGACAAGCACCTCCGTTGTCGAATTCCAGTGAGACCTTTCACTCGCACAATTTTCCAAACACATTGAACTGAAAAAGTTGTTGGGGGTTTGTTCCCAAAATTTATCCAGCTCATTAGTCGAGATCAGACCCCTTCCATAAAACATGTCGAGAAAAATGAAAGTTCCTGAAAGTTGAAAATAATACTTCAGGGCATTTTCCCAGTTACTCTACTATATATTCTACTGAGTCAGGGGAAGGATAAAATTCTCTGTGTTACACTTTTCGAAAAATGAAGAAGGGAGGAAAAGCTACCAAAACCAAAATGAACTACTTTACCCTATTCGGTGGATCTTTGCGCAGATTTGGGGGAAAGGGAAAACTATTAACGTTTCATTCTTATGAATCGGTTTTACAAAAATAAAAGTTAACTTTAGGACGTTTACACTTGCAGCACTACGCTGCACAGTGTGTCTCATAACGAAGTATGGCGTTTACATGTGCCATTTCAATTGTTGACATCTTTGATATGTGTATGTTTGTGTAAAGTGTTGTGTGTGATATATCCTGCTTGTGTAGTGGGTGTAATGAGGTGTGTGAATGATGATGAGTGTAAAGATGATAAAAGGTGAATGATGGTATAATTGAATGAATGTAAGCATGTGTAAATGATGATGATGTGAATGATGATGTTAGTGAGTGACGAAGTATGACATTCAATTTAAGTAAACGGTGTGCGAGGCTCCAGAGGCTTCTGGCTCGACACACCAAACGCCGACATCAGTTCAGCTCATCCGCTGATTACGACATGCACCTATTTTGTCATTTGCTCAAAGCTATGTTTCGATCACATTGCTAAGAGCAAACAACGGAGAAATGATGGGACGAAGAAATGATAGGGAAAGGTTTGAGGAAAAGAGAGGGATATCGAAATTAAAATAACTAAATGTAAGAATGGTTTTTGTTGCGGGAAAATATACCGTAACAGGCTGAGCAGATGCAATAGGTAAAATACCTACACTGGGTGTATTGCACACGGTGCGACAAAACCTCAGGGCGGATAGGTTAGGCCAAGAAAAGAAAAAAATCGTATGGGAGAAGGCGAGTCTATCTCCCTCCGTTTAGATAGGAGGGGAAGGCTTATAAACAATTGACTTAATTAAAAGAAAAATGATTAAAAATCAATTAAGTCACACACATACTTCAATTTTTTTTTTTTTGCAATGTCGTCGGGAATCGGAATCTTCTTTTCCCTTTTGACTAGAAGCCAAATAAAACGAATTGAACAAGCAGAGATTCAAGTCCAAAACGAGAAATGTGTGTTTCACTCAGCAAGCGCATTGGGCAAATTTGGCTAAAAAGCAGAAAAATAAGCTTTCTTTTGGTAAGTGACTATAGCGAATACGGAGTCAACCATTTTCAAAACAACCGCTTATAGAAGGAAAAATGCTTCGTTTGCTGAAGTTCATTAACGATGCTCATGGACAGCTTCTTGGGGATGATGAAAAATTATGCACAAGTTGCGACGGTATTGTGATGGCCAGTTGAATGACAAATTCCTCGACAGCTTTTTCCAGAATCTGACCCTAACTTGACGAAAATACATGACATCACAGTCGAGAAAGTTAGTGATGCAGTTAAGTACTCCAAAAAAGCCAAAGGTGCTGGACCAGACGAGATACCATAATAGTTTTGGAAAAGAGATGGAAGAACTTGAGCTTAGATGACTCACAATTCACGTCTCCAAACTTATAGATGATGGTGATAGTCTGTCTAAGCAATGGAGAGGAAGTTACCGACTACCAATCTACAAAAGTATAGGGAGATGCACGAAATTGAGATAACTACCGTTCGATCGAGCTGATGTCCCACATTTTAAGGATCGTTGAGTGGGTATCGAGTTACCGACTGCGTAAAGCAACGAAGCTATCTAATAACCACTGCGGGTTGGTTGGGGGCAAATCAACAAATGCAATCCTAATAATGCCCTAATGGAAAATCATCGTGATTCCTCTGAGGATTTGAATTCTTTGCTGATTGACTTCGAAAAAGCTTTTGACCGAAGCAACCACATCGACATGGCTTGCAGTTCCACTGTGGATAGATTTCTCTATCTCTATCTCTCTTGCTCACTGTTTTATTGGTTTTACATTGTTCATTAAAAGATAGGTAGGTAGGTAGAATAGGCTGACGATTGATCTTGTTTCCTCCACACTTTAGATCAATGTACATCCTTTTAGATACCCCGGAGTGTTCTAACGTTCTACATAGTTAAAAACCTACGACTCTAAGGTTGGTAAAATTTTAATCATTTTGTGGCCTCAATAAAGGTCAACAAGGAAGGTCTGATAATCCTTCTAGCCCTGAAGAAATAACTGCCCAGAAATTTTTTCCTGCTGAAGCAGATTGCTGCGGGCAGTAACAAAGAAAATAATTGGTATCCTCATGTTCGTCTTCGCCACTGCATCCTCTACATAAGTAAGTCATCGGTGCAAAGGCCTGTTTTCGTTTTGTGATAACCTAGTAGGTTGCGTGTCCTGATAGAATACTGATAAGAGATCGTAATGAAGGTCTATTCTGGGATAGAAGCCTTTCAGATCTGTTCTTATCGTATTTTGGCGATAGTTTTCTGGATATGATACAGGATTCTAGGCATTCTCATCTTTCATTGGATTTTCAATTGGATCTGTTTATTTGCAAAAGGGATAGATTCTGATTGGTAGGGATCAAGTGTTGAGCATTTTCTCGCCAGTTCGTCCGTTATTTCGTTGCCTGGTATGTCATTATGACCGGGAGCCCAGCTAGTCAAACGTTAAGTTGCGTGGAAAGAAAGAGCCGTTAGCTCTTCACAACAGCAAGAAACAAGCTTCCATTTGATAAGAGTGCTATCAATGAAAAAAGTGATATCAGCATGTGAAAGCGCCATCATGGACATTAACTGCCGAGATCTCGGCTCTAAGGACACTGCTATGATTAGGAAGTTTGAAATTTACAAAATAACTAAAGGGATTGGTTCACAAGTTTCACCGAATATTTTGTTTTAATCATAGAATGCCATCACTGCTTGTTGACACTCTCTTCCTTTTTATGCTAAGCCTATCTTCAACCACTTCGAAGTATTTCACATGTTCAGATATGTTCAGTCAAGTCTCTTTTACGAAATTTTGAAAACTGGAAAACAGTTTTTGTCTAAATGTTTATTAGAACATTTAGCGTTAATTCGACTCGGAATCTTACCGAGCTAAATATGAGTAGAGATAAAAATTCTTTTACTCTAACACTTTTATGATTCAGTGATACCCGTGGCGTAGTGGTTAGCATGTCTGCCTGTTAACCCAGAGGTTCGTGGTTCGAATCCCAATAAGAGCAAGAACGCTTTTCCACGGGTATCGCCTTTCGCGAGGAATTGGCAAGTCCTTCGTTAGCAAATTCATTGCCATAAAAGGCGTTTTCTCGATTAGCCGTTTGGAACCGGCAAAAAATTGTAGGTCCCCTCCATTCCCTCACAAGGCATGGTTGTGAGAAATGTGCTAGGTCCTGGGGCTCTTCGCTCTGTTGCGCCACCATGTTTATTTATTTACTTTTGAGATTTTATAGAATCTCATTCAATATTTATTGAAGTGAAGAAGAGTCACAAATGCACTAGTTTTGTAGTTTTTGTAAAAACTTTGAGCTACTTCCTACTACTTTTGGTTTAAAATCGACATTCTTTAAGCCACAGCAAGAAGACAGAGATCATCACAAGGAGTGTACTTAATTTGTTTCGTCAGTAAAACAAATTACCTTATAGATTAGAACTTCGTATTCTGACTACTAGTTTTCTTTGGTTTTGAGCCTTGACCTGCCTTACTTAGCTTCAAGAGCTTTAGTTTATTGTGAGCAGTTTAAGTCTGAATCTCTCCAAGTCTATTAAGAAAGTTTCTTTTGAGGACTATATTTCGGATTAGAAAAAATAGCTTCATTCATATTCACCCCAAATTGACATAAAAAGTTCTTTTAAGCTTAGTCGTTTTGAATCGGCATAAAATTACAGGTAATTGAAATGCTAACAATTTTAGTGTGGGGGTTCTAAAAAAAACACACATCCACACGACCACTATTACTAGCGTGTGCTAACTAAGAAATAGGACAGCCCATTAGAACAAACCCTGGGGGTTGAAACAAAACGAATTCTGGTTCTTATGTCGATTTCAACTTTTCAAAATTTGTTGTTTCATCTTTAAGGTTACTTTTTGCTTGGCGGACAAAACTCCCTAAAGTTAAGTGCAACGAAACCAACAGATTTAATGGCTTTTCATTAGGAAAAACGGTCTACCTTTAGCCACTCAAGTTGGTCCTATGATGAGATCTCAAATAAAACACTAACTTTAAAAATCCTTTTCTTGGAAATTTTTAATGTTTGTCTGATCCGCTCACTACTGAAATTGATGTTTTCCTTTTCCCACGAATTATTTTTAAAGTGGGATAATATCTTAGATTTGCCGTTGAAATGGCAAGCACTGCAATTCTTTTGTTGCAGCTACAAGGTTCAGCTAATTGACTTTATCTTTTACTGAATTTTGAAAACCATAAAACCCTTTTATTGCAGTATAACCCCAACGATATGTGATTTCATATTCGAACAAAACGAACATCAAATAATTAAATTTTTTCAACCTTCAGGAAACATCAAAAAATCAAATCTAAATAGAAGATAGTCAACATTCGCTTACATAACCAGCAGCCTGCTCGATTCGACTCACGTTTGAGCTTTTAAATTTATTTTCTGTTGTCAATCCACTCCCCGCACCAGCGTATGAATGGATTGTTCGCTAGTTTGCCAATACAAATGCCTTTGCTTCCCGAAATGTTTCCAATGAATTCATAAATCTTTCAGATCTCTTTCAACCCCCCTTTCCCCGATCGCTTGCTCCTCACTGCTTTTTTTTTTTGCCAAATTCGATGCCGACAAAAACCGATCTTCATCGCATAATGATATTATCTTTTGTTAACATCGCTGATACACAAGATCGATTGTCAAGGAGCCACACAAAACAGGATGTACGCTACCGTGATGGACGTTTTGGCTTTTTTATTTGATTTTAGTTTTTTTCTTTATTTTTATGATGTATGTTTTGTTTTTGTACACCGCTCACATCACCACTCCCGGTCCGAATCTTTCATCAAAATCAAAACGAAGTTACCAAAAGCCATAAGATGGCTATCCAATGGAATGACCAATCCATCGATCGGCTATCGATCATCGATTGTTTTTCAGATGCGCGCGATCTGGATCTCGAATCGATCGTCATGCGTGCCATGCCTGCCTGATCTGCCGCTGCGCATATGACAACAATAATAATAACAATAAATATTAATTGGTGGGGCATGGCTTGGCTATGGCTATATGCTATACGAATGGGCTCTGTAAGCTCTTTGCCATACGTTCAATCCAAGCTGGAGAGCACAGCGGTAAGTCCATATTTTGGGATCCGCATCCACATACTCCATTTTTGGGGGCCAGTCATGTTCAAGTGGCGGACGCATGTACGATCCGATGTTGAGCACACATATTTTTATTGCAAACACATGTTTATGAATTTCAAACAGCCTCCTGATCAGGGCCGATAGAAATGTATAAACATTCTACTCCTACGTATACATATACATATACATACTCGTATGTGATCGAGCGGCGAGTTATGAAATGTTGTCTGTTCTCTGAATTAATCTTAAGAGTTATGCTACGCATTCGAACTTCTGAAGAAGGATTTCACTTGCTGGGAAGGTTGGCTTAGAATTTTCCCTTTTATTGGACAAAAATTGACTTGAGACAAAAATTCACTTTACTTCCTCATCGTTGAGCTTGTGCTTGAGATTGCACTTTTGCTTCTACTTTTGCTATTGCTTCCGTTTCTCTTCTGATTCTGCTCGCACTTCTGATTCTGTTTGCTTCTGTCTCTGCTTCTCCTCCTGTTCTTGCTTCCTCTCTGTCTTTGCTTTTTCTTCCACTAAGGCTTGAGTTGCTTCTCCTCCTTCTGATTCTGCTCCTGCTTCTTCTCTTACTTCTACTCCTGATCCAGCTTCTACTTCTACTCCTCCTTCTGCTTCTGCTTGTGCTTCTGCTTGCCCTGGAGCCCAAGGGCCAAGCGGATTCTCACAACCATACTTTGTGAGGAAATGGACAGAACCTACAATGGAGGGGACTTGCCAATTCCCCGGGAAAGGTAACACCCGTGGAATAACATTTTCGCCTCTGTTCTACTTTTGCTTGAGTTTGTTCTCCTCTTTCTACTCCTGCTTTTGCTGTTGTTCTTTTTACTGTCTCCTCTTCTTTTTCTGCTTCCACTACTGGCTAAACTTCTTCTCCTCCTTCTGCTCCTGCTCTTGCGTCTTCTCTTCCTTCTACTAATGTTCCTGTGTGGATAACACAAATATTATAAATCTAATAAAATGAATAAAAGTCTTATAAAATCTACTTCTGCTTCTGCTTCTACTATACTGTTTCAGCTTCTTCTTCTACTTCTGCTGCTTCTTCTTATTTTTCTGCTTCTACTTCTGCTTGAGTTTCTACATCTCCTTGTGCTCCTGCTTCTGTTATTTTTTCCTCTTCTTCTTCGGCTAGAAGTAGACTACTTGAACTTATTTTTCCTGTTCCTGCTTCTTCTTTTCCTTTTACTCCTGCTCCTGCTTCTACTTCTGCATTTGTTACTGCCTTAGGCATCAGTTTCATCTTCTGTTTCTTTTCTGCTTCTCCTTATTTGTTTTTCTTAAAAAATACTCCTTGGGTATCATCAACTTACCTTCTTTACCTTTTCCGCTATGCACCAGACCTGGTGAAATTCTCCAAAAACAAAATAACCTGTCACACAGAATATTATCCACATCATCTAGTGGGGATGGGTTAGAGTGACTCAAAAGAATACTTGCCCAGTTAAAAAATATAAAAATTTATGAACGTTAAGTCCAAATGAACTTATGGCTGCTTGGCTACGTTTGTTAATAACATAGCCATCATTCAACATCGTCATAACCATCATAGTCGTCATCATTCCCGCACGGTTGTGGACGACAACGACAGTGACAACGTCAAGTCAATGTTGTTGTCATTGTATGGCCAACAACGCATTGATGATCCACCGAAAGGTTGTTTCCAACAGCCACAGCCCATTAGGGATTTTCGACTTAAAGTCATCACGCGTTCTTGATGGACTTCTAATGAGATCGTCTTTATGGAATTATTAGCGCCATTAATTTTTTTTGTTTTACTTTTTTTTCATTTCCATTCCCATGGTCAGCGAGCTTGGAGCCTTGGCACTGAGAGCACCTTTCTTGAACGTGTATATTGAATAAATAATAAATTATATTGTTGTCAATCAATTGGTCAGTTGATGGGAGATTCTTTTTGCTCGTCCAACTTCTTAAAGGAGTTTCGTTCTGGTTTTTGAATTTTTTTTGTTTGTTTTGTAATTACGACTAGACCAATTATGATGGTATCCCAGAGAGATGCAGGCTGCATGATCGTTGATATTTGATTAAAAAAAAAAGTACAAGGAACATTCTCCAAAAATTGATAACTGAAAAGATTCACAAAAAATTCTGAATCTTCACCTCGTTACTAATGAATGAGAAGAGTTTATCCACTTTATTTCGCATTCAGACCAACTCTTTTCTTTCTGAACGCTTCTATGACTGGCTTAGCTTTCATTTCGACAGGAACAAAGCCAAGGACTGTGAAAAGTGTCCACTTTGACCGTTCTTGCTGTTATAACTGCAGCTCTGACATTCTAGATAACTTTTTGTGTAAGCAATTGGATCAAATGACCTGCTGGAAAACCGTTTGAATATTCAAAGGAAATAGAAACCAAAAAGCCAAGCCTTAGTGTATCTGAATCTAGTCCTCTAGCAGACCTTAGCAGATCAAATTGAAATTTTTCTCCCATTTCGTCTTCTTGAACGGGAACTATTTTTGGTTAGGTTTAGTTCAGCCAGGGTACATTGCGATCAACTTAAGAGTTGAAGCCTTAAAAAACCTTTCGTTAGACCAATTTTTCTTTGAGACAAAAAGCAAATGATTTCCATTTGATTCGATTCACTTGCGTAGATAGAACGTTGTCCCTTCCATACTTTCTTCTGAGCACAGTCCAGTGTTTAAGACCACGTGATTGCTTTCTCATCCACCTTCAATCTCAGTGCAATCTGCCGATGAAACAATAATTGCGTTTTTCAAAACCTCGTCTTTCAAAAAATGAAGTTGTAATACAAATTTATCCAGCACCGATAGCATCTATTTACCTCAAAAACCAATTGTCCTGTACGACAAGAAAGAAAAAAAACGCGTCCCTCGAGCCTTACCGACTTTCCTACATCTCGGCACACTATGACAAGCGATCTTATCCCCGCATTGACGCAGAAAAAAATTTCCCCAATGGAATTTATTTCAATTATTTTATCTTGGCACAGAAAAATACTTCACCTGATAGTTATCTACTCATGCTACTAACCGCAAGAACCTTCATTTAGCCCTGTCCAGTTCCAGTCTTTATCTTCGTCTGTCAAACTATCAGCCCCATCCGTTGATGATAACAGGAATTGCGTTATGAACTTATTGATGCTCGCTCATAAATAATAAGGAAGCCCTTAAAGAAACTATACAACGCAAACGAAGAAAAAAAAAGGAAAAGAAATAATAATAATAACTCGCGTATCACAACAAAAAGGACATGACATTGTGCATGAAAACATTTGTACGATTCCATGTTTTGCTGGGCTGTCATATTGCTGCAAACCTGCGCCCTTAGATTCTCAACCGCAACGCGGTATCCTTGTGAACGCAAAAACTTGGTCATATGTATCTTCGTTCGTTTCCTTTTTTGTGCGTCTTTTGGTTACAAATACAATGGATTTTATGATTGCAACACATGTCGACATAAATGTTTCTTCGTCATAATTTCTTGTATCTGAGTTTTTAGCCGCATGGCAGAGCGCAGTCAAGTAAAACCACTCGCATAATCGATTATAATTTTTAATATTCGATTCGTAAGCATTTAAGTAATGTCCACGATGTTAATGACGTGGCTGGCCAGTCCCAAAGACGCTCACGCAACAAAGATACTGTTCGTTGAATGTTTGTCATGTTTGTATTTCCGAAGGATGTCAGCACAGCAGTTCCAGAGCAGCGCAGCGGCCGACAATGCCGGCCGGGAGATGACAATGATGGAGACATGTTATAGTCAACGAGAAAAATGAATTGAATTGGCAGCGCCTCTCATCGTTTTGACTCGACAGATGATTTGTGGTTTTGAAAATTCCCCAGACAAACATTAATGAATTAACTTAATTTTAAGTCCTTATTTTTTTTTTTTCTCATCAATTGGGCGAGCGGCTCTCCAAAACCAAAACGCAATATGTGAGAGAAAAAAACTATTCCTTTTTTGAAAAATGAACAATTTATTCATTTTTGCAAAGATTTGTATTCAGCTGCAACGCCACACATTCCATGTGCGCTAATTAATTCTTAACCGAAAATTAATTATTATTTTTCCGTATGCCTGCCTCTCTGTGGCGCATCTCGAATGACAATAATTAATAAGGAATTTCCATCTTGCGGCCCTACGGCTGTGAGTGAGCTGCTGCCTTGCCTTCTTGTGTGTCGTTGCTATGACAGTCAGTCATGTTGCATGTGACAATTTCGCCCCAAAACGTTAACATATCAATAACTTAAGCCAAAACTACTGCCGTTGATGCTGATACTCTGGTGCTGACGACCGACACACGATGATAATTATGATGACGACTTTATATGACGAGTGTCGTAAATCATCAGAAATTCATAATTAATTTGCCAAAAATATGAAACCTGTGCAATTAAGATGTGAGCGCTTCAGTTTTCAACATAGCGATCGATGATGATGATGATGGGGTATAACATTGAGCTATCATGGCGAACAAAGCATTTAATAATTGCGGCAAAATATTTATCTCGAGTGGTGGTTATTAATTTCATAATTTTTTGGAGGACGCACACTTTTGACATCACTTTGCTGTTTGGTATTTTGTTTTGAGGGCAATATGGATTCTTGACTTGGTGTGTTTTTGACATCTTAGTTTGGAAGTGGAGTAACCTTCAGCGGGAGTATAGCATGAAAGGAGGGATTAGAGTGCAATGACCAATGAATGAGGTATTTTTTGTTATTCTTATGTTAAAGCTGAGAAGTGGCTGATTGATGTCCTTACGAGTTTTGAGATTTCGTTTGGAGAAAAAAAACTACCTAAATAAAAATGCTATTCTGGCAGTTTAGATAAGCACTAGACTAGCTTTTCGATTTTTCAAGCTATTTATAAAATTGTGATTGAAAATTACTAGGTTTCTCTTTTACCAATTCAATTGAAATACGGAAGAAGGTAGTGAATCAATCCCTAAAAATTAATCAACTAGAAATCGATAGTTTTCAAAAGAGCACAAAACCAACAGTATGGCATTATTTTAATCTTTCTTTTATCAGTTTTGCTTCGTAAAACGAAAAGCTATTTTAGTGTTGGTCTAGTGTTTCTACAAAATTCCAGAATGACAACGCTCAAATGACTCGATTGAAGTCGTGCTACACACTAAAATATGGACAACATTGTGGGCGCTTATTAGACAGTTCCTTACAATAAAGAGAGAATTCATCTGAGTTATGAGTTTTGGTGATGTACGCTTTCTTGAGGGCTTTGTAGTAAATGAAGAATGATAAAATAACAGTAATACAGTAAAAGAATAAACCCAATCAAAGTACTCCATTCCAGTTGTGGTGACCGCGGGATAATTGTTTTCATTTCTGCCTGTTCTTCAAACCTTAAAATAGTTAGACGAGCTCCTCTGGTTTAAAGCTTTTTAGGACAGGGTACTCTAAAAAAACATTTTAATTCCTATTAAACTACAACAGAAAAACCTTCAAAACTTGAACAGGACTTGGAACTTGCCACTGTACTTAAAGAAAACATCTACACCAAATGAGGTTGGCAGCTGTCGCTATCTGCAAACTGTGAAAAAGAAAAAAAAACTCTGCACATCATAAGAGAATGTCCAGCACTTCTTTGCATTAGAAAGTATACACTTGATTACGAAATCATGCCTTAAAATTCACACTTCACACTCAGAGGATTATTCAACTTCTGGTCTAATTCAGTAGCATAAGAAATGCTCTAAAACTGTTCATGAATTAATACAAAAAAATTCAAGCATACACCGCAGTGCCCATAACTGCATCTTATCCTAACAAAGCATAAATAATATAAATAACTGAAAACTTGAAAAAACATCACTGGAGCGATTCCAAAAATTTTTTCACCGTTTCATTGCCTCTGGAGTAACATGAACTATATTTCATGCCCACACTCCTACAGTCACAGAAAGGGGAATTCAGAAACCACTGGACCGATTCCAAGATTTTCCACTATTGCAATACGGTGTTATCTCCAAGTAACATACACTATATTCCATCCCCATATTCCTACGGAAACGGGACGTGAACATAACTGGGAACTTGGAAAATACTAGACCGATTCCAAAAACTCTTTTACCGTTAATGTGCTTCATTGCTCCTGAGTAGCATAGACATTTTCCACTGGAATGGAAACTTGGAAGCCACTTTACTTAATTTACTTAATTCGATCAAAGTAGGGCCCGAGCTACGCCGCGCCAGCCGTGTTAGCTTGTCTAACCTAATCTATTTGAGAGTTTGAGGCTTGAATCCCAGAGGCATCGAAATGTGTTTCCACTGGTATCGGCTTTCTTGGGAATTGGCAAGTCGTTCAAGAGTAATAACATTGCCATGAAAAGCTCTTTTTCTCAACCGTGTGGAACCGGCAAACATTTCAAGGTCCCCTCTAATACTTCCTCCTATTGTGGCATGGTTGAGAGAAATTCATCAGACTCCGGTGATTTCCGAGCTCTATTGTGACATATTTTCGAATTGATGATTTCTTAAGGGAGGGTAATCGGCTTCGTTACGTAACGCGATACGGCGTAGCGCCTGTCTGTCTGGCTTCGCTTTCTCTCACGCAAACAGCAGGAGCAGGTAACTTATTACTTCTGTTGGGTGTCCCGAGACGAACATGTACATGCGCATTCAAGTATTGAACTGTCAGAAAAATTGACTGCCCAAGGATCATTGCTTTCGTAGTGCACTCTCACGTTCAAATATGATTTTTCGATAAGGTTGCACGGTGTCGTGCGATTCTTTCAAATTCATACTTAAACGAATTGTGCAATCAATCGTCAACATCAGGGCCATATACTTTCAAAAGCTTGTATAATGTATAGTCACAAGACTACGCAGATGATACTGACTCAATAGGAAGAATTAATAGGGCAAAACGTCGTACATATAAGTTGTCATCAAACAAAGACTAAAAACATCTTCAAATCAGACAAAATGTCACAACACATAGTTATAAACTTCGATGCAGTCTAGGACTTCGTCTACTAGAGTTCGACTATAAGTACAAGGAAAATATCATCAACGTGGAGGTCAAACGGAGAGTTACTCCTCGCTATCGCTATTACCTTGGGTTAAGCAGGCAATTGAGCAATAGACCTTCTCTTTTGAAAAACCAAGATATCAACTAATAAAATTCTGTTTACTAAAGCCTTGACATTAGGCGCATGAGCCATATCTTAAGCCAATGTAAGGCCAATGAAAAAAACCCTTAACGTTTTGAAGGGAAAATACTGCAAGTAATCTTTCATCTTGTTTCTAAGAATATTAAATAAAGCCGAAGTAAAAACGAAGAACTGCATTAGCTGCAACACGACAGGAGCATGAGCATAGCGGAAAATGTTGGTTGACGCCCAGTTTTCCCCAGAGCTCTAATTCCCACCTAAGTAAGTAATAATCCTAAACGGCATCCTGACATTGTATCGCTGGAGTTGATCGCTTTCAAATATTTTCCACCTGACGGTTTCCTTAAAAGCCCTCTTTTACCGACTTACATAGCTAATTCTCAGCTAATTCCTTAAAAGACAAAAAATCAATTGGTCCTTAAGAAACAATCCTCAAAGTCGTTTATTAGTTGTCTGCACTCGGACAAATCCTTTAAACTAGTTTCTGATTTTACGGGATATTTTTGAGTCATTCAGCATCAACACACATGTGAAATAAGAAGCCAAACATGCTGTACTATTGAATGCAAATTCAGAACAGTGGCAGGTATTTCTTTAACACAGCAATACTAGAGTCTAGAATTTCTCAACTTTGAAAGTTTTAATCTTCATTTAAAAGTGCATCTTTCAAAATAGAAATAAACTCAATTGTCTATCAGTCCTGCTAGTAGCTCCTTCTGAAGCAAAATTACTTGCTTAAAATTTGTTTGATAAAAATGAAAAAAAAAACCGCAGTAGTTCCCTCTGGCTACGACTTAATGGTATTTTAGCGAAGCCCTTCAATTCCACAGCATTCCATTGTCAGAAATCTGTCAAACTCTGTTTTTCAGCTTTAGTATTCATACCACGTAGTTCGTAATTGCGATCATGTAAAATCAAACTTCACTAGCACTCTCTTGATGCAACAACAAACCGATGATGTCGTACCGCCGACATTTTGGCCTTTAAGTAAAAGCCGACACCGAAATTAATTGCCTCCACTATATGCAGCTTCTTCCTCTATATCCCTGATCTTGTCATACCGTCAGTATCATCATGTTAGCCAGACACTTGAGGACCCTGTCACATCTCACGTGTATGCATGTTCGTAGTCCATTTTTCGCACAATCACAATCTTGTGCGAAACGCACAGTGGAACTTATCATTTATTCTTGAATTTGATACAAGAATGGTCAATGGAATGCAACTCGTTTGGATGGGCCAGTTCACCATAGAGGTGTTTCAATCGGTAGCCCCATATATATCACCGGACAAAATACCAACAATCCCATACTCCTCTTTGAAGTCCAAAGTATGTCCAGATCAATTACGCGCTTCTGACAAAAACAGCAAAAAAAAAAAAGGAAAGAAAAGAGACAAAAAAACAAACAAAACGGAACACTCAGGCCTACGAACAAGAACATCACTGCTGCCCCTCGGATCGCTCCCTCTCAAAACAATACACCGACCAACCTGGCTCAGAAACAGGCGACACAGCACACAGAAGTCAATTTAGGGGCAAAACCCAAGAAGCCGTGAGTGCAAAAAAAAAAAAAGCAAACGGCCAACTGATCGCTCCACCGATCGCGAGGACAATCTCGCATACGGTATAATAAGGTGGAAAATAAGAACGCACCGTATACAAATAATCTGTAACAAAGTGAGGATTGATCGGGCAACCAGATTCGGTGTCTGTTAGTGCGCAGTGCCTGCTCTCATAGCCAGCACAAGGCTCGATTTATAGGCGCGTTGCTCTGTTTTCGCTTTTTCGCCAAAATCGACGCTTAATTTTCTGTCAGCTTTTCAGCATAAAACAAGCAAAAAACGTCAACCAAAAAGAAAAAACAAAAAGTTTAAAGTGCCATCAGCATCGATTGTTTATCGAATGATTTCTGGCACTGGCACATCGTTGTGTATACACACACTTTGGCGGATCTTTCCAGATCCTTGTTGGTTGGCCCTGCTCTCTGTGGGCTTATCTGATCGAAATTGGATATTGCAGAGTAAGTCAGATGTAAATATGCGTGAAATGTTGCTGGTAGAGGGATCTGCCAAGGTGTTGGCAATTAGGAGGTTTTTAGGACAGCGGAAGGTGTTTCTTTATCCTATGGTAATCGTCATAGAGACAACTAAGAAATTGTCTTACATTACGACGCATTAAGGGATATTTGCCTGACTGGAGCCATCTGGAAGCTAACAGGTACTTGTTTCGAAGGTTAATAACTCAAAATGGCAATACTCTCGAAATTGTTATCTTAACTGTGATGTCGCACACATTTTTAACCAAGGCAAAGCAAACAACCTTACCAAAGTTCCGAAAATAATCTTTTAGGAATTCTTCAAACAGGGCCAAGAGTCAGAAGGAAAAAAAAGAAGAAAAAACACACACACACCTCAGCGACACAATTCAAAATATGCCAACAGCAGCGGTGGACATGGACAACGTACAACATTTTCGCAGAAAATACTCTTAGCGCCTTTTTCGTGTATGGCGGCTGCTGTAAAACCACGCCGCATCCGTGGCCATTGCCAGCCGGTCACCTTCACTATATATCTGTCTCCTCATCCCTGCTGATGGCCTTTTTAATGTGAAATAAATTTGGAGCGAGATTTCAATAAACTGATTTTTTTTTTCCTGTCCCATGTTGGGGGCTTTCCTACATCGCGGGATTGATGGTGTGTTTGTGTGGTTGTATGTGATCGCCTTCATGAGGAACAGCATTTTAAAATTCTATAGACAGTCCACAACGGTTGGGGGAGAAATGTTTGGTGCGGTGCTGACGACGACGGTCATCACGACGATGATGGTGGCTCTCTGGCCTATGTCCACGGTCGTTGAGTGCCCGAAAACCCAAAAGTGCCTTCCCTGGAAGTGATTGCATTTTGGGAATGCGCTTAAAATTCTAATAAGCTGACTGGATTGCCAATTGTTGTGGTCCTGCGTTGTTGTTTTATGTTAACTACAGATAGTGGTGCTGTTGCTCAGGTAGCATCGGTGGGAACAGACAATGTCCATGACAAAGATGCGGCACAAAGTATAGGCGCTGATGATGACGATGATAGTGACAAGTTGTGGTCAGAGGTCCCACTTTGTATGGATTGGTGAACTAAGTTAAGAATGTTTTCATAAAATTCATGTTTTTTTGCCAAACTAGTATAAATGTCATCTTGGTCAAAACGCTGATTAGTTGAACTGTGCTCTGGAACTCGAATACACTTGTAGAAAATTTAGGACTTGCGTTGAAAATCTGGAGACTCGAGGCTTTTGTGTTGGGGAGAGCAAACATTTTGTAGGTGAAGGCATCCTTTTCAAGCTCTGTCGAGTTACAGTTAAACGATTTTTCACAAATCAGCTGCACCTTTCTCCCAACGATGCGCGGTTTCTTGGTTTTGCGAAGTTATATAGCGGATCAATAAATCTATGAACAGAACCGAGACGAAGTTTCTTACGGTTTCTGTAGAATTTCTGCAAGGCTTCTACAGCGCTTTTTAAAGGGTTCTTTAAAGTGTATGAAATTAGATACCTTTTCCATTAATTTTGCGATTTCTTCATTGTATCGTCTTAGTATCCCAAGGGAAACAATCTTTGCAAAACCTGGGAGAGAACGAAGAAAGTGAGCAGCCTCCTAAGTCTTCTGGAACCAGGTGTAAGCTCATTATAGCAATTTGAGAGCTAACTAACGGTAAGAACTGATTTACAAAGGAAATCCATAAGCTGGCCAACTGTTGCGTTGTTCATGTAAAATTTGATCAGAGGATTAGTTTATGACTTGCCATATAAAGTAAATATCCTGATCTATGTAAAGTCTTAAAAGCACTGCGCTCAAATATTCAAACTCAAATCGAAATAAAAGTTTAATAAAACAATTAATGTATATGACTCATTGTAAAGTGGGAACTCTCGTAGAAAAGTTGTTCAATGAGTGCGTTGTGTTAGGCTGAATTTCAGTGATGAACCTGGACCAAATTCGATCGAATACCAGAGCGTGGTTGACAGCAAAGAATAAACTCTCTTTTCTGGGACACATATTCTTTTAGTTTTTTTTTTTTTTTTGTATTTCGGTTTTTGCAATTCTGTCCTGACTTGAACCCACTGATTGACTGCAGTGATAGGACACAGGGAGTGCGCAATAAATTTAAAGGCTTTTTGCAATAATTAATGTGTAATTAAGTATGGAGAGAATGGTGAATGTATTCCGGACCAGATAGCCACAAATGATGTTGGTTATGGTCTGCCAGAATGGACAGATTGGATGATACATATCATTGCATCAATTACCACCGTTGAATGTATAGTGTGGCTTTTTGGACGATTGTCTGTAGCTACTCACAATTAAACGCCAGGAAATGTGAAACCAACGGCGACTTTTTAAACGAGAAGGGCGCCATTTAATGCACTTGACTCTGGAATTGTTATTTATTTTGGAATTGCTAATTGTGTTTGGAATTGAAGAAAATTCTTTCTTCTGAGTTTTTTTTTTTTGTTCGATGGATCAATTCCCACGCGTGATGGTGAAGATGGGTGTGCATTTGGTAGGACAATGATGATAAAAAGCGATTGAATAAAATAAAAGCTAATGGAAAATATCCCGAACAAGATTAGAGAAGAGGGAATGCTCTTTCCTATCAGGTAAGCTGATGCATAAACTCTCTACCAAAACATCGTGCATTTACCAGCACCCTTGCTTTGAACAACCCACTTGTGGCTTCCTTCATTTTGTGCCAGTTGGGAATTGGTGAAATTGTTCGTGTGTGCCCAAGGCAACTCTAGACTGTGAGCAGGCGTCGTTTGAAGTGTGGTTCTCATTTTCTATTCCCAACAAATTGGGTCTGAATTTTACGAAGAGCTTGTTATGGAGACTGTGATGTATTGGTGGAGTTTTTGGCTGATGGTACGTACTCCGAACCATATAGTCCTCTTTTCCTTCAGCCTTGCGGATTAATTTGGGCCCTGATTTCGTATTTCTTAAGACGACTATCGTTCAAAGTCTAAGGAAAGAAAAAGCATTCACAGTCCCAAAAACCAATACGACAATCGTAAAATAGTTATTCTTAAAAAGCTGATAGTTAAAGCAAACAGACGCCAATCATTTGACCAATGATCAAAATGCGTTGACTGTAGACGATAATCGTCTTAAAAGCTACGCGATATGGACCAAATTAACTTTGAGGCAATAAGTGCACCAAAATAGTTAAGGTTGCTGCGCGTAAAACAATAGACCGGTAAGTGGTGTCCTTCGTATTCTCAAACCACTTTTTTGCAATAAAAAAAAATTGAGCGCTGCTTTCTTAGTCGACAAAAACTTGGCAGATTGTCTTCCATTATGAAACTTCTTTATGGTGAGTGTTGGAGGGAACACTTTTCTCTTTTTTTTTTTTTTAAATTAGGACATTTTGGAACGAACTTAGCTTCTGACAACTAGGTTCATCTTGGTGAAGAGACCTTCAAGAAAGTTCCCAAGTGCAGATGATGGGCACAGGTTTGTGATAATATATGCAGCTTCGAATAAACAAATCAGTATCCCCACCAAAGAACGTGAGAATGAATACAAGAACTTTAGCAATACACTTTTCCTAAAAGAACAACTACCATAACACCACGATAAAAGATTATTATATCAGAATTCACAGTATTGCTGACTGACTGCTTAGGAGAGCCAGCAGCTTCATACAAAGAATATTTGTATGAAAGGCCGAATTTAAAATACAATCATTTTAATGTCCTTGTTTACGAATTGAAGTCACTTTTAAGCATATGTAGTAGTTATTACAATTGTGCTACAGCTATACCCCCCACCACTGGTAAGAAGTCTTTTTCTGCTGCAGATTTCAAACACGGCTTCCATAACATTCTCATAGAAAAAAGAATGCTTGGTTAGGAAAGGTAAAGTAGACTCCGAAGAACGTCAACACTCTTATTAGGGTAGAGGCTAAATTCAACTTTCACTGAGATTCATAAATGAATAATTTGACTTCCGATTTTAAGTTTAAAAAGACTAGCGAACAATGTTTTGTTTTTGTGAAGCTAATGAATTAAAGAATTCTTTTACACAAAATATTACTGCTCTCCGATTTGAAATTTCTTTTTAATCAATTGCTTTTCTTTCACGTAGATACGACTATATTAAAAAGAACTTATGTTGCTATACGACTATATTAAAAAGAACTTATGTTGCTATACGACTATATTAAAAAGAACTTATGTTGCTTCTTTAAAGCAGTGAAGAGCTCGAAAAACATAATCAGCTGATTATACTTTGTAAAATTATCTCTAAATAGCTGCTTAGATTAGGTTGACAATTTGATTTATTACCCCACTTACAAGAACTCCTGTCATCTATTCCAAACACAACCGCAAAACGTAACCCACAGTTTATTGCTTTAATTTCATCATTAAGATCAAAAATTCCGTGCATTTCTCTAACGAGTGCTTTTCCCATACTACACATCTCCCATGCGGCTGCCCATACCCGATATCATTATCAAGACAAGAACTAAATTTAGTTTTCCAACTTCTGTTGCACCCCAAAACACGACAAGAATAAATCACCAAATCCAACAACCTATCAGCCGCAACAAAATACAAAAGATAGACCTTACCACACGCCCAGTAGTCATTAAGGAAGCCTATTAAAATACCAGTTTGACATTTCAGCTCAACGCCACACCTGTTGCGAGCGATCTTGAAAATCGATCTATCAAAGACAAGATCATTGCACCATGTCACAAGTCATTAATCTGCTCTCCAACATTGTTGCATTGATATACCAAAGTGAGCAGCGACATGTCGCGTTGTCCGTTGTGTGAGCCGCGGTGCCACCACCGGCCGAGATCGTGTTGTGCGTCGGTCTCTTTTCCATCGATATATTCCATAAAACTAAAGGCTAATTCGTGAAATATTATGACGTTAGCTGCACCCATTCAACAATCCCAACACCCTGAGAGTACTGTTTGGTTTTTTTTATTATAAATTTGCTAACTGTTATTTTGTTTTTATATTTATTTTACATGTAACCAAATGATCACGTTAATTCACTCTGATGTAATTCTAATCATTTGTTGCAGTATGAACTTGTTCCCAGCTGCGATCGATCGCGATCGCAGTTTGTTTTGTTGTTTTTGCGGGGGTTTATGCTGGTGTTTTCCCTGTTTATCTATTAACAGAGGGAAAAACGGAGCGAGTCGTAAATAACTACAAATGGCCATGTTTACACATCAAATGCTAATTAATTCACAGGAACTGCTAGATCGATTGATCTAGACTGCAAACAAGCACACGTTTGACACGACGAAGTAGATATAGTAGAAGAACGTGCGGGGCACCGCAACCGCAACCCACCTTTGGTCGTCGCGTCGTCGGTTTCGTGGACCACTGATCGCACATAATGTTAATTAATTAAAGAACCATTTGCGCTTTTATGGCTCGCTGCGTCGTACTTGAAATTGGTCAGCAGTCCAGGTGGCCAGTCATGCAGAACAGCTGCTTTAACTAACTAGGAAATACTTCCACGCAAAGGGTGTAAATGGACAACGTATTTGAAATAGAGATTCCATTGAACTTATAAAATGTCAACTAATTGACGTCAGTGAAACGCGTATCTATCGGCGTTATACAGCGATTGTGTGCATTGCATCGAACTAATTTTGCTAGCCTTAGGCCATGTAATCCCAGGCTTATACAATACTGATTAAGAAGATATTACGTTTGTGAACAGAGGAGAATATTATACCATCACTTATTCAACTAGTTAATGAAATTTTCATACAAGAGTAGGGTGAGTTTGTTACATTTGACGAGATGATTCAATATGCAAAAGATGAAAAACAACAGAAGAAAATAAAGAGCTTGTCCTCAACAATAAACACTTCTGTCGGGTGTTAAAGTTCGCAGATGGACGGAACAGGGTCTTCATTTTATACGCAAAAATAAAAAAAACTAAGATTTTTTGTCGTTTACCTACTGTTGATCCTGGCTTGAGTGAAAAAAATTAAAGATGGTTTGTGCTACGAAAATTATTGGTAGATGCGTTGATTCCACAATGTGATGTCATAAGCCTATCTGACCAGAATCCCATGGAAAATGCCTTATCAAGGAAACAACCATTGTAAAAGTAAAGCCAAATCGTTTAACAGTTCTATTCAAGTCAACGAAAGGCCATAGGGAAAAGAGTTCTTGCGTGGATATTATTGTCACTACAGTAGAGACACCTAATTGGAATTAAGTGCGCTCAATAGTCTTTTAGATGCATATTATGTGAAATTGTTCGACAGATTTTATAAACGAAAATAAAAAAGGGAATTGCCATCTCTCCCTAGAAAACAGAGAAGCTGTGACTTGAATAAAGGATATGTGATTGAAATGGACGATGCCTTAACCATGGCGATGACCTCCCAATGGTCTTTATGCATTGAAACGAAACAATCTAGGTGTCGTTTATGCTAATAATAAGGACATTTTAGAAATTCAGCTCCGGAAAAATTAAGTGAAATCAAAATTTTGGTATACAGCCACTAACAGTGTTCCTAAGAAAATGGCAAAAGTTCCCATTAAAATGAGCGTGAATAACAATTTTACGGGTGTAAAATATCCCATACATTAACGGTTTTATGAAGAAAACAGACTACCTAAAATATTGGCTAGGAGAGTTAAGGAAAAACAAATTTATTGGTTTGAAGTTTGGCAAAACTCTCCTGACCGATTTGGGTTCACTAACCTAGAAGAACTTGTGGCAAACAGGAACCTCTTTCAAATGCTTGTTGAGAACACAACTCAAAAAATTGTTACCGAAGATCACCAAGAGGCACTTCAAAGAGCGAATCTGACGAGATCACATGGGCTGTACCATCAGCTTAATTACGAAGTTGGCAGGAGCTATGTCGGCGATGGTCTAAAAGCCTCAGTAACGAGATGGATATTCAAGGCAAGGAGTCCTGCATAAGGCTAAATGGAACATCAAGAACAGCACAAGAAAATACGAACTGTTCACTTTGCAACATGAATGAAAAAGAATCATACATGCATTTCATGGGAATTTGTCCAATCCTAAGAGGGACACGCAGAAACTGCTTCGGAACCGCGACACTCGATGAGAACACCATAGTCAGTCTATTGGATGGAGAAAGGGATTGGTGTCATCTCACAAAATATCTGGAAACAGCCCTCAAATATCGACAGAATTTGATCAACGAGTTTAATTATTAGAAAAAAAAAAAATTTAAAAAAGAAATCAAGAGTTTGTAAAAATATTGGCGATAGTGATAGATCGCGACAGACGACGAAAGTCATTGTTGTAAATTTGTTTTAAAAATAATCAAAATATCTTAAAATATCTTACATTGTTATTTAAACCTATCTTTTAAGATATAAAAATAAGGATATTGGTATAAAATGTATGTATTATTATTATAGAAATGAAATTTGAATAAAACATACTACTACTACTACTACTACTACTACTACTACTACTACTACTACTACTACTACTACTACATTAACGGTTTATCAGGAGCACCTAGCTCATGGTAATTTAAAGAAAAGCAAGTTTCACAAAATTGTGTTATTGCTTTGCGAAGTAATATTCCTCGCACATTTCCCGTCAAAGAGTTCGTTGAAAAGAAACCGTTACTCTACCGTTGCAAGTATTTCAAAAAGAGTTACTTTCATGAGAGAATGTCATAAAATAATTATTTTTAGAGAGTTGAAGCTTTAAATTCAATTTAAATCAGAATTTCTGTTTTGTGGTGAAAAAAACCGTGGGATATTTCGAGAAAAACTTATAAGAGGCCACTAAGATGCTCCTATATTGTTCGCAGCTTTTTGAAAACAATACGATGAGGACGTGTCTATTGGCACCCAACACGAACGTACCATAGTCGATTAGGGTGTAAAAAAGGACGGTGTAGTTCGTGTTCGCTCACTTACTTCGACCTTTTTGGGTGATTTGAGATAAGAAAACAAAATGATCGTGTTACTCGTGTCGGTTCGTTTAAAACGAAACTCTTAGTCATTCCTGATGAAAAGGGTAATTGTGTTTCCTATTCATCTATCTGAAACGATCGTATTAAATTAAAATACAATTTTCTGCCGAATTTCAACGGCAATGATTCATTTCATTTCATTGCAATGCATTTACAATCGGAGGATGTGCCAAGTCCTCGCGAAAGACCATACCTGTGTGTTTGGGCCAAAAGATGATGAGTGTTTTCTGTTGGGATTCGAACGACGAACGTCTGAGTTAACAGACAGACATACTAACAACCATCACACCACGGGTACCACACGATGGTACTGAAGCAATTATTTTTCTAACTGTAAGTTGTGTGAATAAAAAACGAAATTTTATAAATTTTGCATTTCAACGACAAAACTAATAACAGGTTAAACTTAATTTTAGATTGATCAATAGAAAACTTTTTTTATCAGAAATAGTAGAAAGATTTCGTTTTGAACGAACCAACGCGAACCACACGATGTGTTTTTTTCCCTCAAATGACTCGATTGAGCTCGTGCTACACAATCAAGCACGACCCTCACCGTGGTTGCATGTCAATAAGTAAGTAAGTAAGTAAGTAAGTAAGTTATTCATTTATTAACATTTCAATACAAAATGATAGAACATAATATGAATTTAAGCGCTATGGCTAAGCCGTCAGCCTGGGTTGACAAATTTATAAATTAATATTGTTTTAACTTAATTTTCAATACATAAACAAAAAATTTTAGATTTAAACGTATTCAGATATTAACAACATTCTATATTTGTAAATTGATTTTAAATGTCAATATCTAGACACTTCTAAGAGTTATACAGGGTGTTTTTGAGCCAAGCTAAAAGACTAAAGTCCAATCAGAGGATTGGATTTTCTTTTCTCATGTTGTTTTAAAAAATTACCTTCAATAAAGCAAAATTTTGTAAACATTTTTATTTAAAGAAAAAATTTGATTTTTTTATTTCGAGACAATCCTCAAAAATCTTTGCACGAAATTAAATTGAACTAAAATTTATATTAGAGAACAAAGTATAAGCTTTCAAAAACATTGTAGCATTTGTGGTTGTTTTTCCAAAGTTTCTAAATTAGTTTCTAATTTCAAACACTCAAGAATTTGCATTGTGATGTGTTATTCGTCATGGCGAATGCAAGACGAATCAAAAATGGAGTCAAAACGCAAAGGGAACGGTTGGGGCCTTCGGAGTTTTCGGATTGGGAACTTTTTAAATTTTCTTTGAGTATCATACCGTGAATTACATTAGCCATCAATTTTCTTATCAACAAGCTCGATTAATTGCAAGGGATTTAGATTTCGAAGCATAATGACTATCGGGTCAACTTTTATCTATTGACTGCGTAGCAACAGCAAGCCAGGCCCATCCAACGATTATATACATCAGCTGGATAGTGGATAGTTGACTTTGTTTGTTACAAATACAATAGACTCCGAATTACAAGGATTTTTTTAAACATATCTTTATTTTAAACTGCAACAATTGCTCAGTAGCTCAACCATACTTTATTTTTGTGGTCAGCAAATACTTGTTGATATGGTGGTACCCGTGCATGGTGTGATAGCATGTCCGCCTGTTAATTCAGAGGTTTGAGTTCGAATCCCAACAGAGTCAAAAATGTTTTTTCCACGAGGAATTGGCAAGTCCTCCGTTAGTATTCATTGATATGAAAAGCGCTTTCTCGATCAGCCATTCGGAACCGGCAGAAAATTGTAGGTCCCCTCCATTCCCTCACAAGGCATGGTTGTGAGAAATGCGCTAGGCCCTGGGGCTCCTCGCTCTGTTGCGCCACCCTATTTATTTTTTATAAATACTTGTTGATCTGCGCGTCTTTTTATAAGACGAAATTATAAAAATTCGAATGAAATTAAATCAATACGCTCTGTTCTCGGTCAAGAAGACGGATGTTACCGATAGTCGGCAACTGTTTGGAGAAATCTTGAGGAGATGTATTGCCCAACAAAGCAACTGTCTTGATTGCTGAAATCTGAAGTTTCTTCACATAACGCCACTGATTAATCGAATAGAACAAGCGTTTATTTTATCAATGCCCGTGGTTCAATGCATAGAGTTGCTGCCTGTTACGTGGGAGTTCGAGGTTCAAACCCTAGAAACATTCAATTGATGTTATATGGGCGAGGAATTGGCAAGCCATCCGATAGAAATTTCAAACTGCTATGAAAAGCGCTTTATCACTTAGCGAACCGAATGAAAACAAACTCTAGACTTCAAAGCACGCACTTTTCTATGTCAAAGCTTTCAATCAAGAAAGTCAGAATAAACAAAGTAAGAAAGCAAAAATTATCGTATAAGATTTGTGGGAACAAAAGTTACTCATTTTTGTTAAATAAAAACGCTAACAAAAAAGGGATGTTTATAACCCCTATAATTTTTTATTTAGCTTATTTTGCAGCTTTTTCTCTGAGCAGATAACGAGGTCGCTCTACTCTGTCTTCTGATCTAGGAAGTTATCATATCCCGCCTTAAGTGTTTTTAAATACAGTGAGTGCTAAGGCCTGCACATTATCAGTATCATAATTAAAGCAGGGCTCAACACGCCTCGCAAACATAGAAGCCTTATGTTTGAAATTATCTATTTTAATTAGACACTCGACGGACTTCGCGCTTCCTCCTTATCCAATTGGGATGCGGTCAACGAAGGCTGAGTGTAAGTCTGAGTCTCTGTCTGCCACCCTGGACTTGGATCGGGAGTACAATTGCATAGCTCGCAGTTGATTATGAACAAATGCAAATTAATTGCAAATTGCAATGACTTTTGATTTCACTTTACATCTGATGTAATTACTTGAAATAGTTGCGTCTAGCCTTACAGCTGCCTATGGAGCGAGCTGAATGGCGATATTGGGTGTGCTACTTTTGTTATGTATATGAACGGCTTGCTAGCACTTTGGCGGGACGAGAAAATAAGATTGCTTCCGCTAAAGTAGAAAAAAAAGTGCTGAACAGAAGGTGAATATCTGCATAATTGTAGCTTATAAATCATTTTGTTGCAGTTGTTTTTTTATTTAAGCTGCAAAAACGACGACGTTGATATAAATTTGTTTGAGGAGGGAGAATCATTCATCATGTAATTGACATACAATGTCAATCTAGATGGGGTTAGTTTAGTTATCAGCTTTTGTCTAGACATTTGGGTGGTGCTTTTAGAGATTATGAGGAGGCTTTTCAGCACACATCAGTAAGAAAATCAATGCGTATGTGTGTTTTTGAAGGAAGACAATTTGGACCAAAAGATGATGAGCAGGGTGCAAAATCAATTCAATTTAATTCAAGAAGGGGCACCAAATCAAAAATCATTCACTGAAACAATAGCCGTATATTCAGTGATTTAGTTGCTCTCTTTTCGTTTGTATATCTGAGTTTTTCCAATGAACTGGATTTTTTGTGTAGTGGCACTTTCAGTGGAATTTTTTAAGGACCAAAGGTCCCAAAAGACACTTCAAATGCGATCAAACTTGAAGATTCCCCTCTTCAACTCATACGCATCGTAAATCTTTAATATCGGATCGCACGCGTTTCGCATACAAATTAACCGAACCAAAATTTATTGGCATTTCATTTGCCGGTCGTTTGTGAGACGACCAAGACCAACTCGACGCAGCTCTCCTCACCGCGACCGCAATGTTTCAGGACCGTACAAAAGTTCACGATTTGAACATTTATTTTGTTTGCTTGTTTGTTCCCTTCTGACAGGCTTTCTTCTGAATCTTTTTTTACTTTGTATTTTTTGTTTGGTGTGTCACTCACTATCTTGGCAAACAGATTTAAGATTGTCAACATAAACAGCCTATGTGTGTTGTTCCGGGCAAAAACATCTCTTATCGCACCTGGACGTGGATGTGAGGAACTTCGCCATATGGCTGCGCAACAGATACAAAGCGCGTGTGTGTTCAATTTGGATTGCGCGCTGTCAATTTCGAAATTTGCATATACGGAAGAGGGACCCAAATGTCCCAACAAACAAACAAACGTCAGAAAGCAAACAGCCACGGGTGCATTCACCACGATTGTGTCTGATAAGAGACTTCCTTCCAGCTTGAGTATTGGTTCAACAGATTTCTTGGTTCAATGCAAGAATAGGAAAGTTCATTTTTTTGCGCGCGCGTTGGCGTTGATAAGATTCCTATGACGTGTTTGGCTACATGTTGAACTGATAGACCGAACATCTGTGCACGAGTTTGAAAGTCTGCAGTAGAGATGGATGTTTTGAGTAAAGGAACTCATCAATCATCGGATACTAGCTTCCCGTCGAATGTAACGTGAACTGTGATGTTGTTAACCTTATAATTGGAGCCTATTGATTGAAGAGTTCATATAAATGTACAAGCAATTGCGCTGCTTTAAATGAAATTAAATTCAGTGCCATTTACCATTTGGTGCAAAAGACGAAAGGAAAAACAAAATGATTTTTTTCCAAAAACAATTAATTCTAGGAAAGAGGGTAAGGGAATGCTTTTCTTAGTTTGACAAAAGCCAGCCAATAATCTTGGTTGTGTCGCTTCTTTCAAGTAAAAAAAAATTCTTCTTTGAAGTTTTTCGAACCGCCCTAACCCCTAATGTCAAAACAGAGTGAGAATTCAAATTTGATGGACAATAGTGAGAAAAGAGCTAAAGGGCCACCTCACAAGGCTTTAGACAACATTGGAGATAATTTCCATTTATTTTTAAATATAATTTCTGATCAAAGTATTCCATAAAATATAAATTAAAGTTAAATAAATAGGTACATACCTCTGATGTTTTGAAAGATTCATCAATCAATCAATTGCTGAAAAACAAGTGAAAAATGAGTTAGTTTTAATTTTCTTTTAAATATTAGTAATAAGAAATATGAAATAACAAATAACACATAAAAAATTTAGCTACTTGTACAAAAAATATTCTCGTAAAAGTCCCCAAAGTCATATTTTTTAACATTTTTACGATTCCTTCAACTTACTCTTAAAGTTAAACTATCAAAGAATTTGTTAAAACGATTTTTCAAAATTCAAATTATTTTTACAGGTATAGGTATTTTGCTAACACGCAACCAAACTGGCTTGGCTTTAAAACGAAATTTCAAACACGATTTTCTCGAAACTGTCTTTTCAAAACTATGACCAGGAACTCTCGAGTTCTACTGGATCGATTCACGTGATATTTTTTGAGCGTCTATAGTCGGAACTACGCTCATCCCCAAATATTCAACTTATAAAAAATTCAAAAAAGTCCAAAAAAGTGTTAAAAAATTGTTTTAATTTTCATTTTGTGAAAAACATTTGTTTCAACTTTTCCGTGGTTTCGACCATGGCGACACTATTTTGTTTTTTTGTTTCCGATTGGCAGCTGGGTTGGGACCGTGTCTATGGTCACGTGCTAATTTTTTGAGACTCCCCACTGCCTCATTAGCTGCCTGCTTTCTCAATTTAAGCTTTAAAATAAGTGTTAACTAATAACTTAACTAAAAAATCGGCTTCAAAAATATTCATTGCTTTTTTTAACGACACTTCAAAAATAACCAGAATACCCTCTTAAGTTTTGGCAGACTTTCAAAAAGCAACGCCGAAATAGGATTTTTCGATCTTATCTTTAACTTTCGTTTTGCTTCCGATATTGTAAGGTTAGTTTCTGGGGGCAATTGTCTTTAAGAAATAAACTTTTAAGTTCAGGATTAAAGAGCAATTTTTATGTATGTTTTTATGTAAAACATTTCTAGATGTACTTGTCATCGTATGCACACTATGCGTACCTACTCTTATAGCTATGCTGAGGTCGTAGTGTTGAATTAGTTTTCTTCTGAAACTTGCGAGTATTTCCTCAACAGCTTTAGATGAAGGCAACGCTTCTGCCCGCTCCGCTTATGAGGACTGATAGAATGATTTTGGTCAAATTGAGGGTTACATTGGTTTTTCTAGAGAAAATTTCATTGGTTGTTCTCCGCCATGATGCTTTCTCCGTTTTTATATTGGAGTTCAGGTAGACAAAGTCCTGAACTGCATCGAGGTTGCCACTGCGTATTGTGAAATTAAGTCTAAGTCGTCGACGTCATCTGCCCTTGCTTGATAACTTTACTTCGTTTTGGCCTCCTTAACCATCAAAACCATGCATGAGACTTCCATTCCTTTTTTCTCAAAACCCATACCTTTGACACCGAGCTTTCTTCTTTTTGTATGACGTTAATACCGTTGGAGTAAGCGAGCAATTGTACCGATTTGTTTAAGGTTATGACTCTGGTGTTGATGTGTGAATTTTTTTAAATCATAATTTGTATAAACAAAATCTCATAATTATGTGAAGTTTTGTTAAAATCAATTTGCGACAGCAAAAGTCTCGGTGAATTCTTTACTGACCTTGAGAGAGAAATTTTCAGCATGAAATCTCCAAAGACAACCAAGCTTTAAAGCAGGTATATGTTTCAGGAACAGTTCAAGAGACACTGACACTGAGTATAGCTTGCGCTTATTACTTTTCCACGATAGTATATCACTAGAATTGGAAGTAAAAAAAAACGTTTTCCTTTGTAGCTTGACTCCAACAAGACAGTCGTCCGATATTATTTCGGAAGGTTAGGAAATTAGAGCAGTGGATGAGTGTCTTGGGTCGATCGCAACTATATCAATCTGGTGGACGGTTGATTAGTTATGAATTGACGCATGAAACGTGTGCAACATTAGGTAGCTTACAACAAGGTTCAGCATCGCAGATACATCAAATCAACCTGAGCTCATTATCGAAAAACTTTTTAGTGTAGGTTATGCTTTACACAGTATTTCCATCAAAGATGTCTCCTTTCTTAATTTAGCGCTCTTTGCCTCTAAATTTGCGTGAATTTTTATTCACTTTTTTCACTTGATTTTCATTTTTATTTAATTCATTTGAGATAAGCATTGTCGATAAGCAGATTTTATAGCCTTTTTGTCCATAAGTCCATCACATAACAGTTCTAAGATGTCGGTTATATTTATACTTCGCTTGTTTTTCCGCTACACACGGTGTATTACGGAGCCTTACCATCTACGTGCGGAGTAACGAATGACATGAAGTAATTGTTGTCTTTTCGTTTGCTACGGTGATCAAAAGGCTGTTGTTTGTGTTGGTTGGTTTTGAAACAATTTTTGAAAGCGGTAGAGTAGTTCTACCCACATACCTACAGCTGATTTAAAAAAAAAATATTAAAAAGTACTGGTCCCAAATATCAGCCCTGAGCTACACCGGATGTTTATGAAACAAAATTAAATTAAAATTGAAAAGAATTGTAGTTAACCTTAGATAGAGAAGGGTAGTAAATATCGCTTCATTCCGAAAGTCGTATTTTATTGCTTGACAGTCACCACAGCAAAAGTTGTAGTTTTACAGTTGGTGAACTCACTAACTTCAATCTCGCGCTATTGCTTAAGGCTCTTCCAAATCTTTGCAGATATTTTTTATACATAGTAGAACTACCCCAAATCTGATATCGTAGATCTGAATGTGAACTGCAGTCTGGAGCATATGAGCGTTTCTTGACGGTTATCCAATAGGGATCAATGTTGGTTGGATTGGGGCAATATCGTTCGCAAAATCTGTTGTTTATTTTTTAGCCTCTAATGCTCACTTACCAAATAATTGAAGTCAGAATAATTCTTCTTTTTAGTTAAGAAAGCCTACAAATCTGTTAGCTGATTACGAAGAAACCCTCTAAGTCAACATTTTCCAAAAGTCATTAAAAATGAAACCTATCAGATTGGTGTCGCCGTGTGATCACCGGAAAGCGGTGAGCGTGGAGTTGAACGTTTCAACTATGTCATTTTCGATACAAAATGGCAACCATCAATCTTACAAGTTACAAATAAGAATGAATTCCGTGCTTGCTTGTTTTACTCCACTTCAACATAAACCCGTTCGTATATTAATGAACTCTTAAGAAAACTTTTCTCAGCTCGACAAACGACTGAATGAATTTTTCGTGTCTCATATTTCAAGATGACAAAATCAATTTCTTGATGAGTTTATTTTCAATACATTGATAAGCAAATGTTTTGATCATCCTTATAACTTTTGTATAATCGTCACACGAACATCAAAAATCGGAAATGAGGGACATTGAATGACCAACAAAAAAAATGAGGACGGTATAAAATCAAGATTCATAGCCACTCATGCTCTAATTTTAGTTTGAAAATTTGTTTTGCTAAATCTTCAGCAGATGTTAGCCAATTTACACGTCCAGTTTTTAAAACGGAACATTGATACTGTCGTTCATATGAACGAACGAGTTCACAGAACTTATTTTTGTTTTTCTGCATTCAAAAAAAAAAAAGAGAGCCATAACTGACATCAAATAAAAGTTTGATTACACCTCTTATACCATCGTCACCCTCTTATAGAGATAATTTTAATTGGCTGACGAAAATTGAAATAATATTTCATAAGAATGCAAAACAAGAAAAGTGACCATAGACTCTTGGCCATGGTTTTGATAATGAAAAACAAAAAGTTAATTTTGGTACTTTTTCTGAATTTGTTTTCAAGGATTAAAATTTTCAAAAAAAAAGAACCAAAATACGATTATTTGTTTCGGAAAACGATAGACGAAGAGTAAACAACGATTTAGGGCTTGTTGACTTCAACGACCGTTGTTCAAAAAGACGAAGTCATTGGCACCGGGACCTTCACCAAAGATTTGCTGGTATCATTCTTTTCCATATTATTTTTTTTATAATGACTTGGGTGAAGGGATTTAAAAAATTGCATCGAATAAGAATTCAAGAAATTAACTGGTTTGCTACATAAATTGTTATCACTTCAATATGGCATAAGATCAAAGATCAACCAATTTGTTATTAAAATGAATCGCTCGACAACACAAATGATGATCAGAGGTTTGAGGAGTTTTCGAACTTATAAACTAAACATGAGTGCCAAAAAGCAATCAGCTCTTATTTATTTTTACTATTTTCTTGCCCTGAAGACGCAAGAACGCTCTTCATAAGCTTGCCAACAAGACCCGCAAGAATCTTCTCAAACTAATTCCGACATAAGAGAAATATTCAAAAAAGTGTTTGTCGCAATTCAAGCGCGAAGAAGTTAAATTTCAAAAAAAAAAACAGGCGATTACGAAAACCCGAACAAAGAGGAGATGAAGATCATAGAAAATACTTGTACCTCCCTTTCTCTGGATAATGCTTAGTAAACGACAGTGAGGGTGCTACGAAGCATCGCACAAAGACTTGATCGAGAACATGTATTCTCATTCTTCTCAGTCTCATTCTCATTCGCTAGCTGAATCCAATAAATTTATGTGTTTTTTTTTTTTCATCGTGACGCATTTTCGTTTCATCGGATTTCAAATCGTAATGATTCAGAAGAAAATTCACTTCAAAAGCGAAAACGAAAATTTAGAATCGGTGCTTCCAATTGTTTTTCTACGGGCAGATATCACTTTTCGCGAGGAATTAGCAAGTCCTACGATAGTATCATAATAGTTCATTGCCATGGAAAATTCTCGATTAGCCTTTCGGAACGGGGAGGAAATTGTAAGTCTGCTCCATTCCTTCACAAGGCATAGTTGTGAGAAATGCGCTAGGCCCGGGGCTTCCCATTTGATGCTCTAAGCATGTGCTTAAAAAACAGTTGTTCATTGAAGAGGCAGATCACTGAATGCTGAGGATTATTTAAAGCCCAGCTCTGTACCTCACATTCGAACCAATTGAGAAAGATTTTCAGAGTCACCTGTTTTATCAGACCACTAATTCAAACCAACCAGCAGACACATGACTCGATGGCATAGCCTTCTTTGTGCGATTGTATTCCACTTTGGTGAGAAAATTGTTTTTGAAATCATCACTAGACTGCTTCAAATTATTTTAAATAAGAAAAAAAGTCTTTATTAGATCAGCTTGTGCAGCAGTGGCTGTCAAGGTAGATGCTCCTTTTAAAATCATACGAATTTTTGGCAACATCTTTGTTGATTTTGCTACCGCAACCACTCAAAAATGTAGCGAGGTCTTATGGTTAAATAAATTAGAGCACTGATGTTAATTTGCAACAATTTAATTCAATCTACAAAATACAAATCGAAAATTTATTGAACACATATTTGCAATACTCATGTAAGTGTCTGGCAAAGAATACTTAAAAAAATGAAACTCATACGCCACCGAATCATGCTAGGAGGTAACGATAATATAGGGTGCGCAAGAAGATTTGCTCGATTTGTTTCTCTTATAGAGATCGGTGTATATTGGCAATGTTCGTCGGCCGTTCAGGTCAATTCTCGGAACCTGCAGAAAATTGTAGGTCCCCTCCATTGCCTCACAAGACATGGTTGTGAGCAATACGCTAGGCACAGGGGCTCCTCGCTCTCTTGCGCCACCCCATTTGTTTATTCATTTTTTCTTCCTAATCTTCGTTCAATGACTTCGCTACAACTTCTGGATACGACATAAAATACAACACCAGAGCTCAGCGATCTCCGGTGCCCATCGCACTTGTCTTAATCATATTTTGGTGAGGAATGGATATGCCCCAACAGTTTTCGCAAGTCTGAAGTTTAATAACTCTCGGGGAACAAACTAATTCGTCATGGTTCGAACCTCGAACTCCCAAGTAACTGTCAGACATCTAAACTATTACGCCACGAACACCGCTAGATACGACAGAGCAGCCAATTATCATCTTTGACATACTTTTGCATTTGTGGTGCCCGTGGGGTAATGGTAAGCATGCCAGCCGGTTACTTGTGATATTCAAGGTTCAAAACCCAGCAACATCAAAGAAAACATTTATTTTCAAGGGTATCGCCTTTCGCAAGGAACTGGTTCTCTGACCATAATGGCACAATGCTATGAAAAACGCTTTCCAACTTAGTTAGGAATCGGCATTAAATTGTAGGCCCTGGAAAATCTTGGGCCCGAAACGTTCATAGCGTTCTTGCGCTACCCTATTTATTAATTTACTTATTTGCCTTTGCATTTATTTGTCTATTTCTTCACTTCACTTCGACTTCCAGACTCTTCCAATTAATGATGGGGAAGAAGATCCCCATAACATTACTCTCTCTCTCTATAAACGTTGTACTTCATAGCGTGCAATAAAATAGATCTAAACATAAACCAGCAGCTTGACATTTGATATGCTACAATTAAATTTTCTTTTTCATTATTTGCTTGGTGTCGGTCAGGTATGTGGGAACGATCTATTTCGTGTTGAAATTTATTAAGCATTTAATATACACCGACCGGGTGGCATGTCTGAATGTCTATTAAAAGAGTAAAGAAAAAAAAAATACATTCGTACCAACATACAAACGACTTCGATGGCGTAAAGAAGATTCAGTCCTAGTGAATTTTGTTTTTCGTTGATGTAAGCCATTTGACAATTTCACATGATCGACGATCGTTTAATTAGCGACATCCATAGACTTGAGTTACAACGTGGGCGATGGGAAATGAGGCGCTGACTGTGTTAACGCCCGCAACAAACAGGTGAACTTTTTATTGGTACGTGTTTTTATTTTGCTTTTATTTTTATGAGAAAAGTTATTTCATTTTGTAAATAAACGATGATAGGCATAATAAACAGAAAAGAACGGAGGTGGACAAAAAGAAATAAGTTTTTCCATTTCTTTTGTTTTTGTTAAAATAAAAAATTGTTTTATTGTGAAGATGGTTGTTGGTGATCTTTAAGAAAAGAAAAACTTTTTTTATTTGAAGGAATCTGATTTTCTGTTTAGACGAAAAAAGTTGGATTTGAAAAGAATGTCGAGACGCGAGATGGGCAGGGTCAAGTGCATTCTTCTCTTCTCTCAAATTCTGTTCATTGACAAGTGAAAGATTTTTGATTTGAATTCTCAAAACTTCAACTACACCGGACAGGAAAGTTACGAGGATATTTCAAACTATGTATGTCAGAAAGACTTGAACGAAAAGTTCTCGATTTAAATATTCTCAAACGTCAAAAGCAACAGATTATACTCGAAGGATTAAAGAAGTTTGTCTACCTATAGTATCTGCTATAGACACCCAAAACATCGAACAGAAAATTACTATTGCCAACCGCTGCTACTTTGGGTTGAGAATGCAATTGAGAAATATAACACTATCCAGAAAAACTAAGGAAACCCTTTATAAAGTCCTGATCATCCCAGTCCTGCTTTACGGAGCGGAAGCGGATGAGAAAACCCTTGCTTGTTTTGAAAGAAAAATACTCCTAATGATATTTGGTTCCGTATGTGAAGCCAATGTGTGGAGAAGAAGATACGGCAACGAGCTGTACGAAATGTACCACGACATGGGCATAGCTAGAAGCTATCGAGACAATGATGTCTGGATAATGTAGAGCGGATGGACATCAACGCTCCTGCTCGACGGTAATCACGAAAGGGGAAGACCTCGTCTTATCAAGTAGAGGAATACACCAACCGACTTAGAGTGCAAAACTGGAGTGAGCACGACCGAAATAAAATTTGTTATCGAAAAATGTTGGCTGAGGCCCAAGTGGACGCTGCCAGGATTGAGATCCTAGGTTACCAGCTCTCACCATTTCTGTGCCGACTATATGTTACCTGATTTGAGAAAATGCAAAACATTCACAGAGAAAGTGCTTCGCGTTTCGCAATGTCGTCATCTTTCCCACAGGATTCGCAGAGTGGTGTATCACTTAAGCTTGGCCGACAGTGAGAAAGCTCTTTGAGATCTCTCTCTTGCAAGGAAGTAGCTTGAAATGCTTTGCTGAATACGCGGTTCTATGCCTTTCTGGAACACCAAGGTTATTATTGTGCTGTTTCCATTCCGCCAAACGGGGTGAGTAAAATGGACAGAATACTGTAAAACCCTACAAAAGCCTGTTTAGAAAGTGAGTTGGCCAACTTCATTTTACTTCTTTACCTAATTAAGCTGCTTATATTCAAGGTTAGCTTTAACGCTCACCGTTTTGAAGTAGTAACTGCTATGATTACCAAAAATTTACAACTAACCAATAGTTTTCTTAGGTGCCTGTTTACACTCCGAATCAAACCAATTTTCTCTTGGATTTGAAGACCCCGAAATAGTTTGAGCAGCTGGACTCGCTTCTTTAATGCTGTTTCCAATAGCTTCTAGTGTAGAATGATGGCAAGCTTGAAGAACACTTTCCGGGTTTTGTCTACACTCTTTGGCTTTGTTTTGTTTCATTTGGGTTTTGATGGGAGCACTTTCATTTAAGATTAACTCTACCATTTGATCGAATACAGGTGATCGCTATCCTCACAAAGTCAGTGATAACGGCAGGACGAGGATCTCCCACGTTTTAGTCCGACACGATAACCATTACATAAGGCACAACCTTAAAATTTCAAGAATACAGGTAAATAACGAGGGCAGACGGCAGAGCCCTTAGTATGGAATTTTATCTCTCTCCCCTTCTATCTCTCCTTCTTTCCCATTTTCTTTCTCTTTCTGGCTCTCGCGTCTCGCTCTTTTCCTTGTCCCTTCTCCCCAGAGTTACCACTGGGACTGACTTGAGTCAACTCACTCATTTTTTTAACCTTACTCAAAGACTTATTTTATTTCAATTTGGCAAATTTTTTTTTAATAAGAGTTCTACAGAAGATATTATGTTTCCACCCGACACTTAGTCTAAATTAGAACAAAACATAATCAAATCTAACTAAAATCATATAAAATTTAAACTGCGGTAACACTATTCCTCCCTCTTTTCACTCATGTTTCTTTCTCTTCCCCTATCTTTCTCTCTCCCCATCTCCCTCCCTCCCTTTCTCCCACTACATCCCTTTCACATCTGTTGTCAGAAGTTTCCCTTAACTCCTACATCTCGAAAATGCGTCATGATTACATCTTATCTTCTACAATGAACCTTTACCCTCATATGTATACCTACTTCAAAACGCTGGTATCTGCTTTTGATCAAATAATGTTGAAATAACGCAAAAATGATTCTAAAATTTCCCCAGGCACTTGAAAGCTTTCCAAACACTTTACAATTCAACTTTATTTTAAAATACACTGTGAATGAAACCTGATTCCTGAACCACACAAGTTGATTTGTCTCCAAGTTCGTTTCCGATTAAAAATTCATAAATTAGGCCATAGCTTGATTTGATTAGAGTTACTGTCAACAATTTGTTTCCTAAAAAAAAATATTGCATCGAATTTAGAGATTATTTCAAACAGATTCTCATTCATGAAAGTCTACTACGCAATGATCAATGTTCATTCTACTCCTTCAGATTATAATAAAGTCGCAAAACTATCTTATCATAAGCAACAACAAATCTGCAAACGATTAGTTTTTCGACACGCGTGTGTTTAGAATAAGCACGATTTACTCACATCACCATCAATATTACACCCTCACTGTGCAATCAAATAGGAAGCAGTTTTTTTAATCTGGCCTTAGCTGACATGACACCAGACAGTCACTCAATTCCCGACTAACATTTTATGAAGGCGGATGATGATGATGATGATTTCTAAAGAAAATCTAAGCTCAACTTAAATCCGTAGTCTTTGGTTAAAGGAAATTTGAAATTATCGTTGTCTGCTGATCTATTTATAAATTTGTCTATCTTTACTTTTACCTACATCCAGATCTAACTAGTCACAAGCTCTTCTTGTCCAATAAAGATTTGAGTTTTTTTCTTTTCTTATCGCAGTCTACAGTGTGAACACGATAAGCAATCAAAAAAATGAGAGCACGCAGATGCTCACAGTCAGTTAAAAAGAGAAATTATTGAAAGTCTATAAGGCCCATTTACCCAGAACAGGTGCGTAATTTCGGCAAAGGTAGACATACACTCAATGTTCTTTTTTTAATCAGAAAAATTACAGCAGATAAGGAGATTTCCTTTTTATTGGACGGCAGTCTTCTTTGAATTCATTAAAATATTTATTCGTTATTTGTTATCGTGTCATTGAACAGAGAAATTTTTTTAAGATTAGGGGACATTTGCACTCGCAACAGGTGTTTACACCCATAATGACTCAATGAAAAAAAAAATCAAATCACAATACAAAGTTCGCGTGGGCTTGGTTAATGTAAAAAAAAGGGAAGTAAGCAAATCAAATGAGACATAATATAACAATCGAAACTGCTTTCAATTGATTAGATAAGACAATGCTTTACGTAATCAGTTTAGTATGTTCGTATATTTGAAGGACAAATTGTAAGCAGCACAACTGTTGAAGAACTTTATCAGAATTCGGTGCTAACAAACTTCAAAGACTACCTAGCTATCAGTCAACAGTTTCTCTTGATCACTCACTAGTTCAAGGTCCGAGAAGTTTTATCAATACTTTTGAATGGAGTGGAATAAAAAGATTAGCACTCAAATCTCGACTTACGTACATAAAAGAATTAGAATACAGTGACTCGCCTCGCTCGTGTTCATCAACAGCTCTGGATTCTCCTATTTAAACAAGTGACTTAATGCTACCATCATTTATTGCAATTTTACTGACCTACAATCTTGAAAAATAGTTGAGTTGCAGATGCGGATATCTTGAATAAGGTATCTAATTATATTAACATCGTATAATCAAGTTTTCATCAACTTGTTGTGGTTTCTACTTCGAGTGTTACATACATAAATAGTGTGAAGTGTGGAGCAACAGAGGGAAGAGCTCCGGGCCCAGCGGATTTCTCACAACCGTGTCTTGTGAAGGAATGGAGGGCACCTACAATTTTCTACCGATTTCAAACGACTTATCGGGAAAGTACCCTTTTTCATTTTTGTACAGCTGTGCTGAACGAATTGGCTTAATTGAACTGACGCGTTCCGGTTAAGAAAGTGTTAAATAAATTTTTCAAGATATTTTATTGTTGAAAATCAAATAATTAGAATATACGAAAACTTTATTGTCTTGCTACGTCTCTCAACGATCACTTGCTTCAAAAATGTCAAGTTTTGAAGGATTCGGCTTCAATAGCAATAGGAAAGTTTAATCGCGTTTATTCTTGAAACATACAAATTTCACTTAACCCCTCTCCATCTGAACGCTTCAATTCACCTTTTAAACGTCGTGTGCGTCGTTACACTGGCAAAATATATTGCAACTTGATACGCAGAATTCAAGGACTATACTCAAATACTGCTTCCTCTTTTGTGGCCCACATTTTTTTTTCGATAGCCTCCTGCTCTTTTTATTTATTTGTATATTTGTTTGGGTCAAATCTAGTAACCGAAATAGATCCAAAATTAGTTCTGATGACAGTAAAATTTGATATCAGGTTTGTTCGTTGAAGCCCTTGGGTGCCCAGTGGTCGAAATAAAGCGTTTATTGAAACACCTAGACTCGCATTGAATGTCAAACTGTTTGTTTTTTTTAGCCCTGGGTTTTCCCTCAACTTAGTATTCGCCTTAGGTTTTGATGGTGCAAGTTTAGGTAATGAACAGCAGGTAATGAATGGCATGTATTTATGTTCACAGGTCAGGGCTGTTAAGGAAACCTGGGTCAAGTTTGGGTGAAGTTCAACGATTGGTATCATTGCAAACCCAAGATGGCCACCGCTGCAAACTGGCGGATTACATATTTATCACTTCTTATTGAATGAAACGGCTTGATTATGATGCTACTCCTCCCATAAAGAACTCAAGCAATGAAGAATATTCCTTGATTTCTCTATTTTACCAATTCTAGAGCTCCGATTAGTTGAAAACCCTTCTCTTTAGCAGCCAACATCAACGACGGCGACACTAAGATACCTCCACACCTGGCTAAATTTGTATTTAAAAATTATTACAGATTAAAGTTTCGAACACTTTTTTAAATACTTTGAACTCATATCTATCACATCGACCGCTTGAGTTCTATAGAAGCAATATTCATTATGAACTTCATAAGCAACTTGTAGGCTTGAAACACCTTAAAATGTTAATAGATTAATTGACATTGGTATATTGATATTATTTTTGCATATGTCTAAACAAGTGATCGTTTAAAATACATAGTTGCAAGCATTAAAATGCCTACAGCAGTGTTTTTGCGAGAAGTTCTAATTTGAATCAATAGTTTCTATGGAATGCAGTAAAAAGAAGACTTTATGGAAAAATGTATGTAAGCAATTAATAGCAATATATTTGAATGCCCTGTCAATGCACTTAATTAATAGATGTACTTACACACGAAAAGTGTTGATTATAGAGCGTAATAAAAGTAAACGTCCATAAGTCATACATTTTACGATTTTTAATTCAAATTGTGTGAGATTAGTCAACAAAGTAAGATATGGAAACAAAAAAAAAATGTTTAGTAAACTCATTTACAATGTAGCTGAGGGCACTATGTGTTTCTTAGCCTTGTTATAATGTGTTATTGTAAAGGCCTAGGAAAGGATTTAGTTGACCTTAAAAAAGACGAACAAAAATGCTTAAAAAGGCAAAAAGAGGGCATTTTAAGCATATGCACCTAGTCTGTCATTTGATGGCAGTAGCATTGAACTACCAACGTAGTTCTCAGTTCAAAGCCTTCAACGCCTTAAATGAGCTTAACAATCTAACTAACTGATCAGAAACGAGTAAGCCTGTTTAAATCTGCAAGTCTATCATTTGACGTCGCCATTTTTTTTTTTGTGGACACTTGAAAATTTCAGGTTTATGCAAGACAGCTGAGCCATCAATCTTTCGCCTTAAATCAGATCCTGTGCCAGCAGAACCAGCTTGCATCACCTTCCCAAACATTAACAATCTTTTTGTCCGCTTGATACGAAGCTGCCTCAAGTCAAGAAGTACATTAGCAAGCCAACCCAAGTTACAACTTATGTATGTTGTATGTATATACTTTCATGTTCAATTTAAATTCAAACTCACGGGTTGAGGAGTTGAGGTAGTCACGGAAACCCCAGATCTAAGTACTCATAAAACTGGCAACATAGAATGGAGTTTTTAGATTTTTTTTTTCATTTTCGCAACAAAGGCACTTTTTGCAAAAAAAAAAAAAATGCAAGACGGTTTATCTAGTCCCAGAAATTCAATAAAAGATCAAAGTTTGTGTCTTAATGGATGTGTGGTTTGATTTAACACCGAACCTAACAGCCGGTGGCAACGCGGAGTGTATGGGTCAAATTACGGCGAATATTGTAGAGGTAAGATGCACTCTGCCTTAAGATGACGTCTAGAGCGATCTATTATTATTATTATTTATTATTATAAATTCTTTATTAAAGTTCTCGATATTTTACAAGATTTTATATTTTTCTAAGAATGATTGCATGGCAAAATTTGCCGTCTGCCTCGATTGACTTATTTCGAGATTTGTTACAAAATGGAAAAAGTTAAAGTTAAAGAAAACATAATTTTAGAAAAATTAGAATAAAAAATAGATTGTTGTGTGAATTCATTTAAACAATAAAAAAATATAAAATTAAAAAATTGAATTTCATAATATACAGAGCCTACACTTACGATCTCATTAATCAGTCTAAAAAACTGCTACGATACCCTAAGGCATGATTAATATAAAAACAAGGAATTTTCCAACCAAAATCCCCGTTCAAAATCTGTTTTGTATCTTCAAGTGTAAGAAAGCTCTTCGAAAAATAAAGCCTGCGGATTTCTTGTAATATTGGGCATACAGCTATAAAGTGATACGTATTTTCAGTTTCATTAAGGTTGCACAAAGTACATAACGGGTGAAGGTCACTTCTGTGTGGTTTATAATTTAGATTGAGCATCTCAGTTCTTGCTTTGAAAATGATACTAATTTGGTTAAATGAAAGCTTATCATTAAAATAATTATTTTGGTACAGTACGTGGTTTAAATCTTTGTAAATTAATCTTGTTGTAGATGTTTGAGCTCTATTCAAACATTCAAGATAAAGTGAGTCATCCACCTTAGCTATACATCTATAGAATGCGTCTTGCCAATTGGTCAGGGGTTTATTCAAGAGATCAAGATTCAGGCAGTGGCGATTAGCCAACTCTTGCCATTCTTTGAAAGGTGATAACTGTTTCCTGAGAGCGTATTGCATAATTTGTTTGTGAAGGTTTGTGTCGTGTCTATTCATTACTCTTATTAAATAATCCGCATTTGATTTTAAATTCTTTAAGAATATTTGAGGTATACCGGATTCAACGTAGATAGCATAGTTGGGTGTAGTACTGGCAAGCTTAAAAATGCGTTTAAAAAAAAAACGTTGAATAACTTCAAAACCCTCAATATTTTGATAGCCAAATACCTGATTTGCATAGCAAAGGCATGTACTTATGGTTGCCTCAAACACTCTAAACTTGGTAGATCCATCAACATATTTATTGCAAAAAAACTTTTTCCACATAAGATTAATTGCTGTTTTTGCGGCAACACATTTATCTTTAACATGTGGTTGAAGATCAAGATTGTATGTTATAAGGAAACCTAAGTATCTATACTCGCTGACAATTTCTAATGCTTCACCCTCTAGAAACCACTTTTCTTGGGGAAGTCTTCTACGCTGAGAGCTTTCAAATATCATTATTTTGGACTTTGTGACATTAATTGAAAGCTCCCATAAGTCGCAAAATCGCTTCAGTTTGTTTATTTGAAGTTGTAGAGTTATAGGATTATCTGCCAATATGACTATATCGTCCGCATATAGAAGCATCTTTATAACAGTTTCACCACACTTAATTCCTCCCGGGAAATCTTTTGATACATCATCAATAAACAAAGCAAACATAATCGGACTTAACCCACAACCTTGAGGAACACCGGCTTTAGTATTAAAAAAATCGGACATTGATATTCCATTCCAAATAGCCGCAGAAGTATCGGTTATAAGTAGCTTATATACATTGAGGAACTTTGTCGATAAACCTAAGGTTGAAAGCTTATAAATCAAAGAAGCTCTATTTACAGTGTCAAAAGCTGCCCTAAAATCGACAAAAAAAGCATACACTTTCTTCTTTTTGTCCAAAAACATTTTGACTACACTTGTTAGCGCATATATATGATCAACCGTGGATAGTCCCGCTCTAAAACCAGCTTGAAAAACACTAAGGAGTTTGTTCTCTTCAACCCATCTCGTCAACCTATGGTATAAGAGATGGGTGAATATTTTTCTAAGACAAGGTAGGATCGATATACCCCTATAATTACTGGGAAGGCTTACATTACCTTTTTTAAAAATAGCGCAAATCCAAGCTTTTAAAAACGATTTTGGGATTGTTTCCCCTTCAAGAAGACTGTTAAAAAAAGAGTTAATTAATTCCAAAAAACTCGGTGTTGAATTCTTATAGAATTCAACGGGAATGCCATCAACCCCTGCTGCTTTATCATTTTTCATTGATTGGAGCGTAACTTGTAACTCTGTTGCTGTAATTGGCCCATCAAGTTCAGGAACTAAGACTAGAGGTAACGCATACTGGAATGCTAGGTGAGATGTAACAGGGTTTAGGAGCCCTTCAAAGTGATCTGCGAGTTTTTCAACTTCAATAACTGAAGATGACACAGCTTTACAGCCACCAAGCAGTCTCACCTTTGCCCAGAAAACTTTTGAATTCTTACACGATGAAAGGGTAACAGCAACATTAGTAATATAGTTTTTCTGTTTTTGAACACAGAGATTTTTATAAAGCTTGTTCGAATCTAAATACAGGGTTTTAAAAAGATTTGAATTAGTCTTTCTGAAAAGGTTCAGATAGGCAAAAGATTTTTTACGCAATTTCCTACATTCCCAGTCAAACCACTCAGCAGCAAACATATTCTCAGAGTGAGTATTTTTGGTAATCCAAGATTCTCTAATACATTTTGTAATAAATTCAGCTGTTTGGTCACAATTACGATGTTCTTGGGCAGGAACGCAGATTAATTTCGCATCTAGTCTTCGTTTAAACACATCAGCACGATTATCTACCCACTTTAACTTATTAATTGCGTTCCTGGGCCTCAACGACAGATCTTCAAGTTTAAGCGTTGTAACAGTTGGTAAATGACCAGAGTAATTTGCAACTAAAATTTCAAAATCTTCAATAGCTCCAATCCAATTACCCCTCGCTAAGCAATAATCGATTACTGAAGTGCCTTGACCCGAAACGAAAGTAAGTTCCCCTCTTTTATCACTTTTAGTTGTCCCATTTAGAACCATAAAACCGAAATCTTCAATAAAATCTACCAGATGAACTCCGCACCTATTAACAGTCTTATCCATCGAGTTTCTCACACTTTCAAACACATGCGACACATTTTCCATCAGAGAAGCTGGGTTTTGAAAGTTACCGATTCTTCCATTTAGATCACCAAGTACCAAAACATTTTGTAGCTCATTTTCATTAAAAAAGGTTATTAATTCATTAAAATCACTTATCCAATTATTACAATTAAGATAGGTTGGAATAATGTAATAGGGGTCATGCCTTAGTTTTAACTCTATAACAGTTTTCCTATTTATCGACTTCATTTTTATAAAGTTATTTAGATTACATTTGTATGCGATTAAAATGCCACCGCTAGCTCTACCAAAAACATTAACTCTAGTAGCTGGAATAAATTTAACTGAGAATTCTTTAAAATATTTTATAAATTGTGTTTCACAACTCTCTTCAAGAAATGTTTCTATTAAAATAATAATGTCAAAAGTAAGAATAAATTTAAAAAAATCTGGGATTAATAATTTGTTTTTTAGCCCAGACACATTATAACATAAAATTTTTAGATTTAAATGGCAGACGGCAACCCTATCCTAACTTTGATTTCGATGTTGACTGTATTGCATGCTGCTTTCACCTCGTGGAGAAACTGGCGCTCTCATCGCATAGTTCTGCATATTATGACGGTTGTTGCTGTTGATGTTATCAATGTCAAAGAACTGCAGTCCACCTTCTCCAAACGTGTTTTTTATAAACGTCAATTCATCCGCATTGTTTACAACTAAACCTCGCGAAAAGCTGTATGCAAATGAAAGATTGTTTATGTTTAACTTTACACCTCTTATAACAATCTTTGTTGCAGGTGCCATATCTAATAACTTAGTTTTGATTTGGTAAAGTGCACTTCTTTTTTTCCGTGTTATGATTGACTGCTCGCGATGAATTACAATTCCTGTGTTTCTCAATTTCGGGGTAGCTTCTATTAGTTTATTTGCAGTGTCGCCGCCGGGAAGAAAATTGATAATTACTGTGGTTTTGTTAGTGTTGCGATTTGTGAATTCTTGAGTTTGTTTAATAGGCAATTCCGCATTTTCTTGGAGCTGGAGAAGACCTTTACAAGTTTGTTTAGCAAACTCAACTTTATTGGTTTTCCCTTCTGCCGGAAAGTGCATAACAACAGAATTTTCATTCTCTCTTCGCGAAAGTGTTTCTAGCTGGCTCTCCAACAATTGGCAATAATTTTCCATGTTAGCAATTCGGTTCAACAGGTAGACATTTTGTGACCGTAGAGACTGGATGTCATTTGAAACCGCTAAGACTTCTTTCTTCGTTGCGATGTCTTTCAATTTCGGGGTTAAACATTCGTCCAAAAGAATTTTAAGTTGTTCGATTGACATATTTCCCACTGCCATCTCGCTGGGGTAATCAAATTGAATTTTCTTTCTACTTTGCAATTGGTCCGGTGAAGTGTCTTGCAAATTTCGTTTTGATTGCATGTGCAGTACGTTCAAAGTCGATTTGTTGTTGGTTGATATGTATATTGTATATCCCCCAAAAATTATAATTACAGAAATCGTACCTTGTAATTGTGGTTGATCAAAATAAATACTTTACGGATGAAAAATGATTCGAAAGATATGTTGACACTATAAAATTCAATTAATGAGGCTTAACTTTCTTAAATTTTAATAAAATATCAAGAGCGCCAAAAAAACTTCAACTTTCTCACAAAACTGACAGATGTCAAGAGCGATCTATGTATATTCACTTTTGGGACGACATTTTTGACAGATAAACTTGTCTGTTCACCAAATGGCTTCTTGCTTCAACATGGTGTTCAAATGCTCACCCACAGCCGAGCCGGGTGCATTAATCTTACTATCGACTTTTCAGTTTCCCGGAATGTTATTGTCATGGTATTGAAATACTATCGATGTTAAACTGTTCTCCCCTTTCCATGGAGGGGAGTTACTGAGTTTATGAACACAGCACCGAGTGATTTAAGTGCATCTTGGCTGTCTGAAAATATGGCAAGTGAGTATACCGTTTTCTTCAGGTCACGATCGGGCTTCTTCAAGCACCAGAATTTCTGCTTGCAATGCGCTACAGTTTGACGTAGAAACTTGCATTTATAGCTCGATTTTACCCGACACCAGTGATAGGCACCTCACAAGCTACAACATTCCAGTCAACTTTCCACTCAATACTCAAGTTTTGATGTTGTTTTAGCAGGTCCCAAAGTGACTTATAACTTTTGAACAGAATCGAGCAATTAGTCTGTCGGCATACACGCCACCCACTGCATTGACGGTTTTTGAGCCACCAGTTAAGGAATCTCAATCTCTCAAGAACTCCTCGACATCCCGTGCGTCCTTGAGTGACATGGTCTCATAGGGATCACTCATCCCAGACGTCGCTGAAGTCTTAAACAAAAAGATCCACTGACGAACATGTAAGCTGAAATGTCAACTTTGCTTATGAATTTTCACGGCAATTCATTTAATCTAAGGCAGTCAATTAAATTGACACCCCGTCAGTGAGTGTCGGTCTGATAACCGTTGTGTGTAGCAAGGCTATAACGAGTGAAGTTACCCCCATTTTCGACCAGTGGCTCAACTGCGAGAGAAAAAAACCACGACACTCCTTCTAACTTTTCACAATTTTGATCTCTCTCCTTCAAACAATTGTGGAGCCTATGGCGCAACGGTGTCTACATGTTATGTGAGTTTGAGGTTCCAGTCCCAGAAACATAATAATCACGAGAAACGCAGAAAGGGACTTCCAAACTTCGATCAGAATCGTCATAAAATTGATGGTCGTAGGTCTTGAGACTCCCCGAGCTGTGTAGCGCCAGCCTATAAAATTTTATTTACGTAATTGTCTAGACCAAGTTAATGCCTTTAAAGCCACGACGTAAAGGTGAGTAATGCAGGTTTTATTCGAAACTTGTGTGATTCATCTTCCTAATGGAATGCTGTCAACCTATCGAAATTACTCCTGTTAAAATGCTGCCATCGGAAGGTGCCCTCACCGCCCTAGAACTTACTTTGATTACATGTCAGACATTGGTTAAGTACTGCATTATGACGTACAATTAATCATTAGATACTACAATTTGATATCTCCACAAAGTCAATGCAACCGAAATAAGAGAATAAAAATTCACTCCAATCAAATAATGCAAATTCAAGTATCTACTCACCACTCACAGAGGTCTCAATGACACTGAAAGTTGAACACTATAACCGCACAGTCAGTCATTGCACTCTAGACACGAGGAATAATAAATAATTGCATCAATTAGAATAAGTTATTGGAGTGAATTAAAAATAGAAGTCATTATTATTTGTAACCTAGTTGTCGGCGTTGACGGGTTTTTTGTGCAAGGGCTGATGACATACCCAGCTGAGATTTCATTGATTGTTGTTTGTTTCATAACGTTGATGTTACGCATAAACAACAGCAAAATAAGTTTTTTCTCTTATTTTTTTTTCTTCAAAAGCCAACTTGCCATTGAAACCCCTGAGCTTTGACCTATGATTCTGATAGCAACTTTTTATTACTGTACTCTGGCTAATGTGTCACTGTGTTTGTCTGTGGTGTCAGTTGTTGCATGCTCTCTCTTCGTGCTTCGTGGTGTTTTCAATTGATAAATCAGGTTGAACAGGGATTGGAAGAGTCGTTGTTCAAATTATTTCGAACTGATGGGAGTGAAACTGGTTGAGTAAGACTTTGCTTTGCTCTAAAAATAAATCAAGTGCACTTAGAGCTTCGGATCGAATGGCGCTATTCAGTTTCGGTGTCGACAAAAAAGGATTAATTGAGTTATGTCGTTTATTATTAGCACGTAACTACAAAGTCAATCCGTTTATTATCTAAGGACTTTTGTTATTAATTTCATTTAATTTAATAGCGTTTGACCGGTCGGTCATCCTTCTTAAGGGGATCAATGAAAGAAAGAAAAGAGAAACGCTATACCATAGCGTCTGAGAAAGATTGTTTTTTGTTCTATTAGTCCACGCGTCTTGTCAATAAAATAAATAAATAGGGTGGCACAACAGAGCTAAGGAAGCCTAGTGCATTCCTCTGTTTCAATCAAACCTTGGGAGGAATGGAGGGTACCTACAAGTTTTTTGCCGATTCCGGAATGCTAAGTTAGAAAGTGCTTTCCATGGCAGTGTATTACTGTCATAGAACTTGCGAATCCCTCGCGAAAAGTGATAAAAGTCACACAAAACTTTTTTAAAAACAGGATTAAACATTTCTATTCTCTGAAGTTCCAAAATCGTTTCTTGTATTAAAATTACGGCGCACATAAAGGGATTATGACATCCCTTTTACTGTTGTAGAGCGAGCATTGAAGAAAGTAGTAGAGGATTAAGTAAGAGACACCGAAGCTCATTGCCTTTGAAAGTCTTAATGGCGGGGAAAACAGAGTCTGGTAAGGCATTCAACATACAGGCAGTGCAACTAAAATGTGAATTTCTCTTGTAGTGAACTCCAGTATAACTCCACTACAAACATCTACTCATCGAACAGAACCCCAACAATAAATGTCAGATGTCTCATCGAACAGAGCCACAACTATAAATGTCAAATGTCAACACACACGCCATTGGTCGCATTTGCCTTTTCCGGTTTCGCTTCTCGTTCTCTTCTTCGACGGCAGCCAACGAGAACGGACGTCTGGACACGCGCTCAACAGAAATATAATTCTTATATACATATTAGATCACCGCAATAAATTTTAATTTTAAGTGAAGTAAAAATAATGGTATCGCGTTTAATTTACGTTAATTACTATTGCACACTTTACATTGGTGACCCCGACGTGATCTTTATATAAAGTTGCGCTCGTATATCATTAATATTAAAATTTTTTTCTTCATCATTGTTCAATCGGTGCTTCTACCGAATGATGTAGGCTAGATCACAGTGTATCACTATGATTAGCAAGGGTGGTTACAGTGCAACACTATAACACCTTGAGATGATAATGAAGAGGTTTCAAGCAGACTCACTTGAAGGTTCGTGTAAAAGTCTTGGTTGGTTATTTCAAATCATGCTTTATTTCTGATTGACTTAATATTTATACCTAAAAATTGCTTACTCTACATATTTACAAATGTGCATAAGAAAACAAAAACAAAAGAAAATAATTTATAGTTTCGAATATCAAATGACGTTACTGAATTGAACATTAAAGAATTATTGCTGACAAGTAATGAACATAAAAAAGGTGTGAATGAAAACAATACAAATTAAATGATATTATTGCTGATAATGCACGAACGAAAAAATACAATTTTATCCCAAAGACAAATAACTGTTTTATTGCTGACAGCAGAAAAGTTACCAAATGCATACAGTGTGATTGAAAATAGAATGCAAAGAAAAAAGATAAATAATCTTAGTGACGTAGAAAAACTAAGAGTGCAAGAATGTAAACATCCTGCCCCGCGCTGATGATCCCAGGCTTCATCAGAAGGTTAGTTTCTAGATGGATATGGTACAACTTGATGAGTTGGTTGTCCGCGGAGACGGAACTGGATGAGGGGGCTTCTGTCGTCCCTTTATTTTCTTGTAAATAAAGAAGATAAGTGCTATGAAAATGATAATTAATCCAACTGAACTCGAAACAACATGAGGAGTGTTATGAAGACTGATTGTAGTAGGAAGCTCAAGCTGTTGAAGTTTAATTTGTTCTCGAAGTTTATTTAGCTCAAGACTGAATGAACTGAGGTTAAACATGTTGTACTGAGGAGAGGCTAGGCGAATTACGTCTTCACTGTGTATATTATTGTTAGTAATCCTGGTGTATGAGGCTTGAACCGTTGATGAATAAATTTGTTGGCCTTGAAGTGTTAAGTGCTTGTCCTTGGCTACGCAATTGGGCTGAAGTTTCAATAGCCCACTTCCTTTCAATGCTAAAAATGAGGTTTGATGATTACAAACAACATTAATTTATTTATTTATTTATTTATTTAATTCAGTCAATCAGAATTACAAAATTCTTACAGACTATTCAATACAAAACATGGATTATATATATATACCTAGTTAACCACCAGAGTGCAAAATAGACTTCAAATTTGATTTAAAAATATTTCTACTGTAAGAAAAGTTCAAAATATCAATACCTGCATTATCACATACTGAGTTTGCTTGTCTTAAGCAACGCGCAATAGGTTCATTGAAACCATAATTAGTTCTATGATATGGTACAAAAAATAAATTATTGAATCTGAAAGAATATGATTGACAATTGATACCAATCAAATCAAGCAAAAAAGAGCATTCAATTTTATCATTTAAGACATCTCTTACAAACATTACATCAAAATATTTACGACGTGTTTCCAGGTCTTGTAGGCCAAAAAGCAGGCAGCGAGCATTGTATGAAGGTCTAACAATATTCCAGCGCAAAAGATAGAACAAGTATCTAGTGAAACGTTTTTGAATTCGCTCCAATCTGTTTGAATGTGTTGCATAAATCGGATTCCATATAACACAGCAATATTCGAGGACTGATCTTACATAAGCAAAATACAAACATTTAAGAGTGAAGGGATCTTTAAATTCTTTCGAATTTCGAATTACAAATCCCAACATAGAATTGGCTTTCGCTCCGATGTAGTCTATGTGGCTATTAAATGTAAGCATCGAGTCAAATACAACTCCTAGATCTTTTTTTTCGCTAATTTTACTAAGAGGTACGTTTCCTATAAAGTAAATAAAATTTACACAAGACTGACGACGACAGAAAGTTAAACTTTGACATTTTGAAATATTTAATTGCAATTTGTTTTGTTCACACCACATAAATAAGTTTAATAAGTCTTTTTGCAATTTTAAACAATCACATATGCTATTAACAGTGCAGTAAATTTTTAAATCATCAGCATACATAAGACATTGGGATTGAACAAGAACATTAGGAATATCATTAACAAGTAACAGAAATAATAATGGCCCAAGATGGCTTCCTTGAGGAACACCGGATGTTACATTCATGGCACGCGATAAGCACTTGTCTATACGAACATATTGAGTTCGACCACTGAGATACGAACTGAGCCATTCCAACATGTTTGAGTGAAAGCCATATCTTCGCAGCTTACAAATAAGAACGGCGTGATCTACTTTATCAAAAGCCTTCGAAAAGTCTGTGTAAACTACATCGCACTGTGAACCACTTTCAAGAGTCGTTAGCACAAAATTAGAAAAAATAGCAAGATTGGTGGTAGTAGATCTGCCGCTAACAAAACCGTGCTGATATGGTGAAATTAATTTTTTTAGTGAAGCAGCAAGTTTTTTATAAATAATTTTTTCAAACAGTTTTGGGATTGTTGATATTTTACATATTGGTCTATAGTTTGTTACTTCGTTCTTAGATCCAGCCTTGTGAATAGGGGTAACAAATGAGCACTTCCAACAATCTAAAAAGGAGCCTGCCTCGAGTGAACGATTGAAAATCATAGTTAGAGGCAGGGCAATAGCCTGCGCACAATTTTTTAAAAGTATAGGAGGAAAACCATCCATGCCCGGTTGCTTATCTAAGTTCAATGCACACAACTCTTCTAACACTTCAACAATAGAAATATTTAAAAAGCCGATATCCATCAAACTCGAAGAACCATTTCTATCAAGCACTGTTGCATCATTTAGGGGAACATACACTGAACTAAAAAACTGCGCAAACAGATTGCAAACTGTTGGAAGGTCGGATGAAGTTATGCCCGACAAATGCATAGTGCTAGGAATGCCCACCGATTTCTTTTTGCTGTTAATGTAATTCCAAAAACATTTTGCATTGCTTTTCAGTTTGCTTTCAATACAAAAAATGTGATGCTTGTACAAAAAATTATTTAGAAAATCAAACCTCTTTTGAACACTACAATATTTTTCATATAATGAAGAACTATTGTTAGAGTTTCGATACAATTTATATGCTCTATTTTTACGATTATTTAGATTTAGCAGTTCTCTATTGAACCACGGCGGTTTGTTAGAGACATTCTTAATAGTCTTCGGAATGAATAAATTGACTGCCTCTTTAAGCTTATCTGTGAAGTTGAGGTATGCATTATTAAGATCTGAGTTGCTTAAGACAGACATCCAATCAAAAGAAACAAGAAAATATGACATGGAAACAAAATCACCTTTAGTGTAATCATAAGTGTTAATGTCTTGAGCAGCAGCTTTAAAATAAATATAGTATTTGAAACTTATGTCTAATGCTACATGGTGGTCTGATTTTGACAGCAAGTTAGAGGGAAGATTAACATCAGCGCAAAGTTCTTTGTCAATAAAAATCAAATCAAGAATACGATCAAGGTTATTAGGGAATCTATTTATTTGCTGAAGATCATACGCTGTCAATCTGTCGACAACTTCACTATCACAATCATTCCTTACATTGAAGATCTTTCCGAAAAACGTTGTATTGTTGACTGTTGAACATTTCAGCTGTGTGATGGTTCTCACGAAGCCAAGTTTCTGTGAGAGCAATCACATCATATAGTGATGACGAGGAAAAAAGAAGCATTCTATGAAGTTTGGTTCTTAGACCACCAGCGTTTAGGTAATATAAAAGAAATGATTTTTCTTGCGCAGGTTGTTCTACTTTTTCTATGTTCCCAATGGCATTTTCCGGCTGTTCAGGTTTTTTGGAGTGAAAATAAATTCACGAACTTCTACTCCCATAGGCCAAACAGAGGGATTGAGAGCTTGTTTCAACAGATTCTCCGGAATGGCTACTTTGAAGTTCAAAAATGAAAGTTCATTAGTATCAGCATCTCTTTTCAGAAGTTTTTTGCATTTTATGGAGGTTGAAGAGATTTTAAGCCTACTTGCCATATATGCAGTTATTGATTCTTCAGAAGTGTTGATGGCGAAACGTGACAAGTGTAACCACTTCATGCTTGGTACTACTTGCAATGACGTATCCGAAGAGTCGATTCCCACAATTTTTCGATGGCGTTGAGCTAAAATCCTTTCACTTGATTCAATGGATGTGGCAATGGATACTGTTTCGTTGGTATTGTTGCTTGCAGGTGAATTTTTATTTGAGCTTCGAATGGTAGCAGTAGTTAGTGGACCACTGTTGGCTTCGGCTTCAAATGAGCAGGAAGGATCACATGGGCGAGAATCCATTATTGGTAGCGCCAATGGTTCATCTCTTCTAGGTATAGAAAGTGGCAAAACTGTATATGTCGGTTTGGGAACTAACGGGTTAGAGCACCCCTCATCCGCAATGGAAGCTATTGGAGAGTCCAGTGGTTCGCTAGTAACCAATCCACAAATACCAGTATTGCTTCCAGCGGTTTTGATAGCGCCTGAGCGTAGTGTTCTCGGTTCTAAATTTGCAGACACATTACGTTGACGTGATTTTTTTTGCTGTTGCTGTTGTTGTTGTTGTTGTTGTTGTTGTTGTTGCTGTTGTTGTTGTTGTTGTTGTTGTTGTTGTTGTTGTTGTTGTTGTTGTTGTTGTTGTTGTTGTTGTTGTTGTTGTTGTTGTTGTTGTTGTTGTTGTTGTTGTTGTTGTTGTTGTTGTTGTTGTTGTTGTTGTTGTTGTTGTTGTTGTTGTTGTTGTTGTTGTTGTTGTTGTTGTTGTTGTTGTTGTTGTTGTTGTTGTTGTTGTTGTTGTTGTTGTTGTTGTTGTTGTTGTTGTTGTTGTTGTTGTTGTTGTTGTTGTTGTTGTTGTTGTTGTTGTTGTTGTTGTTGTTGTTGTTGTTGTTGTTGTTGTTGTTGTTGTTGTTGTTGTTGCTGTTGTTGTTGCTGTTGTTGATGTTGCTTCTTTTGTTGCTGCTGCTGTTGGGGTTGTTGCAGCTGTTGTTGTTGTTGTTGATGATACTCCAATTCTAAACTTTGCGTGTTGCAATTTGATTGTTTTGCATGTGATAGCTTGTGTGTTTGTTGTTGTAAGGGAAGAGGCTGCGGCTGGGGTGACGGGGTAAGGAAGATAAGGGGATGTTGAGATGTTGCAACCGGGGTCAGAGCATCTAGTTCAATATTATTAAACGAATTTGACATTACATTAGTGCAAGAAGTTTCAAAGTCAAAAATCACATCTAACTCCTTAAAAATTGAATTAGCACTAGCAAAAAGCTTCTTGAGCTTTACAATTTTCCAGTGTAATTTATCCACTGAAATTTTATCGTGTTCTTGGCAATAGAAATGAAACCCTTTTACAGAAACAAACTTATCTGCATCTTTACCTTTCAATCCGACACATTTCGCATGAACTTGCTGAAGGCACACATCACAAGACACCGTTATGTCGTTAGTGTATTTTTTGCATATTAAACAATTTGAATCATTCATTGTCACTTGGGCGTTTTACGTGAGCGACACAAAAATATTAATCAGATAAATTTACACAAATAAATGATTTGGCAACCCTTAAACTTTGAGATTACAAGTAATAAATAGTCTGTTTTTTCTTAAAACTTGAATAACTTCCAAAGTATAAGACACACAAAGAATTATAGCCACTTTATTGTAAACTGGGGAGATTTTATGCAAGATGCTTGTTAGGAAATGTAATAAAATACGCTATAAAGCAAGTTTTAAAAACACTGTTGATGCTAAGGTTAATGGTACTGTTAAATGATGAATTGAAATTATCAATTATTATATTAAACTAATATTCAGTACTAGCACTAGCACAGTAGAATCGGGTGTTATTAAATGTTTACTCGATATGGGCACTTGTTAAACCGATCTTAGAATACTTTTGGGGTATATTTAACGATTGAATACTATTAAAAATTAAAAAAATTCAAGCACAGCTTCTTTGTTTAATGAAAATATCCATTGATTTGTGTCAGGAAGTTTCGTCCATACTGATTCCGCCTTGACAAATTTCAGTTCACAGGTGGAAATCTCTGAGTTATTGTTGAGTAAATTCATCTCGCACATACTCAAATTGGTTCCAGATTGATACACCGGGTGAGTTTGCATACATAAATGATGATTTCCATTGAGCGTTGAACATTTTGAAAGTTCACCTTCAGTGATTGGATAATATTGGTCATGATGAGCACTTACTGCTAGCATGTCAGTTGAGGGTTGAATAATCATGTAAGTATTATTAGCTGGTGCCGGAATGGGAATAAGCTTGTAAATTGAAAATTCCTCTAAGCTGAGTAATGGTACTTCTATTTTGAAAGTTATGTAATTTGAACTGATGTGACCCTCCACATTCATTAGGTTGTAGAGTTGTAAAATTTGATCGGGTTCTACGGCGATGCGAAGACCTGGAGGAAGATGATTTCTTATTTTTGCTACTTCGGTTACGAGTTGTTGATGAGTGATTAAAAGATGATTTACTCGTCCACGGTGCGTGTCAGTCAGAACGTCTGCTATAGCTGTCTGCATTCTCTGAATGTTGATGATAACTAGTGTTGCATGCGTGCACCATGATAAAAATAATTCCTTCATTTTAGTTTGGTACAATTCTTCAGTGACATTGCTTAAACTGTTGAACAATTGACTAAGTTGTTGGTCAAGTGCTTGTTTTCTTTTGATTGAATCTTCTTGACTCAATCTGACAATGTTGATAGTGGAATCTACGATGGAGGTATGATTTTTTAGTAGTCTCATAAGATGGTCTTCGTTTAATTCGATGCCTTTAAATTTTTGAGATATATCTTCAGCATATTTAGAGTCGAGGACTCCAAAAAGTGAGTTTGCTATATTTCCAACAACATCGACGGCGCCTCGTCTCCTTCTTATAGATAATTTGGTAGTTCCGATCAGGTTGTCTTCATTGAGCTCGTTTTTGATGACTTGAAACTGGTGAACCATTTGAAGACACAGTTCGTTACCGGATAGTTTTTTACAAATGTGGTTAAGTATTGTAGTTGTATTTTCCAAAGCTTCAAATTCCATTCGGTAAGGCTCGAGGTTGTAGAATACTATGATGTTCCATTTGTTATGAATCAGGCTGATTGTTCCGTGTCGGTGAAAATGCATTCCTGGTGAAGTGTTGTTGAAAGTTGTTACTTCAATGTCACTTGTCAATACTGCTGGTAAAAGAAGACCAATCAAAAGCATCGTAGTAAGCGGATTAAGATTTGTAGAATTTCTCGCTGCCTTTGACGTTGTTGTTTCATCAGGAGTGGATCTATCGCTTCTCCGTTTTCGATCTGTTGATGGCGGATTCAACTCGACTTCATCATTTTCTATGAGGGGGGCAAGCTTATGTATGGGGCGCCTCAACATGCCAGATTTAGTTCGCACGTCAGCGACACGTACCAAGCCGTCCTTTCCGACGTGGATATGCTCGATTCTGCCAAGTGGCCATTTCATTGTTGGCGTATTGTCTTCTTTCATGATAACAATGGTACCAATTTTGATATTGTTTGATTGTTTTTTCCACTTTGTTCGATATTGAAGCTCGTTAAGGTATTCCAGAGACCATCGATTCCAGAATTCTCGTTTTATGTGTGCTACTAATTTCCACCTAGTCAGTAGGCTCCCACGTACTGGTTCAGCCTTGGTATCAATGGTTGCCCTTAGTGACTCCCCAATCAGAAAATGACTAGGTGTTAATGCATTCAGATCACTTGGATCGTTGGACATTGCTGTCAAGGGTCGTGAATTAAGAATCGCTTCAACTTCTGCTGTGATTGTGCAAAGTTCTTCGTAGGTTAGTGAAGCGTTAGCCAATTTGCATTGTAAAAGACGTTTGGCGGACTTGACTGCGGCCTCCCACAATCCTCCGAAATGTGGTGCTCGGGGAGGAATAAAGTGGAAATCAATACCCTTTGAACTGCACGAAGTTGCGATTTTATTTTGCGCCTGTGCTGAGTATATATTTGTTTTTAGTTCTTCTAGTTGATTTTTGGCGCCAACGAAATTCGTGGCATTATCGCAATACAGATTTTTTACGTGTCCACGCCGACTCATAAATCTTCGTAAGGCTCCCAAAAAAGCTTCAGTTGTCAAGTCGCTAACAACTTCGATATGGACAGCCTTTGTCGCGAAGCAGCCAAACATTGATAGATAGCATTTTTGTGGACGACTTCCTCTTGTGCGGTAGTGAACCCATAATGGGCCGCAAAAGTCCACACCAGTATTAATGAAAGGACGTGCTGGTTGCACTCTTGTGCCTGGCAAATTTCCCATCATCTGGGAATACATATGTGGTTTTGCTCTGATGCAAAAAGTGCAATGTTGAGTGATGGAACGTGCAATGTTTTTGCCCTTTATCGGCCAAAATCGCTGTCTCGTGATTGCTAGAAGACCTTGAGGCCCAATATGATTGTTTTGAATGTGCAAGTCTGTCATGATCATTTCAACGTATGGATGTGAATATGGTAACAGGATCGGATGCTTGCTATCGTAAGATAATGATGACTCTTGAAGTCTACCTCCAACACGTAGAATATCGTCCGCGTCTAAAAATACAGCTAGGCCCTTCAGTGGACTATCCTTTTCCAGCTCCTTATTTGCCTTGAGGAAACAAATGTCTTTATAAAAGCCGTGGAATTGAATTTCCTTGACGAGGAATTGCAAAGAAGTCTCTAGTTCTGAAGTTGTTATTGGCCATGCAGATTTGTTCCTTTTTTGGTTCTGCCTCACTGAATTTAGCGACTCCTTTAATTTACCTGACTTGACGAGACTTGTAAATCGAAAGCAGTATGCCATTATTGTCTTGAGCTTAGGGAAGGAATTGGAATGTCTGATTCCTTCGAAAATATCGTGTTTTTGAGTGTCAACTTTACTGGTTACCAAGGCAGCGTTCTTCCTTTCATCTGACCACGTTTTACTGTTTTTAAATGGTGGTGGCCAAATTGCTTCTGAACCATGTAAAAACCGAGGACCAAATTTCCATAATGTATGATCCTGCAATTTTTCTGGGGATATGCCTCTTGATAAGACATCTGCCGGATTTTCTGATGATCTTACATATCTCCAATTATCAGCGCTCGTGTGTGATTGGATCTTGGCCACTCGACGTCCAACAAAAGTCTGAAAGGAGTCTGCACTTGAATTGATCCAACTCAATACAATTTGAGAGTCAGACCACAGAAAGCTACTAGTATTGCCCAAGTCTCCCTTTACTCGTTGTGATAGTTCGGCAGCTAACAGTGCCGCACACAATTCTAGACGAGGTATTGTCATTGATCTCATACCTGATGCTGTTTTGGTAGTTGGTGCGACTCGAGATTTTGAGCATAACAGCCGCACTATGACTGTACCTTCTTTATTGAGGGATCTGATGAATACAGCAGCTCCGTAGGCCCTTTCTGATGCGTCTGCAAATGTATGGATTTGCACTGATGATGGAATGTGATGACTGAAGACGTGTCTAGGAATTTGGAAAAACCGAGGACCAAATTTCCATAATGTATGATCCTGCAATTTTTCTGGGGATATGCCTCTTGATAAGACATCTGCCGGATTTTCTGATGATCTTACATATCTCCAATTATCAGCGCTCGTGTGTGATTGGATCTTGGCCACTCGACGTCCAACAAAAGTCTGAAAGGAGTCTGCACTTGAATTGATCCAACTCAATACAATTTGAGAGTCAGACCACAGAAAGCTACTAGTATTGCCCAAGTTTAGGTCTCCCTTTACTCGTTGTGATAGTTCGGCAGCTAACAGTGCCGCACACAATTCTAGACGAGGTATTGTCATTGATCTCATACCTGATGCTGTTTTGGTAGTTGGTGCGACTCGAGATTTTGAGCATAACAGCCGCACTATGACTGTACCTTCTTTATTGAGGGATCTGATGAATACAGCAGCTCCGTAGGCCCTTTCTGATGCGTCTGCAAATGTATGGATTTGCACTGATGATGGAATGTGATGACTGAAGACGTGTCTAGGAATTTGGAATGTATCTAGTTCTCGGAGACCTTTGTAGTATTTATCCCATCTGGTGTGCATTTCTTCTGGTAAGGCAGCATCCCAGTCGTATTTAAGCTCCCACAGTTCTTGGAGGAAAAGTTTTGCGACAACTACCACTGGAGCGACTATGCCGAGAGGGTCAAAAAGACGTGCTATATCTGAGGCCACAGATCTTTTGGTAAATCTTTTTGATGTTCGATAATTTGTTTTAATGCAAAATATGTCGGATTTTGGTCGCCACATTAACCCAAGGGTTTTGACACTGCTTTCGTTACGATCGTCGCTGAGTGAAATCTCTTGGTCTTCTAATGGGACGTTTGCGAGCAATTGTTGTTTGTTGGAGCACCATTTTTTTAACTGGAACCCTCCCTCGCGCAGCAATGCTGACAATTGAGTCTGAATTTCCTTTGCTTCGATCATGCTATCAGCCCCTGTCATGACGTCATCAACATAGAAGTCCTTCTGCAATACTTGTGAGCCTAGGGGGTACTTCGTATTGTATTCTTTAGCCAATGCTTGGAGGCACCTTGTCGCAAGATAAGGAGCTGACGTAGTTCCATATGTGACAGTTTGAAGCTTATAACATTTGATTGGTTGATTCTGATGGGAGCGCCACCATATAAGTTGGAAGTGTAGGTCTTCTTCACGTACGAGAATTTGGCGATACATCTTTTGAATGTCAGCCTTGATTACAAATCGGGGCAATCTATAACGTAATAGAATCGTAAACAGGTCATCTTGGATTGTTGGTCCGGCATACAAGATGTCATTTAACGAAGTATTAGATGATGTCTTTGCAGAGGCGTCAAATACCACTCTTAGTTTTGTGCTGCTACTGTCTGGTTTAAGAACACAATGATGAGGCAAGAAGTAGTGTGGTGTAGACACTGTTTTGAAATCTATTTCCGTCATGTGCCCCAGCTGGATGTACTCGTTCATAAATTCAGTGTACTGTTTCTGTAATTCTGGATGACGGTTCAGCCTGCGCTCCAAGGCATGAAATCGATTGAGAGCTATGTCACTTGATGACCCTAATTTAGTTGGATCGTCAGCGAAGGGTAAGCTGACAATGAATCTTCCGCTCGTATTTCTTGATGTTGACTGATTGAAATATTCTTCACATTTCTCTTCTGCGATGGTTCGCTTTGAGTTGGAGCACGGGAGTTCTTCGGTTTGCCAGAACTTGGTAATTGCATTTTCGAGAGAAGATTCTTCAGCGAATATTCCACATGTTGTAGTTGTTGTTGACCCAGCCTTCACCCTTCCGGTCACTATCCACCCCAATAATGTGTTTTGTAGAAGTGGTAGATTGCTTCCAAGTTTAATCTGCCCAACGCAGAGTAATTGATGGAACAACTCGGCTCCTATAAGGAGATCAATGTGGTCAGGCTTATTAAATTGAGAGTCTGCTAGTTTGACATTTCCTGGAATTTTCCACGTTGAAACATCGAACGCTTGTGTTGGCTGAGGTGATATGATTTGAGGCAAAACTATGGCCTCAAGCCTGGCGGTAAAATCGGTAGTTTTAGACCTAAGACTAATGTTTGCCCTTTTCTGGGCACCTCTTTTGCAGCTTCCGACACCTTGGATGATCATAGGCTTGAAGGACAGTGGTATCTTAAGCCTTCGTATCATTCTTTCTGTGATGATACTTATCTGTGACCCAGAGTCCAACACCGCACGGCAGTTGATGGTTGAACCGTCTTGTCCCTCTAAGTTCACGATGACTGTGCTGAGAAATACATAACTCTCCTTCTTGTTTATTCCTGCAGCTGCTAGTGTTGTGTTTTTGTTGGTGGATTCTTGAATTGGTTGCCCAATACTGTGGTTATTAGAGTTCGGCAGCTCCCTCTTTGTTAAATGTACCAACGTATTGTGTTTTTTTGAGCATTTTGAGCAGCTTCCGTGACGACAATCATAGGAGGTATGACCATCCTTCAAACAATTTACACACAATTTGTTGTTTCTTACATGACTTAATCTGTTCGATGGTGTTAGATCAAGGAAGGCACGGCACGCATATAATTGATGTGGAGCCTTACACAATGTGCAATCCTTCTTCTGGGTGGTTATAGAACTTGTCACCTTGAAGCCATGGACTCGTCTTCTTTCTTCTTCGTCTCTTTTGCTGCTCTTGCCTCCAATTGCTTCGAGTGACTGGAACCTTGTTTCCAAAAACTTCAAAAATATATCCAAAGGCTGCAATTCCTTGGGCTGTTTTAGGGACTGCTCCCAAAGGGTTAGAGTATTCCGATCCAATTTTTTCATCAGAATACTCATTACGAGTGGGTCCCAGTTTGCTATGTCAATTTTTAGGTTTTTAAGACCCAGCAGGCATTCGACTGTAGTGTCGTGCAATGCCTTTATTTGATTTGCTGTTTCCTGCTGACAAGTTGGTTGCGCCATTAATTTATTGATAAGTGCTGAAACAAGTAGCCGAGGGTTTTCGAACCGCTCAGTAACTACCTTCCAAGCAGCGTGGTAGTTGGCGTCTGAGGTGGGGAAGTGGCGTATCAGTTTTTCTGCTTCACCTTCCAGAGTTGTTTTTAGGTAAAACAGCTTTTGGCAATCGGCTATTTTTTGATTGTGGACCAATTCGGTAAACAAGTCGCAGTATTGCCTCCAGGTCAGGTAGTTTCCGTCAAACCTTGGCAAGGTTATTTTAGGTAATTTTGCCGTTTGCCTCAATGTGTCAGCTTGATGGGAATCAGGACGGCCTCCTTCAAGTTTGGTTGACAACATGAGGAGATTTTTCTGGACTCTGTCCTCGAATGCGAAGTACTCTTCGATGTCATAACCTGCATTCTCTGGGTCTTCTAGGAGCTCAGCAATTTTTTGATGAACCTCCTCCATCTGTGACCAGACGCCTTTTGTTTGGTCGATCTTTAGGCGGCAACACGTGCTTGAATACTCTTCTGCGCTCTCCTCTATGTTTTCCAGCAATCGCTTCAATGACTGCAGGATTGCCCTTTGCCTTCGAAAGACCTTTGTTGTGTCGATGTCCTGGTTCGGTGTTGAGGTTAGCGAATGAGAAGTAGCTTCACAATGTTCCCTTGCGAATACCTTTTCAGCTTGTCCTTCCGATGTCCCAGCCCTCATCACGTTTTCCTTTGCTGATTCTTTTTCAGCTTGTTTTTCCGATGTCCCAGCCTTCATCACGGACAGAAGGTATTGTGTTAGCGATTGGTAGAGTTGCTTGACCTTCCCAGCTGTGTCGCCCTGGAAGTATGGTGTATCGTGTTTTCCCCCCTCCTCGATGTCATTGTGATTCTTTTCGAACTCACTCCAAAGATCTTCAATCAACACCAACCGCTTCCTTGCATATTCTGCTGTTTTCCTTTCCGGTCCGTCCTTTGCAATGTTGGATTGCAAACGCAGCAATTCATCGGTGATGACCTTCTGCCTGGCACCCTTTGTGTAGATATCCAGTTCATCCTCCATAGTTTAAATTTTTGGATCGTCGCGTCGTCTCTGGATCTCTCTCTGAAGTTTTAGTCTTCAATGAGTTCAATGAATTGAGCAGATTTCAATGTTGCAGTTTTGCCAGTGTTTTAGCCCTGGCAACGCTTTAAGATACGTTCAATTAAAATGCCAATGTTATAGCCTTGGCAACGCGTTTGGTAGCGAAAATTGCTTCTTACTGCTGGTGAGGGAAGCAATAATCACGTCGGGGTCACCAAATGTTCAATCGGTGCTTCTACCGAATGATGTAGGCTAGATCACAGTGTATCACTATGATTAGCAAGGGTGGTTACAGTGCAACACTATAACACCTTGAGATGATAATGAAGAGGTTTCAAGCAGACTCACTTGAAGGTTCGTGTAAAAGTCTTGGTTGGTTATTTCAAATCATGCTTTATTTCTGATTGACTTAATATTTATACCTAAAAATTGCTTACTCTACATATTTACAAATGTGCATAAGAAAACAAAAACAAAAGAAAATAATTTATAGTTTCGAATATCAAATGACGTTACTGAATTGAACATTAAAGAATTATTGCTGACAAGTAATGAACATAAAAAAGGTGTGAATGAAAACAATACAAATTAAATGATATTATTGCTGATAATGCACGAACGAAAAAATACAATTTTATCCCAAAGACAAATAACTGTTTTATTGCTGACAGCAGAAAAGTTACCAAATGCATACAGTGTGATTGAAAATAGAATGCAAAGAAAAAAGATAAATAATCTTAGTGACGTAGAAAAACTAAGAGTGCAAGAATGTAAACAATCATGTTCATGTTAACCGGCCGGTTCGAAACAATCGAATCACTCATGACGGACAAAGGAGAGCAACCTGAAAATACCAGCAAGTTAATTCACCTAATCACACACAATCTCCACGCCATTCTATATCTGGTATGGTAGATATAACGAGCCCCCGCGATGGGCCTCCGTCTCAGCCAATTCAACCACCGAGTATCCAACCACCACCCAACATCTCAACAACAGATGAACCTGTACGCACAATCAGAGGCCATGACCCATCAATCCCAAAGAGTTGTTTCCCATCAGCAACAACAACAGCCATCAGCACCTCAACAGATGCCCGTCCATGGAGAGCACCCGGGACCGCTGCCCCCACAAACAACTTCAACAGCAGCAACAACAACAACAACAACTCAACAAACAACTTCAACAACAGCAACAAGAACAACTAAGTGACCAGTTGCAGCATTCCATTAATAATTACTGTCAGACACCAATCTATACCGGTTCTACAGTCAGTTCCACCAACACCCCAACAGCAGCAGCAGCCACAGGCTCCTCTACAAACAACATCACATCTGATGCAACAGCAACACGCTCCACCACAGCACCACGCTACACCACAGCAACACGCTCCATTAATAACACTGTCGGACATCAATCTATACCGGTTCCACAGTCAGTTACACAGCAACACGCTACACCACAGCAACACGCTACACCACAGCAACACGCTACACCACAGCAACACGCTACACCACAGCAACACGCTACACCACAGCAACACGCTCCACCACAGCACCACGCTACACCACAGCAACACGCTCCACCACAGCAACACGCTCCACCGCAGCAACAACATACTCAACAACACTCTGAACAACAGCATTCACAAATGCCACCGCCACTAGTGACAGCTTCAGTACTTCTCCAACACAAGAGCCCTCAAGTTACAACCGAGGCAGAATTATTAAAGCCCCAATACGCTTCAAGACCTCGTAAAGGGGGGGAATACTGTAGTGAACTCCAGTATAACTCCACTACAAACATCTACTCATCGAACAGAACCCCAACAATAAATGTCAGATGTCTCATCGAACAGAGCCACAACTATAAATGTCAAATGTCAACACACACGCCATTGGTCGCATTTGCCTTTTCCGGTTTCGCTTCTCGTTCTCTTCTTCGACGGCAGCCAACGAGAACGGACGTCTGGACACGCGCTCAACAGAAATATAATTCTTATATACATATTAGATCACCGCAATAAATTTTAATTTTAAGTGAAGTAAAAATAATGGTATCGCGTTTAATTTACGTTAATTACTATTGCACACTTTACACTATACTTGACTGAGTGACCTAAACATGGCTGAAAATGAAACTGATGGGCATTCCCAGTAAGGCGGGTATTGCGGCGAAATTGCTTAAGGGTTTAAAACGATTGAGTTATGCTTTTTAAGGATTCAATCAAAATGTCGCCAAGGAAGAGTAAAATTCAAAGAGAAGAGGTCCAGGTTTCAATACAACCACAAGTTCACGCTGGTGAGCTTTTGCTCACATTTATGTCAGTTTCAACGATACGTTCGTACATGTCGGACCGGGAAGCCATTGTCCGTGTTACTGTTGGTTTGAAGGTGAAGGCTGATTGTGATGGACTTCACCGTACGATGCTATGTTGGCCGCGAAAGACTTTGCTGAAAAAAAGTTCCGTGCCACTGGTGGAAACAAAACTTAGACCCCAGGACCTGTTGATCAGTCTGCTCTCAGTTCTTTGGCTCGTTCATCAGCCAAGATTGATCGTATCGGAGATGTTACTAAAATTTCATCAGATTTTACCCTCAGGAAGGCAGGTCGTCGCGTTTGTAAATTGTGTGCCGGATTTGTTTTGTGCTTTAATTTGTTGGAATTAGACTTTCCCATCACTTGGACAAAATTTATTTTTTGCTTGATATAAAAAAGAGCAACTGGGTGATTTACTAGTGTACTTTTTGTGAAAAAAGCAATAAAAGGGAGATAGACAAGCAGGAAAGGTCCTAGAATTTTCTGCCGATTCAGAACGGCTATAATCGAGAAAGCGCGTTTCATGGCAATAAATTTACTATCGGAGGGCTTGTCTATTTCACTTACTCCAAAAAGTAGTTAAGAGTCACAAAAAGTTCAAAAATGTTTATGGTGCCTGTAAAATAAAATAACCTCGTCACCACGCAGCGCCGCGACGGCGACGCCCTTCCTTGTGTGTGAAAAAATGTACGGCAAACCTACGATGAAGTTAAAAAAGTAGCCAATTGCCCTTATAAGCTCATTGTTTTACCTTTAAATCAAATCAGCAGTGTACAGTGTACTGACGACGTTGCAGCAAAAAAAAAACTCAACACAAGTCAACCTTACCAGCTAAATTACTTACTTGTCATAAGGAAACAATTCATATCTCTTCCCACAGTTTTGGGATCAATGGTTTCAATTAATGACAAATTGCATGGTGGCACTCCTCCTTCCCATTATGACTTTAAGTGTAACATTTTATAACTTAAGACCCTAAAAGCTTTTTCATATTAAAAATCATTTAATATTGTAGTCTTAAAAAAAAACAAATCACATCCTGAAATTTAATGTGATCAGAGGAATTTTAAGCCCCACCCGTCATTGTTTACAATATCAAATTCAAGTATGGGGAATTGTGCCCTTGTTAACTCACCCAGACACAGGTGGTGGCTGATTAAAAAAAAAGGAAACCTGTATCGAAATAAAAATAAAAAAAAAGGTTATAATAAAATCTTTATTAAGAATAAAAATACGCTAATTAGCTTCGAAAGAGCACCCACGAAATCCGTCGACAATATTGCATCAGGCTTATCAGTGGAAGAAGAGATAGCGCAACGGACGGGGACTAAGACCACTTGAATTCTTTTTCTTTTTTTAGCTAAAACTGTGCTCTAGATTAGCAATTTTTACATATCCATACAAACTAAACAAATTATAGGAAAATATTGCAAATATAAAGCTAATTGATTTCTGAGAATTAACTCGTTGTAGTAATTTAATAAGAAATGCAATTTTATATGGAGATGTATGGAGGCTTGAAAAGTTGCAATTCAGCTCAGACCGTGTGTTTAAAAAATAGTTTTATCTTCGTAATGATCATGATTAATGTCTGGTGTACTTTATCAATATTCACGCATGTTCAGTAAAATGCGCATGCGTAGCAAATAGAGTTTTTCCACTCAATTGATTCCTTGACAAATGTTGAGCGAATTAAGTCGACATAATTATGCACTTGAAACTTTGTAATTTTTTTTTTTGGATGGCGTTTATTGCAGCGCCACAATGACGTCGATGTTTTGAATTAGTAATTGAGTAGTTAGTTTATGGTTATGTAGACTGAAGAAAGGTGTTTTTTTAACATTGTGAATTGCTTTAATTGAAACACAAATAGGCAAATCAATTTTAATTCTCGCGTTCTTGTTGTTTCTCTTTTCTTCAATTGTCTTGCAAACAAAGACGGTGCGGCACTTCAAAACTTCAATGCCATTGCTCTCGTTCCTATTAAATCAAACTTAAAACACTCGATTTATATCTCTACATTTGATTTACAAAATATAAACCCTTTCCCATTCTGCAAAATTTTGTATAAGCCCATTCCATTTCATGAAATGTATTGATAGCCCAGAACACAAGCAGGAGTTGATGAATGAATGAATTAGTTTCTTATCCGCATTTAGAGAAATTTTGTATTTTAGTAAGGACTTAAGCACACTTTGGCCACTAATGTAGCCAAATATAGTTCACACCTTCCGTTATGGAAGGCGCAATGGTTACAGTGTCTTCCTGTTACTTAGGAGTTCGATGTTTGAAGGTGCTGTGACTTGGCCAAGTCATATAAGACCAAATTTAAATGTTTGACCATATTTGACTTTGCAAAAGAGACATCAAACCAAATTTTAAGAGTTTGTCTTATGTCGATTTTGTGAATCCCAGAAACATCCAATTGGAGCGGATCGTCTTTCGCGAGGAATGGGTAAGTCCTCCGACAGTAGATTCACTGCCGTGAAAAGTTCATTCTCGATCCGTTCGTAATCGGCAGCAAACTGAAGGTCCCATCTATTCCTCACAAAGTATGATTGAGAGAAAAGCGCTGAACCCTGGGACTTTCCACTCTGTTGCGCCACCCTATTTGTCAATTTATGTTTCCAGAGACTATTGGAAAACTGTCTTATACGTCCTTACGTGCGAAGGACGGGTACGTAGAAGTGCGTACCGATATGATATAGGATCTCCTTAAAGGCGCCGTATTACAAATAACGAAATGTGAGCGAAGCAAAAACGAAGCCCAAAACAACGGTTGTCACCATATGGACTGGTTATTATAAATTACGAGAATGAACCCGTAAGAGCGATAGCAAAACGACAGTCGTAAACGTTAGCGAGTGTCGTGAAACGTAATCTTAACGTAACGATAACGAGGAGTTTTTTGAGAGTATTGTTACTTGTTATAGGGGTCCAACACCAGATACATCGTTTTTAATAAAATCGTTCGAAGTATTCTGATGTGAAACAATTCCGGTTTGCCTCAGTTAAAAAAAAATGAAATTTAAAGCTGAGCAGCATCATTCTGCCTCTCGTTGCGTCGACGTGTCCCAATCCATTTGAGGTTATATATGTGAAATTACTAACAACTTATTTCCAACTACTGCAACACAAAAAAGGGAAGGCTGCTACCCTGGTAGTACAATGGACCGGATATTAGGTCTGAGTTCTACAGATTAATATAAGCCTCCTCTTTATATAAAAAAAAAAATAAAAAAATAAAAAAGCCTCCAACAAAAAAACACAGCAAAATCATTTGCCTTCTCTCCTTGCAACTTCTTTTACTGAAATGACCAAGAAGACAGTCAGCCAGTATGACAATTGTGATCACACAGTGGCAAAAGAACGCTATCAGTCTTTGTGTGCCCTCTATAGTTCTGTATGTAGGCGAAAAAGTAGTTCTTGTTGGGTCCTCACTCAATCCTGCAAAGACTTAAAAGTGCAGAAGGTCTGGGGACCTTCAGCAATGGGAAGTGCTTTGTTCTGGTACATAAAATGTATTTGCGAGAATATTTAAGGTATGTGAACATCGAGTATTCTTTTCAGTGTTTTAAACTAATTCCAAAATAACCATTGATTCCTAACCGACAGCCAAGCAACTGATAATCAAGCAATTTTAAGAGTAGCTCCATCGAACCCAGTTTTACAGGAGAACATAAAGACTTCCTATTCTCAAAGTTAAAAATACCAGTCACACTTTTTATATTGGCACAGGTTTCGCTCAGACACGCAGTGCCTCACTGCCTCGAGCTGTGCAAGCTCAGCCAAAAAAAATAATACATACATACTTTGCATGCGTCACAGACGCGTGGCTCGAACCTCAGACATCAAATTTCGGAGCAATTAGAAATAGTGGAGCAAATTCAAAATTTCCGGAGTGGATTTGGAACATTAAGAGAACGTTGAAAAAAAGAAAAATAATAAAAGAATTTACTGTTTTCTTACGGAGTGTTGATTTTTAAAATCAAAATGAAAAGTTCAAGTGACCTTAACTCCTTATGCGTTTCGCCAATAAACATCGGCCAGACCACGGGCAAACCTTCTCTAGGTGCAAGAATGCAATCCCATTCCCCTAGAAATATAAAGTACTTATACAGTGTGTTTGCACTGTAAACTTTATAAATGTGACGACAAACATCGACCAAACATTGCGTCTTAGAAAGGTACAAACAACATCTAACTGATGAGCCCACTGTTTGTACCTGGGAGAAACGCATAAGGAGTGAAGGTCACTTGAACTTTTCATTTTGGTCATTAAGAGAATGTTTACCTTTTCTTTGAGCAAAAGTTTATTTAAGTGAACTGCCCCGCCGTTCCATCTTATTGCTTTTTTTAATACAATAGGTTATTTTGACACTGACAGCTGCTTCCCTTTATTACAAAAAATCAATACCATACCTCTGCAGGACGAAATAAGTCGCTATATAGTAGAAAAATGCCGAGCAACTAATTCCAAAGTTAATGCTGTGCGTTAAAACGGTGAGTTTTTTGAAAAAGTTTTGGTTGAAGTGAAGCACCCAGCGCACTGGTGATAGTAAGAGAGTTTGGACAGAAATGATTTAAGTTGGAAACTCCCAAGGTCCTGTCGTACGATCTGCACAGACTGGAATGTGGCTGCTGTAGCCAAGAGTGTGAGACTCAATCTATGATCACGTTTCCACGCTCCTTTTTATACTGACATAGACTACTCTCAATTGGCTGCCCGGAGTTGCAATTTGACCACTTTCTACTATTTTTTGTGGGAACTGCGAAGGACCGATGCTATGTCAAGAATTCGGAAATCATTCAAGCACGTATCAGCTTTTGTGAGGAACTGTCAAGTCAAGAGAATTAAATTGCCATGAAAAGCACCATATCACTTAAATGTTCGAATTTTGCATAAAATTGTAGATCCTTGGAATGCGCTAGGCCCCGAGATTCCCAGTTTAGTTGCACACCCTATCGCTTTTTTCATTTAATTATTTACAACACAAATTTCAAATCAATGGTTGTCTGCAGTTTAGGTATCCAAAGATTTGTAAGTGAAAAAAGTGGAGTAGATCTAGAAAAAATCGGAGCGTCGGAGTAGATTTTGTTTTTCTTCAAAAGTGAAACAAATTTGCTCCGATCAGAGCAAGGTTTTAACGCTGCACGGACGATGTGTCGAATTGATTACTTTGTAGATAAGTTCATTGTGTTGAAGTCTTTTTTTTCTGCTCATATCATCAAGTGAGACAGAAACATCGTCGTTGGTATTTGAAAAACAATAAGCCTCTCTAAAACCTCTTTAAATCTATAGAAGTGATCCAGTTCCCATAGTTCCCACAAAAGAACATGTTGCTTTGATGCAAACATCACCAGCTTACAAGCAAAAGCAATATGTATGAATTTTCCTCCCTCCAGCAGCAAATCATTAAAAACACAGTTTGAGTTCAATTGATTGAATACAGCGATGACAAAGTCACCGCTGTAAATTTATTTAAAATGTTTAATTCTTAATGCGTTGTTTTTACTTAAAATAGTTCTTTTTCCATTTTGACATATAAATTAGTTATGTATACATATAATATATTTTATGGCACTTTTTTCAAAAATAAAAAGAAAACTTAAAAATTTACAGAAGGTAAGTTGAGATTTATTCATTTTAAAACTGAATTGGTTTATGAGTTTCTTTTTCTTTTCTCTTAAATGTTTTTGCTTAATTTGAATTTCTATTTACAATTTTTCTTAATAATAAATTTAATTTTATCTTCATAGATTCAGCTGAACGATTTTATTTTTAATTCTCCTTTTTTTTGTGTGTGTTTTAATTGGGATCAGTAAATTTGTGCTATTTACTTTCAGTTATATTCAATTATTTTCTTGTTTTCTCATAACACCATTTTATTGTCAATAAGTTAAATAGTTTTTTTTTAGCAAATATTTGTTTGTATCATTGACATAAGGTAGTTTTTATTGTCATTTTCAATGTTTGGACACATATAAGTGGTAGCTAGGCTTTATATTAAGTTTTTTTTTATGTTCTTTGTACTTTTTAATATTTTTAAATTTTGACTTCAAGATTGTTGATTAAATATTAAATTTAAATTTTTTCATTTTTAAGAATAAATTAACTTATCGGGTGGGTTATGAAATTAATTTTAAACATTTTAAGACAAGCGTAGTAAATTTTCTTACATCATAAATGATTAGGAGAAAAGCTCCAGGAAAATTAAAAGTACATGTGTGATGCTTACCAAACTTGTGAGTGCAAACACAGCTTGGCATCATTTTGAAATATAATCCTGGTAGCTTCTCATGCACATTAACTTGCATTTTCGATTTTAGCCTTTTTTTAAAAGTCACATATTGCGCTGCAAGTTTTGTACATTAAATTTAAGCTGAATTAATTCATCAAGTCCTAACAGTTCTCAAGGGTGATAAGATTTAAGACAAAGGTAAGACATTGAATAGTTTTTATTTATAAACTTCATAACGTGAGGGGTTCAAAACGGGCGAACAAAAAAGTAAATTATTGTGAATACTAAAAAATTAAGAGCGTTTCTAGAACGTCACGATAGTTATCTTGATCTTGAATGATAAAAATCATCACATTGTGACTTTCAAAAAACGAAACTATTGTGAATTGTTCAAAAATTATAATCAAGCCCAAAAGGAACTGTCAGCTTTTCAATCTATTTTAGTCTGATTCAAACGACCAGCTGAATGAAACCTTGAAACTACATTTTTCTTTTGTCTTTTACTTTTCTGATGAACGCTGCACATTTTGCCAAAACCTATTTCAGTAAAGTAAATTTTTTTTTATCAAATATGTAAAAACGACTTAAAAATTTACAATTTTCAAGTTTTAAGTGAGCGGGTGCAGAGTTTTGATTGAACGAAAGTCGAACCTTAGTTAGTCTATTCGTCTTTCTTCTTGCGAATTTTACCCTCCGTCTGGATTGTTGCCGTAACTGATTCCATACAAGACGCAATCGATGGTTGACTTTGATCTTCACTATAATCCTCACCAGCCATACGACTCAGAGTGAGTATATAGGAGCAGGCTACCCTAAGCACAGAGAGCTTGGAGAGCTTTTGACTATTTGAATATGAAGGAACTGCTTTACGTAAGGTTTCATAAGCCGCAGAGATTGTATGAACGCGGGTCCTCTCTCGGGCATTTGCTTCGATTCGTCTTTCTCGAGTCATGTTTTTGTAGTTTCGCTGCTGTGGTCTGCCATCGTGATTGTGACCGCTATAACTACCACCACTAATGCTTTCATTAGATGACCCCACCGAAGGCGTGATGTTATGACTGTGAAGTTCTTTGTGCTCGTACATGTCATCGTGAGCATGACAATCGTCAACATCGGATGTTAGTGATGGTTTCTTCAAAACCAATGCCAGAGGTTCGTCTTGGATGTGGTCATCTTCATCTTCGTCCATTGGTCTTCGGTGAAGTGTTGTAACACCCGGATGCCGGACAAAAACTTCAGCCGGATTGGGCATCAATTCGTGGGGCAGCTGTTGACTGGAGTCCCATGAGGTACGTTGAGGGAGATTGTTTGTTTCATACGCATTCAACGAGTATCGAATGCGTTTCTTCAGCGGTCCAGTTTCTTCACGTTCGCAGATCACTTTCGATGGCTCTGTACTTTTTCGTTTGTTTCGTATCAGCGTAATTGGGGTGATTTTAACTTCCACAGAGTCCTCCGACGCATCAGTGGGACTGCTGGGATCTAGTCTGGAATGATCCAGTGATAAATCATCGCCACCCTCCGATCCGCCAGAGCAGAAACCAGCATCACGATCATTGGACTGTTGTGATCCTGCAGAGAAAAAAGAAATAGATTTTATTAATTTCTCCATTCCACCAAAGTATAAGCTTTGTAATGAATTCGTTAACAATTTGTTGCGTAACGACGGACGGATATTTCAATAAATACGAATAAACCTCAATGACAAGAGGAAGAGACAAGTTATTCCACTTCGATCGTTCGCCCACACAAACTTTGTTGCACGTAATTTGTGCAAAAAGTTTAAAATGTATAAGAAACCGTTTGGCTGTTGATCTACCTGTTTGTGCCTTGCTACAGTTACCTAATTTTGAATGTGTCGCTTCAGATGACTGATGGCAATCACTGAAGATCGTAAAGCAAATATTTTATTGCAAACTTATTCTGAAGATCACTTTGGTGCCTTCAAATTTATGCAGACACAAAAAGGCTAATGGTGATCGTCTATTGTTTTAAAGTATCTTTAAGCGGTTTTGACATTAATTGCATTTTTATGTTATGAAATAAACAAACTTTCGCCTCTCAAGAGGTAAGGGAGAGACTGTGTGTGATGTGAAAGTTTGTATCTTGGAAATTTGCCATTCCCACCAAACGCTAAGCAGGAACTGGAGTTGCAACTTGAAACCTTTTATGAATTTAACACTGTGTTTTTCTCTGACCCATCATTTCGAGGTGATAATCTCCAAAATTGCTACCAAAAGACACTTAAAAGTAAAGTCATCTATTCAAGGCAGCTTGTCGTCTGGTCGTTTTTGTGGTGTGCAGAGCAAAATCAATTTACGAATTAAACTCCAAATATGCAAATTAATCACTTTTAATTTCATAGACACTTTAAGTTTAGTTGCGGCGAGTCAATATCAATAAAATTTGGTCACAGCCCAAGCCTTAGTGTAAGGTTTCCTGTCTACGTCGCCGTCGCTTGGTTATGAACGCCGCCGCGCCGAGGCCACAGGAAAAATGTAGGAGGTTTGTGAAATCAAATTTAAAAATTAGCATTTCTTCTTGACAAAATTAATTAGTTCGGCTATTGTCTAACCTCTAACAAAATTAAATTGTAATTCTCCACTAAAAGACTAGCACAGCGGATGAAAGCCATCTTTGGGCAAACAAAGACCCATTAGCTTATTTTTTGTTTGTCCAAAAACAAACGAATAATAAGAAACAAGCATAATAAAGGAAACATAACTCAATTGCATGCACAAAACTGTATAGTGTCTCGCTAAAGACAAATTTATGTGGCGCCAACTTGATATCACATTATAACTCCGTTCATGTAGCGACATTAATTGCTCGGCATTTATCAGGTGTAAATGACAAAACAGAATGAACACTGCGAAGGCAACAAAAAAAAAAACAAAATGTCTAAGGAAGTGGTTAATCAAAAGCGTTTAAAGAATGCGGGGTATCCAGTTTGATTGTTCATAAATATTACGTTTTTCTTTTGTATAAATTTAGGAATCAATCATGAACCTAGTTAGTTGGAAGGCGGAAAAATGTTTTCCACTTTATGGGTGGAGTGTTTGTGCATGTTTAATGCAATTGTCTTTTTACATAATAAAATGTTATGTGGCCTTCAGGGTGCTTATACCTACACTGCCTGAGGGCTCTTATTGTTGATATTCTCTACTTTATTTATATCAAGATCGAAACAATAGACTGGCAATCAATGTGTACGATCAGCAATCAATTGTTGTTCGATTAGAAATAGTTGTTGTAAGGTGGAAAAATATGGAAAATCGTCCAGTGGTTTTATTAGGTGTCTTGTTGTTTTTACAGGTGGTTTAACTTGTCTGTGAGTTTTGTGCATTATGGCGGTGCGAATTAATCGGCTAAGATGTTTTCTACTGCGATAAGTGAGTTTTTTTTTATGCTAATAGAAACCTGGATCAATGTTGATGAAACAAGAGTGTCAACAGAATGCAAGTGTAAGTGCAAGAGAATTTAAACGAAGGAATTGTCTGGAAAAATAGGGTTCTGAGTAGAAAAAAGTCGGACCTGATGAACTATAAGAACGAAGCAGATTAACGAGAAGTTACGCTTCAGAGAAGAAGAAGCGGTAGAAGTTTTTGTCGAAGAGTAGTGAATAAATCCAGGAGCGTACATAAAAGAAGAGATATTTGAGCGTTATGATGGAGATTTACTGTAGAAAGGTAAGGAATTGGAGTAAGAAGTTCCAGAAGAAGAAAAGTTCGACAGCGAAAAATAATAACAACAAATGTTTGCTAGGAATATAGGTAAGTGTGGTAAAATTAGAAGAAGAGATATCTAAACAGACAAGAGTGTAACAGCGAAAAGAGATCATAGAAAAAGAGAGCATAGAAGAATTAATCGAAGCAGAAGCAAGAGTAGAAGAAAGGATTAGAGAAGAAGACGCAGTAGAAGAAAAGATCAGAGAAGAAGACACTGCACAAGAACAAGGTGTTAGCCCTAAAAAGATAAATGAATGAAGAATGCAAAAGAACAATGAAATAGTAGAGAAAAGGAGGCAATACAAAGAAGTTCGAAGAAGAAAAGAGGGTGGGAGGGAGAAATTAAAAGAAGAAAAGACGGTGGAAGGGAGGAATTAAAAGAAGAAGACGTTAAGAGCGAGAAAGGAAGAGAGATAGGGGAGACAGAGACAGACAGAACAGAAAAATGTAGAAAAATGAATTGTTATAGAACGAAAAGAGGTTGAAGATTCCGTCTTAAAACAGGTTGCACAAACACTGTTTTCCACCAACTCCCAGAAGGAAATCTTTCCCTTAGGCCTACGAGAGAATCGATCGTGTGAAGCAGTTAAGTTAAGCTTTAGAGCAGTGATCTTTTCGAGATCACGACCCTCGTAACGCTGGAAAAAGAAAGAAGAAAGAAGAAGAATGGAAAAACTTAGAGTAGAAGAGCGTGCAAAAGAAAAGATTATAGGTCTAGACAGCATTGAAGACGTATGCGTAGGATGAAACGATGAAACGTTCAAAAGAAAACCACATTTTCAGAAATGAAGTCAAATAGAAGCTAGAAGTTCAAAAAAGATGTTGATAAATTGCTTATCAGCAAAATTGATATCCTTAGAAGTAAAAAGAGTATAATGGAAACTTTGTGAGTGCTGGGAATAGAATAATTGAAGCGCTTGGAAGATGAAAAAATGTCACTTAGCACCTTTATTCTATTTCCAACACGCACAAAGTCTCCATTATATTCCTTCAACTTCTAAGGATATCAATTTGGCTGATAAGCAAATTATCAACATCCACTTCCATAAATTAACATTTGTCATTTCCAAAAACGAATGTGTTGCATGGTGTTCCACTTTTCTAGGTCAGATTAATTTCCTTCAAGTTCCTCGTCAAATTATCTCCTTCAAAGAAAAAAAAATACACAAAATCCACCTATACCCGCCTTGTTGTCAGTTCTGTTTGATTTATATTCCTTTCCTAATAACATATTCCAATTGCTCCCTCTCACCAGTAATTGTCCACTCAAAACAGCCTATTATCACATTTCCGTCACCCCCTTTTCAAAAAACACATGACGAACGCCAAACAACCTGCTAACCTTACATACAAACAACAACGCACACTTACTGTCATCGTTCCCTCAATTAACTATTACTTTACACCACCAAAACCACCAATTATTAGTAACATTTTGGTCTGCCCAAGACCACACCTTCTGTGTCTATCTTGACGATCATAGATCATAAGCAAACAACCCAAAGTGGTATTATAATGTAGGTACGAGTATTTTCGTTTTGTTAGTAAAGTACGTTGTCTTGTCTGTCACAGTCACTGACACCACACGTCATGTACACAGGTGTAGTTTGGCTTAATGAATTCTGAAAGGAACTTACAAAAAACTAAAACTTTGTGGTATTGTTTATCCAAATAAGGTCAACTGGCAAACTTGCCACATGGAGTCAAAGTAAGAAAATGTGTTACTTGTTGTGATCCTTTGAACAAACAAAACCACTCTCCATTTATCTGTAATTGATTACGTTATATAGAGACGACAAATTGCTTTTAAAAATTGTTTTGAATCTGCAAATGAACAACACACACATTACACATAAAAAAATGGACGACGGACGTGCCTATGCCGAGCCCGACTGTGGTTAATTCAGCAATTTCCATGCAAATTGATGTCTCAAATTCATATTTAAAAGATACTTAATTATTCATGTTCGCAGAAACTCTTGTGGAATGAGTTATTTTGTCGGAGCAAATCTTAGACTAATAAAAAATCAATTGAAGTTGCGATTAAATATTATTTAATAGAGGTAAGTGAGGTTTACAAGTGATTAAAGTTTGAGTCTGTTATAAGTCCAATGGAAAAATGCTTACACTTGATGAAGACGATTGGCGCTAAGGTCGTTTGTTTTTGCTTCTGTTTTTGTAAATAATTTCATGGTTGACTGAGTTCTTTTTACTTGTTTGTCGGACGGGAAGTTATTTGTTTCAAACTAACCCCTTGGGGTATAAACAAGTGTTGTGTGTTGTACTATATTATTGTGAACAAGCAAGGTGTGTGTCAGGTGAAATGTTAATTAAATAATCACACGGACGCTTATATATGGGCCAACATGGCTTAGCAGGAAGTTAAAGTGAAAAGGAAATCAAGAGCAAGTTCACTAATCGATGTACAATTATGACAATTTTTAAATTTGAAAACCTCAAATTACAAACTTTTCTTATTTTATTTACTTTCTTATGAAAAATCTATTTCACTATTGTGAACCAATAGGTTAGTGAACCATAAAGTTAATTAGGAACACGGCCTTTTTTTGTTTCCATAAAATACGCAAGACCGCAACACAATGTGGGAAGCGTATTGAAACATGTTTAAAAGGAAAACCAAGTTTCTGATGTTAACCAGCCTTAATTTTGAGATTGTTTACAATAGGGAATTTATTCGCAGACCTTTGAACTGAGACTTTGACTGAAAAGTTAAGGAAATCATTTTAAAGCAATTCTTTTGTGAGCGGATCTTCAAAACCTCATTTTAATGACCTAACATTCAAAAAAGAAAAAATTAAAGTACTCATTGTGAATTTGCTCCAATTAGAAAAGTTGTTTTGTATACAGTTTTGAGATTGCGTTAGGAACAATTATGGCATGAGCTATGATTGGCAAACACTTGAAAAAAATTTGCTTAGAAAACTAAGGAACAAGAAGCTCTACCGTGAATATGCCCTTACCCAATTGTTGGCCTCTTTTGATCTGAAGACTTTTCTTCTCAAATAGTTTCAACCGATCGAACAACAATCCTCTGTAGACCAAGTTTTTTAGTGCAAATATCCTCTTCGATTCCTTCTTCACATTCACGGTAACCTCTTTTCAAGGTCATCAAGCCCTACTGTGAACTACAAGGAATCTTACTAATATTTGTTTACTGAATTTTTTCTAAAACGAGAAATACATGAGCTCCTTTATATGTACTTAAATTTAAATACAATTAACTGCTTCAAAAAAGTTCCGTGAACATTGAACTCTTTGAACTGGTGAGGTTACAATCACAATGGTCATCCAGTAACTTAGAAAAAGAAAACTTTGCATAAATCTGTTCAAAAGTTTTTGAGGAAATTATTTAAATAAAAGTGCAACACTAAAAAATGTCCGCACTGAATAAATCATGAAAAACCATCGCATCGTGACGGCGTCAGCACCTCCGCCAGTGTTCTTTTCCGAAACCCCTTTCTGTGTCTATGCACCTGCTGCAAATTCTGTTTTGACACAATCTCAGTGTGTTTCCCGATTTCGGCGCCGAACGTGCGGGTAAATCCAAACAAAACACTAATAACAGAGCCATTCCATCACCTCCTCCAACCAACTAATTAATTGGAAATAATCGCACAAGCCGACAGTTTGCTAATTACAGTTTCTATATACGGCTACTAAGTAACATGTCTCTATCTATCCATCCATACACCGTGCCAAAAGCACACACTCATATCCAGACATTGTTAAAGTAGCGCACACGGGGCAGCAAGTAGATAAGTATGTACATTTTAAGTTAGTCTCCACCTGATGTATTTGCGGCATTGCTAATAACTTACTTAACAATTTTCCGTAGATTACCGGCGACGACGACGTGATACAAAAAATTTGTTTTTGCTATATTTTTTGCTGGCCCACTAAACAGCCAGCTGCCAGGCGACTTCCTTTCAGCCAAACAGCTTCTTACAATCCATTTGCAGACTCGATGATGGCTATTACCTATACGCAAATGACAAATCACCTGTACGTATATACCTACGAGTATCATACGAAATGGTTGGCGTTCGAAAGTGTTACGCGAGTCTGGCTGGCTTGGCTTGGCCTGGCCTTACCTAATACGAGAGCGCGAGAAAAAGATGTGCTATGCATTTTTGATTTGTATCTTTGACACTTGGCATCTCAGATAAGTAGTGTTGGTAGGTATATAAATAATTTTACCCAAAGTCTGTTAGCTGTAACACCTGTGCAGCATTTAAAGACGTGTTGTCTGTCTTTTAACAGCTCAACAGTGGACAAATAACACAACAAACTGTTTTTTTTCATCGGTTTTTTCTCCCCTTATCCTTTTTTTCTGTTTCATTTATATCTCGTTAAGATGTCAGTTCATTTATTTGCTCCTTTCATTCTTTTATTGGAAACAAAAAGTAGCCCATATCAAGGGATTTAATGTCATGTACCAAAGTGTGTGGGTACAACTACTGCATTAAAATCAAGACCAGCAACACAAAAAACAGGTAACAAGAGTAGTGAAGTGATGCAACGCAAGGTAACCAATAAACATGCATCCCCAATACGACGAATCGCGTTCGATGAGAGCAAAAGACGACCATGATGATGATAATGATGATAAACCCTTGGGATTGTGTACCAAAAACAGAACAAAAATATAAAAAAAAAAACTAAAAGAAACAAAGCCAAAAAACCAAAAAAGGCTCTTGGAAAAAAAAGGAATACAAAATCAATGTCCACTAGTGGACTTTCCTTTTATAGGCCACAGCAGAGTATAACCTGTGTGTGGATGTAGCAACAATCTAAAAAGATACCTTCCGCCGACACACAACCAGTCAAAGGGAGATATTACAAAAACAAAATCCCTCACAGAAAGGAGATGAATAAAACAAAACAAAAAATATAAAAATTAAAGAAAAAAAAAACCAATGCCAGAAGTCCAAGAAGCCACTACACTCCTGGACCTAAGCACACACACGAGATCATCAAAGGAGTCCGATTCAATGAGTTAGGTCATTTTTTTCCAGTGGACATGTACCTTTGGGTTTTTTTTTTAATTTTTCTTTTTTTTTGAGAGGAAAAAAAATCTCGAGGCATTTTTTTTTGTACCATGCCAGCCAGACCAGTCTAAAAATGCGGAGGAAAATAAAAAAAAGGAAGCGCATACGCGATGTTCTCCCCACACACTCTGGTGCTTGGGTCCATCTCTCTTGCTCTCCCTCGCTTTTATTCCGAGTCACTTACTGAATGTTGTATTGAAATAAATAATAAAACAAAAGTCGACGAAGGTAAAGACTGCCATAGCCAGTCAGCCATCCAGCAGCCGTAGGCTTAATATGGAATTCTGAATGTTAAATTCTTCTCTTCCACATTCACCACTCATGTTGTTTCTGCTAACCGCGAAAAATGTGTTCTTTTTTTAGATTAAATCTTTTCGAGCTAAATGTATCGTCTTATCTATGCATCACAAGAGGAAATGTAAGTTATTTAGGAATCGAACTATATTCTTCAAAAAAATATCATGCGGTATCGCGATCTTGTGATCTTATCACGAGCTAAAAGGCTTGTGACTCAAGAACAGAGACTGATGGGAATCAAAGGCAGGTAAAAACTACTCCCCACTTAACTAAATAAGTGAAGAAAATGCTTTGAAAATACATTAAATTTAAAAAATCAGCTGTCGCGCTAAAAGACGGGAAAGGTTTGTCACAGTTTTTGGAAGTTGATTCATCATAGTAATCCATCATGAAAACAATACATGGGATGTGATACAGGAGACCAGACAAGGAATTAAGTGTCCACAAATTGCACTCACCTAGTTTTGAAAAAAGATTTGATATCTTTCTTGGATATAAAGTTTGAATCTGGTCTAGTTTCGTTATGGGTATTTTTTCTTTATCGTGACGCATTTACGTTTCATCGAGTTTCAAATCGCGCAACAGTTCTAAGGAAGTTTTACTTAAAAAAAATCGTTTTGTTTTAAAAATCTGAAGAGAGTTTAGATCTGGTCTAGTTTCGTTAAGGGTGTTTCTTCCGTGTAGTGACACATTTTTGTTTCATTGAGATTCAAATGACAAGATATGTATCTAAAGAAGTTTCACTTCAAAAAAGCTTTTTATTATTTAATAATCTGAAGAGTTTAGATCTGGGCTAGCTTCGTTATAAGTGCTTCTTTCTTTATGTGACGCATTCTCGTTTCATCGAGTTCAAATAGCAGCAGTTGTAAGGAAGATTTACTTAAAAAAAAGGTTTTCCCATAAATCTGAAGAAAGGTTAGATCTGGTCTAGCTTCGGTATGGGTTCTTTCTTTTTCATCGTGACACGTTTTCGTTTCATCGGTCTTCAAATCGCAGCAGTAATAAAGATGTTTTACTTAAAAAAAACATCTCGTCCTGAAAATCAGAAGAGAGATCAGATCTGATTTAGTTTCGTTTTGGGTGTTTTCTTCTTTATCGTGTCGTATATTCGTTTCATGGAGCTTCGAATCGCAACAGTTCTCAAGAAAAATTTCAAATTTGCGGCTTTACATGCTTGGAGAAAAGTAGAAATATTTCCCTTTTTCCTTTCGATTGCTTACAGCCGAGCAATAAATTTGCAGCAAATTTACTGCCGGAAGCAAGAAACTTCAATTCAAAAGCAGTCAACAATTAGATTCACATTTATTACTCATCAGTAAATAACACTAGAAAAGTGCAAATTCTACGGAAAAGTTACTAAAGCCCTTCTCAGTTTAGAGTATGATTTTCGAGCAGTTCTCATGATCACAATACCAACGAAGAAAAACAAACGTTCAGTAAAATCCTAGGAACGTCCAGTTCGTTTATCTTGAATCGCCTGTAATTAATATCAACCATGGCCTTACTTAACGCTACCCGACAAAAGTCCAATCACATAAATAAAAGTGAATAACACGGTTGATATCGAACATGTTTACGAACCAATTCTAATGAATAAAACCGATATGAATCGTTGTAAGTATGCAAATTGAACAATCCCGATAGTGTATCACAAGAAAAGAAAAAAACAAATGGAGAAAAATATTATTCATTGGAAAATTTTATCGCGTAAATGTAAAATAAATAATAATCGGAATTGCATTCCGAGAAAAATCGATTAACAAAAGATTTTGTATTGGAAAGTGTTGTAACATCGAATACTAATGTCATCATTGCTACTGATGGAAACAAAGTGGTTTGAAAGGCAGACGCTCGTCTTTCACCAGTGTCAGCACCTAAACTAGTTGTCATCATCATTTAGCATCATCTTTCGTGACGCCAGTCACTTCACTCTATACAAACGCGTTATAGAGTGCGTTTTATACCTAAGTCTTTTTGTGCGATACCCATAATGAAATTAATTAATTATTTTAATTGGATTTTTAGGTATTGCATTGGATTGCGACTGTGAATGTGAATGCGAATGTGCGCCGCACGGTGGTATGCATAAATTAATGCATTTTTAAAAGTTTCCTTTTTTTCGTCTTTCTTTATAGAAGTAATGTTACTTCGAACGAGTGTATAGAATTAAGTTCGAAATAAACCAGCATTGTCCGGCGCATGATTCTTGGGTGGTAATGAAGTATACGTTGAGTAATTTTTTAAACATCATAAAGGAATTTTTTAATAGGCCTCCACACGGATTATGGTTATAAATTTTGTTTTGGATTGAAACAATTATGTGATGTTAATTAAATCTTTCGATAGGTTAGCCCTACCATTGTCAGTTAAATATTCATGAAAAGAAAAATACAAAAAATGGAGCAAAAAGCTTATTGTCCAGTGAGGATGAGTTTATGAATATGCAGAACATTGGCTCAATTCGGGAAGTAGTTTTGCAGTTTAGGGAAGACTTTAAAGCCATATTTTGACATGAACAAGTAGGCAGATATGGATGGAGTTATTTTTAAGGAATTGCATGATTTTTTAGGCTTTTGTTTTTAAAGTGCCTTTCGTTTGGCCTGATGTGGGATACCTATTGTTCAATGGCTTTGATATTAAGAGGAAACAGAAACAGGTTGTGTCATTCTTTTACGGCTGCAACGTTCGATGATTATCATTAAGCCTTTTAACAGCCCTTTTAGACGGTCGGTTTCCAGTTCAGTTATCAGTTCCTATTGTCAGTTCAGTTGAGAATTTTAACTTCAGTCTAGTGCTTAGTTGAGCTTTCAGGCGAAAGTCAAATTAACTCAATAACTGAATTGACATCTTAAGGCCTTTTTAGACGGTCAGTTCTCAGTTCAATTTTCAGTTCAGTTAAAAAAAGTCTGTGTAAATAAACGTCAGATCGATGTTCAGTTGAAATTCTATTTCAGTTGTGAAAAATCAAAATCAGAAAGCAAACTGAGAACTGAAATGAAAACTTATGGGAATTCCATCAGTTTCAGTTGAGTTTCAGTTAAACGCTTCAGTTTTTGGCATTAAGACAAAAGTTTACCTGAAAGCTTAAATGAAACCTTAACTGAGACTGAAATGATCGTCTAAAAGGGCCTTTAGATGATCAGTTGTCAATTCAGTTATCAATTCATTTGTCAGCCAGTTTGGTTTTCAGTTGAGCTTTCATTTTACTTGTGAGCAGCCGAAAGTCAGTTTAAGTTGTAACTGAACTGACAACTTATGTTTCACTGTCAGTTTAAGTTGAACGCTTCAGTTTTTGCATTTACACATCAGTTTAACTGATAGCTGAACTGAAGTGATCTTCTGAAAAAAAGTATCGAGAAAGTATCAAGCCTCCAGTTTTTGGATTAAAATTTGTCTGAGATCAGCCAAGTGAAAATGTTTGTGCATTTGTCCGCACCAGAGTTGTTATGCCTCTCTTTTTCTTCATAATCGTGTCAGAACGTTGTAAAGTATATAGTGTTCTCTGGACCTCTCCTTTGAACATGGCAATAAAAGATGTGCTGGCCGTGTTCTATTTTTTTTCAAGACAGCGTGAAGGCTTTTACGGATAATGAAAGATAAATTACAAAAGCATGAAGACTTTCGGATAAACAAACGAATGATCCGAAAAATTCCAATGCCACTGAAGTAAGCAACTAATATGCTGTAATATTTATCTTAAGTAATTGAATAATCGACCTTTGTTTGATTGAGGTTAGAAGTTGACTGTCTAAAAAATAAACGTTTGTTTTCAGAATGATTGACGAGGTGGGGATAGATAGAGAACTTTCATCCACGTTTAATGCTTTTATATACCTAGTGAAAGAAATCAACTACAAGCTGCTTTTTTTCCTAAGAAGTTTCCGATTTTTTCCATTTATTCGGCAGGTAACGACCATTTTACATAGTTTGAAATTCCCAAGGTAAATTTCATATCCAGAAGAAGTCTGTCAGTAGAGCAAAACAAAACTGAAATACGGGAAGCCTTGTCTGTTCCTGAGCAAACAAAGATATCCATCAATTTCACATAGCTTCTCCTAGTCACGTTTTATGGTTTAAAACTTTCAGCCTTGAACAATATCGATTTGGATACTGAAAACTTGTTTTCCACATATTCCTTCTCTCAAATCAATAAAGTGCCAACTTCATTGCATTCATTTAACTAGCTATTTCCTGAGAAATATAAACTTGCGCTCCTTGTCTCTAGATTCATTGGCAGATGTGGCACGATGTGACACATCATGACATTTTCTGTCACAGCACTGTGATGGGATACTACGCAGATTTTCTGTCTAATTGACTATGACATAAATGTTGATGCATTATAATAATTGAATTAAATCAATTCCACATAAATTGTCAATTAGTTAATAAAGCAGTCTTGCAAAAAATGATATTCAAAAAAGAAAAAATACTCATCCAAAGTCCATATACAACAAAGTGGCTTTCATCTGGTGCGTCTTCAAATGCGAATGCGACGAACGACCAGTACAGCTTTGATGTATCATCGTGTATCATTTCTGTCTGGGGTTTTGTTTAATAACCCACTTGATTGGATTTAATAAAGACGTCTGACTGAAAATTATCTCAAAAATGTTCCCCCCATTCGATGGCATAATAAATAAACCCAAAGTAGACTCGATGATTTATAGTTTTAATCATCGAGTCACTAAGTTTAACCCATTAAACACCTTTGAAAGACATTTATTGTCGTTTAATAGCAGCAGTGGTATTAAGATGACAGCTGCATACGTCTAAGAATGTATACAAGTCAAACAAAAGACAATGCTGAATGCTGTTGGCGCCATCACATCGCCACTAAACATCGGATATGGTGATGGTGATGGAGTTCAAGCATAAGTCCTGGGACTATGCAAAGCAAATGCAAATAAATAAAATGCTCATAATTGACGCAAATCAATCAAGCGGCAATAAAAATATAATACATCTCCACATAACCACCATCACCTTCATTGGGACTAGCAAAGCAACTACTCGTATGCAGAATAAAGCTAAAAACGATGGGTTCCTTTATTCATTAAGGTATGACTTGACTGCATACCTATCCAATGATGGTGATGACGACTAGTTACCTCTGTGACAGAGTGTCACATTAACATTCGTAATGCAAAATACGATTTATGCAACAAATGTCGTCTGTCTCAACGAGAAAGTAATGAAATTCATTTGAAAATTGCCAACTTCAAATTATATGCATAAGCGCGTGTCTGTGTGGCTGTGTTTAGATACAAATTGGTGCTTAAGATACATTTTTTTGTGATTTTTTGCTGTGTTATTTCGTGTTTTTTTCTTGTATTTCTACAGGCAAATCAACCGTGTCTTCCTGTCAGTGAGAGGTATCTACCGCACGACACACCATCCCCAGCTATTTCACTTTGGTGTTCAACAACGTTTTGCTTCTTCATCGCACCATCATCATCAATCACCTCTTGTGGAGTGGAGATATACCCCGGAGAAGACGTTACAGTCGAAGAAGAAAAAAAAAAAAAAGGAGAAGAGGAGACCAACCATGGTGTTGTACACCTATGCCACCATCACACATGACAAGTGAATGAATGTTTTGTGTCTGTTCCAAGCCAGGTTGATTGCCGCCGCCCGCCTGTTTGGCTGGTTTCAAGCCTGCCTGCATAGCGCCACACATAATTAACGTTTCACTCCTCTGCTGATGTACACATTGAATGCGGAGGAGGCTGGAGAGGGGAGCCGTGTATTACCTCCTCACTCAATTCGCACTCTCTTGCAAAAAAAATAAAAAAATATATCTAAGTGCACGTACGTACATCATCATCATGATTGTATCTATAATCATTGTCTGGCACTTGCCCCACAGTTTGAAATGCCACATTGCGCATCGTGTGTCGGTGGCGCGGCAGCGTCAATGTTAGTGGCGGCAGCGGCAGCGGCGGCGGCGTGAAGTGGCCGGCCGGCGTCTATAACATATTGTCGACTCGGATGATCGTCAAACTATCTGTCAATAGCAGTGATGATAATTAACAACTATTACTTGTGCCAATTTGCGCTGCGTCACTCTTGTTGTGCGAGCGAATGCATGTTTCAGATGGCGCGAGAGAGATCAAATTTCGCACATTTGAAATAAATTTTCAACCATTTATAAGTGATGAGGTGCTTTGAGAATGGCTCGTTATGGAGATGAGTTATTTAAAAAAAAAAAAAAAAAAAAAACAACGGTACCTTGCTGCTTGTGTGGTATAGAGAAAGTCTCTTTGGAACCTCGCTTTTACATATATGGAAATCTTTTGAAGTGTGTGTAGGGATCGTCACGGCCAAACTTAATAAATTTTGAACACAAAATGATTTTTCAAAAACATAGGTTCACAAGCTTTCGATCGAAAATGTGAGACACCTCGTGTCATGAGAGATTCATCTGAAGTAGTGCAATAAAGAAGAGGTGAGGGATGATGAAATCAGTAATTTCTCATCTTTTTTAAAAATATTTACCGTGGCGTAACGCTTGGCAGGTCAAGAGCCCGACCCATAGAATCCGTTGCGTCCGTTCGCTGCCGGATTCAACTGACAGCTCGATTAAATACACACGATCTTATGAGAAGTGATCCATAAGCATCGGATGCAACGGACGCAACGCAAAAAGTAGCCCAACTTTTAACTTTTGCGTCCGGCAGAACTGATGACATGCGCAGTCAAAACCAATTTGAAGTTTTCTCTTCACACCGCAACGGATTCTATGGGTCACCCGAATCCGTTGTGTCCGGTAAAACTCACTGCTGTCAGTTGAATCCGGCAGCGAACGGACGCAACGAATTCTATGGATTGGGCTCTTAAGCCTGTTACGTGGGAGTTCAAGATTCGAATCGAAAATCAAAATCTTTTTCCGAGGTTATCACTTTTCACAAGGTCTTGACAAATCTTCCTACACTAATTGAACTGTCTTGAAAGGTGCTTTTTCTCTTAGGTTACCACCGGGAAAGCGGCAATACATCAAAATTGGAACAAAATAGAAAACTAGGAGCTCTTATTCAGGGTCTCAAGATATTTGGATAAGAAAAAGCAAGGCGGCTGCCTTTCTTTCACTTTTCAACTCCAAAGATAAATGTTTTTCACCATCCGGATAAACATGAAAAAATTAGAGGATGAATACTTCGGCAGTCGCAATTTCGTACGAATGAATGATAAAAAGAAAGGGAAAAGCTCAGCAGGGCTACAAGATATGTGGATAAGAAAAAGCAAGTCTTTATTTCAGTTCACAACTCCACGGATAAATGTTTTCCACTATCCGAATAAACATGAAGAAATCAGATGATTAATACTTCGGCAGTCGCAATTTTGGGTGGATGAATGATAAAGAGAAAGGGAAAAGCTAAGCAGGGTTTCAAGAGTTATAGATAGAAAAAAACAAGTTGGCTGCTTTGTTTACCCACTTTTTTATTTCACGGATAAATATTTGTCAGTGTCCGGATAAATATAAGATACCTAACCATAAAGAACATCGGATAAGTATAAGCCATCTTAAAATAACAACACTCTGCGTCTACAGCTGAGAAGATTGAAGGAAGCCCGGATAAGGCAAGAAAGACTCTCCAGTTCGTCATCCACAAAAATATTTGAGAGAGATGAATAATAAGCTAACATTAAGGTCAAATGGTAACGGATAACGATTATCCATAAGCCTGGATATGCAAACTTCTAGCGTTTAGATAACATGAGCGTAATAAAAGTAAGTTCTACCACGTACATGTGTACCTACAAGTGCAAGGAAGATAAAAAACGAATTTCCCTACAAATTGTTATCTTTTATGATTGCACCTCTAATTTAAGCTCCCGGATAACAAGTCCAAAATGATGAAAATATTTACCTAACATACCGCAAAATGAATAAGCATTATTCAAACATTAGTAAGAAGATTTATGATTTTACCAAGCAAAAAATATACCTGTGTACCTAGTTTATATCTTAAACGTGCGTTTCGAACATCGAGCACATTCCTTCATCTAAATGAAGCTCAAAGTAAATGTGTCGCGTAGTTGACAGTCATATTGTCATTGAGAATAAAATATTCTTAGAAAATAACAACTACGCCAACAACAACAGAAAATGTTCAGCCATACACAAAATTCAACGTGTGCCCAGATGGTTTAAGTACACGCGCTCCAAATCTTAGTACATTTTTAGACGAATAATACCAATTACCTTGTACACAGATGCCGTCGTTCGTAGAGGTAATACTTTATTTTTAACAATTCAAATTGAAAAATATAAAAATGAAAAAATAATAAAAAAAAAAAAAAACCCAAACGTCGCCGTCGTCGGAGGCCAACACGAGTTCAATCAAGAGTGTCTAACGTTTGTTTGTCTGATTAGAATGTCATGCATAAATATTTGATGAAGCGGCAATGGCGGAAAAACACATCTAGGCTGCGCTCTCTGCTGACAAAATACGTAACACAATACGATGACATTATGAAAATACTAAACACCTGTTCATATTGTTTACTATCTTTATTCAACAAAATCATTCGCATGGATAACATGCGCGGTATGGTTTGTTGACGGTACATTTTTTTTTTTCTCTATTCAATTTTTCCATCACACACAGCGGGTGGTGGTGGTGATTCGAGTTATGGGGGGGTTATAATATTGCATTGAGATTAAAGCTGATGAGTGTGTACAGATGTGATTAAAAAACACCTTTAGGTGCGGAGCTGTGTAATTGACATAAATAAATCGCAATTGTTTTGCACGGCTGTGTGGTGTGTTTTGTTTAATGGATAAATTAAATTAAACAAATTTTTTTTTTTTTGCAACTGAGAGAAACTAAGTTAATTGAGAACAATAACGTGTGGACAAATACACAAACAAGGGTTTAGCTTGTTGTTTGGTTTAATGAGTATTTTCATTTTTGATGATAAGCAGCATTTGTTTTATTTCGAGGAGTGACGGCATCAAGGTAAGGCTCTATTATTAGAAAAATATATCAGAAAAAACTGAAGCAAAAAACACTTTTTTACCATCTCTATTCAATGAGAACCCAAAATGCCATTATTCACCTTTTCCGGATAAAGTGTCGTACTCGGGTCACGGGCGGATCACTGGGATGAAGAAGATAAGTGGAAGACCTCATGCTCATAACGCCGAAAAAGGAAGAAGAAGACCCGGATAAAGTGGATTAGACATACATATTCCTAGGTCGAGGTTGGGAGTTATCAAGTAAGCCTTGTACTTCATGATCGGAGTACTAGTCAAGTGGGAGAGCTATGATCCCTTCGAGATCACGATACCCGAAGTGAATAGGGCATATTCCTTCGTGGAGCTCAGAAGCTATCAAGCTGGTGGCTCACCGCATGAGCGGATCACTATTGTGAAGCAGTAAAATAGGAGAGCTGTGATCCCTTCGAGATCACGATGCTGAACGCCTGAAAAAGGAAGAAGAAGATTCAAATAACGCGTATAAGGCATATTTCATCGTCGTGCTCGGAATTTATCAAGTTAGCGGCTTTTCTCGTGTACTAGTGTGAAGCAATAAAGTGAAAGAGCAATGATCCTTTTGCGACCACGATAGTCATAATCAACGGCAAAAGGAAAAAGAAGAAGTAGAGGAAGTAAGAGAAGAAAAGGAAGAAGTAGAAGAAGAAGACTTTGGCAGTCATCAAAAAATCAGTGTTTCTAGAAAAACTGTCTTGCGTTTGTTCTTTCTCACTAATTTCCAACAGAGCTAATGCAACCAATTGGGATAAAAGCGGATAAGGTATGATGCTTCAACAAGCTTCATCAACAGAATCAAACAAATACACTTTGGGCATTTCTGTGCAGGTATTTTTTAATGATCTTTTTTGCCTTTTCCAGATAGCGGCGGATAACATCTGCTGCTTTGTAAAATATTCGAAGTTATTCAACTCAAGGCATTCAAATCGAAGGAGTTAGTCTGGATAATTCATATTTCTACACAGTTTCTTAAGTCTGCAACCTAGCTTATTCACCTTGTCTAGATTAAGGCCCATAACGTTTAATGATCCATAAAGCTTGGATCACTTGTATTTTTTGAGCTCATACGCCTTATCTAAATTAAGGCCAATAACACCTGATGATCCATAAGGTTTGGAATTCATTCAACGAAACCAAAGAAATTAGTTTGGGCCACACGCTGACCTATGAAGGATTTGCTTCTTTGGTCTTGTTTGCCTTATACGGAGAAAATGTGGAAAACAGCTTATCTTTGTTAAGTCTTCGAAGTTGGTTAATCGAAGACATAAAAGTCGTCGAACTAAGTCTGGCCAACGCACCTTCTATCGAGCTCATCCAGCTTCTCAAGGCAAAAGTAGATAACTCAGTAAAATTTGGAAACAAGTAGATATATCTAATTGGATAGGACGTAGAGAAATCAAAGGAAAAGGTAAATGTATTTTATTTCAATTCCTCGGTGTTCACTTGAAAATAAATAAAGCATGCTAAATTGCCAGCCTTACGTCAAGGATCTAACTGAAAGGAGATCCTTTTGTGAACTTTGTTTCCCTAAAAATATAATTAATTTCAATTGAAAAGCCGTGTATAAGCTGAATGTCCACTTTCATGTCACTTCGTTCCACAAATTGTAGTACAACGTACTTAAGTTGGACAGCATACAAGAAGAAGAAAAATAAATAAACAAACATTTTGCAACTATTTCTGTTTAAAAAAACAAATACCACACCATGTCACATCGCACCCACTCATTCCACGGTCAGAGATTTATCAATGAGAAATACAAAATACCTACCTCATCATCGAATTGAAACCACTACCTAGCCTTATGTAATTCAATTCATCGTTCCTCGGTCAGCGGTATTTCGTTCATTTACTCGTATTTTACGTCCCCATCCCCCTTGTTTGTTGTCCCACAATCAATTAAAATCCCATAAAACCAACCCAGCAGCACGAATAAATGCAAGCCGCCCACTTTGTACGACATCCAAAAACAATAAGGCAAAGTACACTTGCTCTCTCTATCGAAACAAACAACACAAAAAATATACAAAAATATTCCTTTGCTTGAACGACCACAATTTAGAACAAACCAACTATAGATCTCGATTCGAGTAAGAACTATGGCGCCTCAATTCAATTTTCTATTTCCGACAGAAAAAAGGAATATGTGACAAAAGACCTATACCTAACCCCCTCTACCACACAGCAAAAAAACCCCTAGCAGCAGATCACCCCTATTTTGAAAAACAAGCAAAATAGCCAGCGCCAAGTAACAGCTACTACTTCTAGAAAGTGTATTGGGGGTATTTTTATTTTCTCTGCTATCAAGCTTATGCATCTGAAATTCTCTTCTTATTTTCATGGCAAAAATAATAAATAGCATCTAGATTGATGCCAATAAACAAACAAATGGGTCAGCCAACAGGGTTAAGATTGTAATTTAACTGTCAACAGAAATAATACAAAAAAAGTACCTACAAAAACAAGAGCCAAAGGCGAAATAAAAAAGAAAAAAAAATTGGCACCCCATGGTAGAGGACCACCCACCCTCCTTTTCAATGATTCCAAGTCAGTCGATTGAAGAAATTTCAATGAAAATTGTGAATGGCAGCTCAGTGGTTGACGGACACGAGGTGCTTTTAGACGGACAGGTAAAGAAAGGTCCAAGGTTCATGTAGATTTCTCATATACGATACGATATCTCGTATGTATGTATCTCGTTTGACGGACTTCAATTGATAAGTGATTGCATCATATTCAAATAGTTGAGATAACTGTTTACTTGTTTTACAATGGAAGCAATGTTTTTCTTTTTCGAAAGTGATAACCTCTGATTTAATGACGCACTTTTCGGGTCATGAGGTTTCCGTGATATTCATTACTCCGAAAGATTTAATTGTAAAATATTTCCATGGGACCATTTCTTATCAACACAGCAGCCACAGCTCCAGCGTCCAGCCCCTGTCCGGCTGGTTGAAACCAATTATTATTTGAGAATAATTTGGTTTGGTTTTTGTATGGTGTCTGTGCCATGGCACGTGAACGGGATGGTGAATGGTTAGACATTGGGTGAACGGAAATGATAACAAGTTTAGTCACTTTTATACAAATTAATAATCTTTTTTTTCTGTGTTTGGCACAGACGGGCAGGAAGTTTGTTAAGAACTTTGCCAACTAAAACGAATACTTGTAAAATTTATTCACAGTCAACTGATAAGAAGTTGTGAAATTACAACTTAATCGGGGTTTGAAGAAGTGGCCATAGAAAAATTATAAATAAAATCAACAACTTGAATTTATGAAACAAAAAAGGTCCTCTGTTAATTGTGAATAATGTAAAAACTTACAAGTAATCGGTTCAGGATCATTCACAATAGACATGAACAGAACATTGTTTATTGTGGAAAAAATGATTTCCTTCCGAAACTAGACTTAACCAATAGAGTCCTTAACTAACGAAAAACCAACGAGGAGATCACTTTAGAATATTCACAATTATGCTTTGAAAAATTTTAATTCGTTTTGTCACAAATTCCACAAAACTACCAACTTTGAAATAATTCACAATCAAGAGAAAAAACTGGACTAGAAGGGATTCTATATTTTGTCAGAAAATCTACATGAGAAACTTAAGCGCTAAAGTGCCTAAAAAAGCTTGCCATTATTGGCTATTCACAATCAACAGACAATTTTTGTTGTAGGATTGCAAAATTCAAAAAAATAGCTCTGTTCTGTCTTCAAAACTCTTAAGCACTTGCTTTATAAAGCTTCAGCTTCGAAGAACTATCTTTCAATCCAACAAAGGCAAATAAATACAACAAATCATTCACAATGAACAAAAAACGAATATAAAGCATATGAAATAACTTCATTTTGATTTTCGTAAATGAATTAACAGAATTTTAAGTAATGAATTACTCAACTCATGCACAAATGTAAAATTACTGTCTTCAAATCATTCACTATAAGGAATCAATTGTTTTTTTTGCAAGCTTCTAAATCATTCACAATAAACAGATTACCAATACCTATGCCGGTAGTATGTAGATGCTTTTTATTTCGCTATCTTAACGAATAAAATGTAGACGAATAATGTAGAGTAGCTCGTTAACAAGATTCCAAAAAAACAGTGTGGAGTCATTCACAATAAGAAGGTAGTTCATAAAAGAATCCACTTCTTTCTTTTTCAGTGTTAAGAGCATCATGAGCTCGAAAGTTGACACTTTTCCTACTTATCTGTTTGACACTAGTGATCCGCCTGCGGAGTACACTACTCTGACCTCGGAAGACCTCCCACTTTTGAATTGTTCATAAAATAATAACAATAATATGTTGTTTTTCTTTTCCTCATAAAACAACAAGTTTCTTGGGAGCTTAACGATGAATAACAATTCAACTTGCTAATAACTTCGTTATCGTTAATAGGTCAACGCATTCACAATAACTTAAAACGCATAAACAGAAATAAACAAATAAAAATCAAAGTCTTACTACGAAAAAGTCACTACGTATGAATGATGACAGCATTTCTTAAAGTTTAGATACGCAAATTTTCTTCCGTCATCTTTTATGTGTATGGCATTGTCGTTTAAAAAGTCTAACATCGAACTTGTATCAAGTTCAATTGCACGAAACAAGCGATAATATTATGTTACACTTCCGCTTTTGTAGTTCTACTTGGTAAAGCATTGCCATGTTACCGGGGAGTTTTTTTTATTGAAAGAAGAGGCACGTACTACGACGGTCTACTACGCTTAAAACATGATAATGATCTCGTACGTTATGTAATATGAGTGAACTGCGAGTATGTTTGAAATTAAGAAATTAGTGTTAAAATTTTTAGTCGACGTGAAGAGCAAGTGTTATTTAGGTCGACACCGATAGTGCGATGGTCAGGTGAAATACTTTACTTAGGCCTAGGTAATTTTTAATCTCAAGACCTTTTATCGAGAACATTCAAGAACAGTAATATGAGCCAACATAGCAAACAAACAACGATGAGTTAAAAAAGAACTGCCATCCCGGCTGATATTATTTTTTGGTAGTGAGGAATGGAAGGGGAGGTTGAAAGAATAAATTAGTGCTCTTCTCTAAGATTAATGTTTCCAATGAACTTGCAATTTTCCCTATCTAATCTGCGCGTAATTTCCAAACAATCGTCTACCAATTGCAATAGGTTATGTATAGATCTATCAAGATTCTTTAAATACTGTGGCGCCTCTGCTCTTAATGATGCAGATACGAATACACACAAACAATCTATGGCGACCGTAGAGGGTACTTTTAATATCAAGTAATCTACACAACACTGTAGGAGCAGCAGTCGCGGTATACCTCAATTGGATCTTATGTATGACAATCAAGATCCAACAAATGGTTGACAATTAAATGCGCCAACAGTAGCCGCAGCTTCAGCACACCACATACAGCGTACACACAATCATCATCGTCATTTCTTACAGAAAAAAAAATTTAAAAAATAGTACAAAAATAAAAATTGAGTAGCGCCGCGCGGCTTATATTGAAGGCAAGCTCCAAAGTCTGTAAGGCGAGTTACATAAACAACAGCGCCACACTGTGCTCTGCTGATCACTATATCAATGTACGACTTAAAAAGGTGTACGTCAAACTTGTACAGAGTAAATAAATGAAATAGACTGGCTATTTTTTTTTTTTTTACCTTTTATCCTACCCATCTGCAGTATGGGAGGTGGTGCTGCCGAGATGTGCCTTGGTACATTCAAAACATACAACGAAAGAGCAAGAGCTACTTCATACCTAGATACTTTATTGTTTAAACAGATGTCAATTAAAGTTGACTACCGTGGGCAAGGTAAGGAGTATCACCAAAGCTACCCGTCGCTCTTATTATAGATAGACGACGACAACAACGCCTGGCATAGCTCTGTCATTTAACAGCTCATCAAAACCAAACAACCATCAGACCAGGGCTGTGCTGCTGCCAATAATGGAGATGGAGATGGAAACTGGTGTTGTAGAAAGATAACCAATCACATAGAGTGGCCTAGCATGGAAACGACGGGTTAACTTTAATGTGCTGCAACTTGTGCTCTCTGTAGTTGATGGGGGGATAGAAGAAAAAGATATTATCTCTTTTGGCAAAGCGTGCACACACACGCACACATGGAAACGGACAGCGGCGACGACATATCCATAAAACCCAACTTATCCCAGAACAACATGTGAAAATGGCGATGAGTATACATCGAAGAAGGACACCCTTCTGTCCTCTTAGCCTTGTAAGGACTTTGCTTTAACCCTTCCAACACCGTGCGTCGCGTCATCGTCGTCGTCGGTCTACAGTCAGAGCCATTTTTGGTCTACTAACTATGGCTCCAGTTGTTCTCTCCGTTGTGTGATTCTTCCAGCCTGTGCCTGGATGATGATGACGAAGAAGACAATGACGACCGACTCTTTGCTGCTTCTGAAGTTATGGATTGCCAATTGGAGTTCACAGTGGATAAACGAATAACCACTTAGAGGTTTAAAGATTAGTCCACCAGTAGTTGGTCGGGCATTCTCGCTCATATGTAACTAAATGTTGGGAAGAATACTTCGAGCAATGTGCAGAACTTTTAAAGCTGCGCTGCGAATCGACAAGTTCTCAAAACTCTTATAGATAAGCAATACGAACAGGGTGACATTGCAGCTCTAATGAAGGGACAAAGAATGAAGATACGACAATTTTCTATACATTTCAGATCCAAAGGAAGACCCAACAACTGCCATGAAAAGCACTTTCTCAATTAGCCGTTCGCAGTCGGCCTAAAATGTTAGGCCCTTGCAACGCGTTCGGCCACAAAGTTGCCCAAGCTTTGTAGCGCCACCTTATTTATTTATTTTATTATTCAAATACAAGTTAATAGGACCAGAAAGTTTTCACTGAAACAGATAAACCACCAAATGTTTTAAATTCTCAATTTTAAGATACAGGCTGCCTTGACACATCTCATTCTCAAAATACACCTACTTTCCACTGGCAAACCTCAACTCATTTCATTTTACTTCAAATCCAATACACGTCCCCGTGGAAATTCGATATCAAAACAATAAAAACCAAAACAAAGAACACCACAAAATCCACCATACGGAATAGCACAAAGATGCAGAGTCATCTTGTTGATGATGCAGTAGTTCGTTTCGTATCTTCAGTGTTCACAGAGATGAAACTAGCAAGCCCATCTGGAAAAAGAAGAGACAAGGGGGACATTTTTGCGTGAATTGGTGTCGTATTGGCATCCAACATAACCATCCCAGGGCAACTATCAGCAGCATCATCATCAGAGCCATATATACCAAGCCCAGCCGGGGATTGTACACCATCAGTGGCTGTGGCGGCTGGGAAATTGGGGAGTATTGGTTTGGCGCCATCTGTTCCATATAAAAGTCAATGGATGGAAGTTTTATGTTTATTGTCGAGTCAAGAGAAGTAAAGAGTGAGAGAGAAAGAGGGTTAGAGTGTGAGTCCTTTATAACTTTTATTTTTTTTTTTTTACTGTTTTCTGTGTTAAAAAATTTTATTTCCCTTTTTTGTTGGGATTCTTCTGTGTGTGACTGTGCGCGATGTGTTGTTTTCGGTTTCAACCGAGAGTGGGATTTGAGGGAATAGAGATGTACTCAAGAGATATCGTGTGGCGCGCTAAGAACCACACAGTTGTTGGTTAACTGGCTGCTGGCCCTCTGTATGCTGTGTGGGATGCGATGTTGGATACGATGCTGCGATGACAACGACCGACCGACCAACCGACGCGACGGGAGAAAACCAGCTGAGGAATTGCCACTTGGTTAAAAAGGGATTTACATAGTCTACCATTCCTCACAAAAAAAAAAAAAAACACACGCACACCCCAAGAGTGGAGCGAATAGATCTTCTTTATCGCCTTTTGCTTGGCGGAAAAGGAGCAAACAACACTAAACCAAAAAAAAAAAAAAAATACAAAGACATCCTTTTTGGTCGCCAGTTTTATTGATTTCATGTTTTTTTTTCCTCTTTTCCCATAGCAACTCGCATATAGCAAAGTAAGTATCTTTGTATGTAGCGCTGTTCATTTTTATTGGTCTTTTATTTTTAATGTGCGGCACGGAGTAAAATCTGTGCTTGGGCCACTTCACCAGATGGAGAGTAGTGGCTTAGCTGTATGGATAAACATATAGCACACCCTCCATCCACACAGTTTGGATGCGTTTATCTTTTGGTACACATCTTCTGCATGCCCGACGTGCTTGACATCGAGAACATATTGGCCCACGATAATGGGTTCATGCGGCCTCTGTTTCTTTTTTTTTTCTCCCTCTCTCTCTCCCTGTCTCTCTTACCCCACCCTATGGAGTGTAGTTTATGTTTTTTTTTTCTGATTTCATATCTGTAAGGGATTTTTGGGGAAAATACCCACTTGGGAGAGTTTTATGTTTATGGACTGAGAAACTATGTGAAGAGTGGTTGGTTGGAGGTTTACTGTAGAGTGGTTGGGATCTGTTTTTTTTTCCTGTTCTTATATTTTCACAATTTCAGCGATGTTTCACTTGAAGAGTTAAAGGATTTTTAGTTGGCTAATGAAAAGCTTAGCTAATCACCGCCGTGATAATATTTAATCTGATTGAGATTGATTTAGGCTTGTGCTTTGTTTAGACTTGTCACTCTTTAAGGATTGACATAATCTCAAGTAATTAGACAGTGACAAGCGGAAGATGTTAGTATTTTAATGAAGATATTAGTCTTAAATGACACAATTTTTGGAACATAGGCTTTGAAAAGATATTGGGATTTGGTACAGTAATCACATACTTAACACCACTTCATTGGTGGAAGCTCAATTTTTTACAATGGGAGTAATATAATTTTTATGATTAGTTTTGGATTGAAGACGATAGTTCTATGAAAACTTGGTCCTTCGAGTCGGATTTTTTCTTATTATTTATTTAGGAATTTTATAGAAGAACTTAGCCATCGAATGTTTGTAGAATAAATCAACACTGTATACACGATTTGACACATGGAAGGCCATTCGACTGAAATAATTTTGTAAACAGTTGGTCCTCCGAGCCGGATAAACCAAGCCAATTCCAAACAAAATAACAAGTTTGTTATATTTTGCTGAAAAGGGGAATTTCGGTCCAACGCAGCGGCTCGTTAGTGAACAAGATAAAGATTCTACAGTTCGAAGATTAGAACGGACTAATCATTCGATGGAGACGGTATCCTACAATGAGCTAGGAGCTTAGAACCATCACAGCACATAAACTGATAGTTGAATGAAACCAGAGTCCACCTAAATCGAACCATTAGGGACGTAATTGAAGTTGTCACAAGTCGAACTGAAAACCTGGTAGCTAAGCATCAAACAAGCATCACTTCACGCTGATCCACTTGTCCTTTAAATAATAAGCCAGCTGGTTGTGAATTTTACTGATCGTTTGTCTAGTTTCTCAGAAAGCTCAGCCAAAACATGCATTTGCGAATCTACCAGAGAGCATTGAATAAAACAACCTCGAATATAATCAAATCATTGAACAAAACCATCTCGTATGTAATCAAAATCAAGAAACAGGACGATCCGCCCCTCGGTTTCTTTGGAGAAGTCTTCATTTCCGGAAAAGGAATTTTCTACTTAAAAAGTTGTCGAATAATAGCAAGATTGCATCTTATCCTTAGAATCTTTATAACCCTTATATCCAATTCGGAGATTCAAATAATTTTCTCTGAAAAGATGCAAGTCAACCTTATATAGATGTCTACAGTTCTCATAGAAAGAAAATATAGAAAAGAAACTGGAAAAATCTTTTCTTAAGAATACAACTCTCGCAATATCGTAATGACTAATCCATTTGAATTTTATGGAGTGCTAATGGGACTTTTTTTCACTAACACTTGTTGTTGCTACTGTGTTTTGGGCATGAATGGGAAATACACTACCGAAGTACTCGATTGGGCTAAAGAAGGAGATGGGGGAGGTAGATTTTCTTCGAATTGCACTCCTCTTCATTTTGCACGAATAATAAAATGAAACAACTTCAAAGGCGACCAACGAATTTCAATGAAATTTTTTGAGAAGCAAGGAGATATTGGATAGAGAACACTGTGCGTAGTAATGCACTCATTCCGCCGATTTTCATCAGTATTTTCCTTCTAATCTGTGTGTTTTTGTTTTCTTACATTATTTTTCTTTTCTGATTTTATTGTGTTTATTCGCGCGCACACCCTCTTATTCAATTGAAAAATTTCAATGATTTTTTTTTTTCCTTCTTATTTTGATTATTTTATTTTTCTGCTGAATCAGCAGCTGGCAGATGATGCTGCTGCTATTGCTATTGCTACTGCTGCTGGTTTAGTTGATGGGTGGGAGAGATGTTTTGTAAACAGGAGAAAACAATCTTTCCATATTGCGCGAATATGGGGGATGGATGTTTTAATGAGCGACAGCAACTTAACTCACCCGGCGACCGTTATTGCCACCCTCGAAACGAAATGAGATTTTAAAAAGAAAAATGTTGCCTGTGCAGACATCTGTTACCGCAGACAGGTTTTTTTCCTCCTTTTATTTCTATTTTGAAGAGAGTGGTGTGTAGGTGTATGTGATACATTGTGTTCAAAAGACCATTTACAGTGGTGATGGAAAGTATTGACTTTATTGGTTTTTTTTTTGTCAAAAGCTCTGAACTAATACTGTAGTTGGTATTTACCTCGTAAGAATAATATTAGTGTGGGGAAGACTAGAAAATAAGCCAAGATTTTTCTACAAGGACCAAGGAGGTCGAATCTTTTGTAAGGATTTATATTTTCGGATACATGCCGATTTCTTAGTACAAAAGCTTTGTATACGATTGCGAGCTACTCATTGAAGTGAAACTTTTTTTGTGATTTTAATATTCGATGGAACACAAAAGCAGAACCTAAAACAGACAAACATTTTCATTAACAGAATTTTCTCTGGAAGAGAATGAGATAGAATAATGGTTTACAATTGAAAAGTTGACAGCTCTTCGTATAATCTTCGTCTCTTCTTTGTTAGGTTTTTCCCAGTTTCTTGTGAAGATAACAAGTGGAACGAACTGCCTCCGCTTCACCACAAACACTTTTTTTAATTCCAATCGTTTTAATTATTGACACGTGACGTAACGTAGTACTATGACACAAAACTATACGTTACCTATATTACGTTCTGTTACGTTCCGTATGTTGCGTTATGTCATATTTCGTGGCAGTTCTGCTTCACACCAGATAGATCCAGTAAAACATGAAATCTGAATTGGATGAGAGGGACAATTATCGATTAACTTTATGCTCAACCAAAAATCCAATTGAAAGAACTTCCACAGTCTTCTTGGTGGCAAAACTGAAAAGTAAAGCGAAGCAAATTTCAAAGCCATAACCTTGTCATTGGTCTCGACACAGAAAATAATCTATTTTAACTTAAGTTAGAATCGATAGTCGGAAATAACAAAAAATATAAGAAGATGAAAACCAAGACTATTTTCTTCAACACCACTGTGTTTCTAATTTATGGCCTCCCCCTAACGACTAACAACGACTAAGAACCAACTCACAATGGTTGCTGATTAATTTGGCTTTAAAATTACATCCCTTCAACAGTTACTCTTGGCAATGACTTCTTTTGTCATGTGTTCCATGTTTTTTTTTTGTACACTGTCATAATTTATTTCATCTCATTTACCCAAACGCGACTGTCAATCTGGAAAATGATGGAAAATCCCTTGCAAAAAGGTCTGGCAAAACGGATTCATCATTACAAACGAAGAAGGCACTTACTAGCAGCATGTGGCGACCCAAGAACCAACCTGCATTTATGGTTCAAGTGACACATGTCGGACATACCATCCAAAGATTACAATGTTCTTGCTCATTTTTACTTTCCATCCCCTAAATAAAAATAGAACATTGTCTTTTTTTTCTCGTGGAACTTCTAAACCAATTTTTTTACTGCTTCTGACTTGTTCATAGTTTGTTCATTATTTTGCCTAATGGTGCTGACATGACTTTGGGAAATCAAATCGCAAGTAGTTCGTTCATTGGGCGCCATTTAGACGTTACCTAATGTTTCGAATTTCCTTTCCGTGTTAAATCGATTACATTGTTGTATATAACTGACCCCCAAGCAATGTGGTGCTAAAACCAATAAATCGGTTCACTTCACACTCGCTTCAGAACAAACAAAACCAATAAACAAAAATAATGACGAGTCCCGATTAAATTTCGCTTACCACTTAAATTTAAAACAATTCGAACTCCACACAAACCCTAATAGCTATCCGATGTACCTACAATGAATTTCATATGCGCATATTTTTGCTGCCCTCCAAAAAACACAAAACCACGACAGAAAAAAACAAAATCGTTGGGTTCGCCGTAGTTTTGTAGTCTTCGTTTGCAAGTGGAACTTTTTAGCTTATTAAGGAATTTGTTGTTGTTTTATTGAGTGTATATCACCATTGCTCCTAGTATTGACCAATTATTTAAATGATATTCGGCCGAAAGTGAACAACCAAACAACAACAAAAAAAAAAGGCCGAATTCGATTGGGAGCCAACTAAAGTTTAAGTGTTAGTCTCACACTTCTTTGGGGTTGTATTTGTTGTTGTTATATTGGTGGAACAGTTTTTGAATGTGCAGGTAAGGAAAAAAACAGGTGTGTCAATAAATTACGAAACATGATCCTAATTTTTGTGTTTGCTTTTTGTGGTAGGTATGCTCATTCGCCGATAAATAGGTTATAGGTTTTGTATTTTTTTCTTTTTTTTCTGACTGTCGGTACTTCGTCTATGGAAACCGAATATAATATGCTGTGGGTATATCGATTGTACGAGTGGACATAAAATATGTAGACGTTAATATGTAGAAAGAAGTTTCCAGTCGAATGTGCGTATGCAGCAGGTTTTGCATTGATTGATATCGTATCATATTATAGTAGGGTAGAATCAATCCTACTCAGATGTTTGTTTGATAGATTTGTCATTGATTTTGTGTACATACTTCGGGTAGGGTCTTTTTTTTTTGGATCAATATAACTTCGCCGAGTGACCCAAAAATAAAGCTTTATGAGAGTACTTAAATTTAATGTGATTATTTGCGTATTTTGATATTTATGTTTTCTAAAGCCTAAGTTTTTATGTATTTTCCTATCCAATTAGCTAGAAAACAAACATAAAATCAACGTTATACCACCTATTTCGAATGCTAAAACAACACTATAGACACATACAGAGTTTCAAGGAACTATTTAGTGTGAGAGGAAGCATTTTGGGAAGACCACATGGCGGTAATATATCAATATGCGATACTTTAATGTGTGTTTTTTCTTTTTTGAAAATTATTGTTTATTAATTGGATTGAACTTGTGTGATTAAAAGAATTCCATTTGATCTAAGTCAGGTTAATAGGCCACAGCTGTGGGATGTGGGAATTGATTTTGAAAGGCTTGTTTGTATAGGCAATGAGCAGTTTTACGATTCATATAAATATGTATGTTTAACGAGAGTCTTACATATATTTTCTAATAATAAAAGCTTTAGTTTTTCTTTATTGAATTTTATGGGTAGTTGTATAAGAGAGTTTATAATTCTAAGGCTTTTCAAATTGAGAACCTTCGTCATTAGGTTGTGCAATGTGGAATATGATATACTGCGTGCGGCCAAGGAAGACTCATTCGAAAGAAATGGATTAGCTTTCAATATTTGAAAAAGAGGAACTCATTCGATCTGAGATGGAAAAGAGTACAGAAGAACCTGTCAAAGGTCTATGAACATGGAAACTGTGTTACTGAAGTAGTAGACATAGAAACAGCTGAACACATTTTATGTGAATGCCCTGCCTTAGCTAGATCCAGGCTTAAAATATTCAATAAAGGGTTCCCCTGTCCCCTTGATATCAGAAACACCTCTTCCTCGAAGATTCTTAGGTTCTTACATGACCTCAGCTTCGAATGAACAAACCTATACACTACGTGTAATTAAACCTAAGGGAACAGCACAAAAGATCTTTCAGGTCGACGTGCTTGTAAAGGTAATTGTCACCTTCACCCTATAAATTAAAAAAAAAAAAAAAAAAAAAAAATACTGAAGTAGTGCTGAAAGAAGAACTGTGATTGGAAGTTTTGATAAAGAACAAGTACTTCAACTCTGAACTCTTGAGGAAAAGACACTTTACGGGACAGAATTAAAATTCTCATTTGTTTAGAGATTGAAGGAAGTACAGATGTCTCCAGAACCTTGCCCTTGCAGTAAGAAGTCCTTTGCCTTGTGACTTGTGGGTTTTGCCTACATTTATTCGCAATCATGGAATGCGTTTGTGTAACCCACTCTGCGAATAGGAGACCTCGAGTCTACCTGAACCGAATATAGGAAGCTCCTACAGTCAAAACGGCTAAAAAGTGTCGTGAGACAAGTAGAACTATCAACTAAACAGTTTCATTCAGTCACTGAGTGTGTAGAACAATCTTTTGGAAAATGGTGTGCCTAAAGGGTTTATTCTTTCTCCTACATTGTTTACTTTCAATACAATTTCTTAAGAAGTAAAGCAAGTAAAGAAAATGTTGAGTGTGTTCAATTGTCACTTTCTTTATAGATAAACTAGCGTTTGTTAACGTAAACTGAGTGCTTTAATGTTGACTTGAAAGGATAGGAAGTTGTAGCTTCGAGGGCGACCGTGGTGCTGTGGTAGAGTGTTCAGAAGATAGGCCGGACGTGTGAGTTCGTATGTCGCTCTAATAACGTTTCAGCCCCCCAGTTTCATCTGAAGCTATGTCTGAAATTACAACCACCTACTACACCATAAAAAAGGGAAGACTGCGCTAACCTGGTAGGACAATGGACCGGCAATTAGGTTTAAGTGCTCCAGATTAGCATGTAAGCCTCCTCTTTTTAATTAAAAACAAGTTTGGCTATACTATGTATAATATTGTGTACTTTTAGAGGCTATGTTCGAGTAACACTAGAACAAGAGGCCCAGGTCTCAGATGGGTAATTGGCCTCCTTCGTTAAATGCAATGTTACAAATCTATTCAAAGACCCGAATACGCGACATAAATTCCTAAGCGTCAATTTTGTGTCAAATTACGTAGACTTAAGAACTGTATTCGTTGGAGCAAGAAGTGTTCTCAGAGTAGACGAATTTTGAGTGTAAGAGCTTTGAGAGCAGGAATTTTCAACACTTGCTCTAACTCAGTCTGCGTCTTGACTACTGAACTTTTATCTTATAGGGTGCTCGGGCTCGCTGTTCAATGAAAGCTGAACAATAAGTGAAATTCCTCTTGACTACCTTTTCGGTGTTACGAGCATCTCGAACGGATCAACAGCTCTAATACGTTTCTGCTTCACACTAGTGATCCGCCTATGAGGTGCGCCGCGTTGGCCGCGATGACCTCAGAAAGTTGGATCCTAATCTGACTACGCTTTAATCCAATTATTTGAGAAATCAGTGCCATTTTCTGGGCAAGAAGCTAGATGCTACACAACTACTTAGCGATCAAGAGCACCTCTTAAAGTCTTAGACTTGGTGGTTGGATAGAACGAATTGTGATCGGAAACTGGTACAAAAAAGCCGTCGGACAAACTAAACGTTAAGTAGGAAAAAGATGTTTGATGAATCTATTGAGACACTTCATTTTTTAAACTGAAGACACCTTTAACAAAAGATAGTTTTAGATGAGGTTAGAACCTAAATGAAGCGCACTTATTTGAAACACCTGATCAATTTCAATTACTATGAGCACTACCTCACATTCTTAAGAGAATAAGATTCAAGTTACAAGGCTTAGTTACAGAACCTTGAACATATCAGCTTTTTCAGTAGATTGCCTGCAGAGTGCTCCTATTGCTGCATCTGTTCGAAATCAGTAGTCATTATTCCCTAGTAGGCACTTTGTTCGTTCTCAAACATTTCCACAAAAACAAAACAACTCTAACTCCACACAAAGCATTGCAATTTTAAATAAGACCGCGCATAAGGCGCCACTTAGCTACTATTTTAACAGTCACATTCAGAAACCCCTACTTTCCGCTTGTCATATCCTTCGAATGATTATTTCATTGCAAGGAATTAAATTCTTCTTTTAACACTTTCTTTGTACATCACACTAAGCATCAGAAGTTGAAACTCTAATATGGAAAACTTTCCTATTGCGACTTAAAATATCCGCCGTCATAATTACAGTTCAACAAACCTTTAAAAAAATATGAATACAATCAAAACTGAACTCACCTTTCATCATGATAGCTGTCAGTTCCGATGCATTGAGCTGCATACACATGCTGTCCGAGTTTGCCATTATAGTCCTTTCTAGCCGGTGCGGTGTATTTGTTTTCTTATCCACAAAATAGAATCGTTTTATATCACAAATCTGTTGTTTTATAATCCCAAAAATCGGTTATATATTTCAGAAAAAGTTAAAAAATAATAGTAACGATGATAATCCCACAGAATTCGTTGGTTGTCCGTTAATAGACTGAGTTGAATTCAAATAAATTGAAGTCTTCACTTGTATAGAGCACTGTTTACATAAAACTTGAATATTTATTTGCATGCAAAATCAACACAATTTAGCATTATTCCTTTTTTTTCGTATTTGTGTAATTTAAACAATTTATTTTTTCCTTCACTTTAAAAACACAACATTTTTTGCTTGAGTAGATTTGAAATAGAATTTTTCATTCATTCAAAAGACGCGGCTGTTTATCTTCACTTATACTTTTTTATAGATTCTCGCGAAATGAGTTCTACACCTGTTCGCGTTTGGCAGGTAGGCAGATTGATTGGTTGGAAAAATATAAATTCCTTTAAAATAAATTTCCAATAAAAATGGTTTCCACTCACAGTGCGTAACTATTTTTTGTTGTTTTTATAATTTTTTTTAATTTTATCAACGTCGTCGGTTGTTTATTTATTTTTTTTGTTTTACTTGTGGTTTCGCAAGACACACGTTGTTACACTTGAAAAGTGTTATCAGTTTGTTTTTTTTTTCGCTTCTTGTTTTTCTTTAAGAGCTCACGTCCGTCATCTAACAAAGTCGCAATATGACTGAACTGAATGAAAAGAACGGATAGGTAGTGGGAATGTTCACGATGTTTCAACAGCAGCCATCTATTTTCCGAGCCGAGCGCCAGCCCCTAAACCGAATCAGTCTGAATTGTTGTCTGATATTTTGTTCAACCTGTTCAACTGTTCAAGGCAAGAAAGGGCGCTAGCGCTTCGGGAAAGATACTTTGCGATTGCAACGAGACGAGAGACTCATCGGATGGTTGTATAAAAATATCTCAGTTGAGAGCAAACATGTTGTGTTCGATTGAATTGATGAATGGATGAGCTGCGTGTTTTATCGCATGGGAGTTGCTTACTATTAATTTGGCTTTGGCATATGACTAGATGGCTAGTAAAATGTAGATGTATGTTGATAACAGTATGTGTGTAGTGTATAGTATCTGGGGATTGTGTCTGATGTTAGTTGGGTTTTGTTGTTGTTTTTGTTAGTAGAATGGCGTGGTATTTGGATAGTGGCGCTCTGTTGTGTTGTGTCTTGTGTGATTATCGCGATACGGCGAGGGTGACGACGACGACGAGCGAAGACGCCTGGTGCTGCTGCTGTTGTTGCATATCGCGGAAAATGTGAGCCGGCGCACTTTGCACTTCTCTGGTGTGCGATACATGAGAAATGAGAATGTACGATGTTGTGATGACTTAAATGAGTTTTATGCGCCGCGCCATGCGGGGTTGCCACTTTCGTTAAGAGGTCATGCTTTTGATGCTGAATTGAACATCGCGTTGGGACACATATAATGGATTTTTTGCTATAATCAATCTGTTTGAGGATGAGGACTCGTTCCTCAAAAGTGAATCCCCAAAGCATTAATTTTTTATTGCGAAATTTAGCCATGTGATTTTAAATATTTTTCCAGTTGCACATTCTTCACAATGGTCGATCAGAAATATTTACAAAAAATACTTTATACCTACGTAGAATTTGTCATTTGCTCCTAAAGTTGAATGAAATGAGTTGAAATCGAAGCTGCAATTTCAAGCTCCTGTTTTTCTAGGTACACTAAATAACCACACAAAGTTTGAAGCTGTTTTTCACTATTCAACTATTCAATACTTCATCAATCGGTTTCAAATAGCTGCAACAGAATTGTTAAAGAGTCTGGGTGTAAGAATGTATTAGAAAAATTAACATATCTAAGAACTTGTTGTTCTCAAGTCGACCAGAGAAGAACTATTTTTCAAGCGACTCGATCACCGATCAAACACACAAAATGAGTGCAGATATAAATAAAGATCGGTTCGATTCACACGAAGCCCAAATTGAAGTTCGGCCTCGAAAGGCATTCGCTGAAACATAGTGTGGGTCAACTAGGTTTACTATTGAAGAATCTAAATGAAATATTTGGCTTTTGTGTGCTTAATGTGAACGGACTACTATTTGCTGTTCAATAAAACTTGACTCCAGCTGAAAAAGACAAATCTTCACATTAGCATAGGCGGCATTTTCCCATCACATCCACTCCACCCTCCGCTTACTCAATGATTGATGTCGTCTCATACATTAACTTACTATTAATTATAAACGCCAGATATTTAAACTTTTCACACTAGGCAGGCACATTTTTATCGAAGAAAATGTCTGGAAGATGTATGATTTTATCAAAAAGCGGGCAAAACAAATACTCAGTCTTTTTTGAACTATAGTGGTACCGTTTGACTTCCAAAACTTTTACCCATACCTACTTTAAGTGTTTCTTGCAGGGATGTAGGACTTTAGTATTCTGTACTTTATCTTACAGCGAGTAAGTCTGAATTTCACCCATATTAAATCTCGAGGTTGCCGATCGAATGCTTTTTTGAAGTCAACCAGCATCGAGTGTTACCTTACTTACCTGGGACAAACCCGCTCAACGATCTTCAAAGCGTGGGTCATCAACTTTATCTAAAAGTAGCTATTGCAACATTCTGCATCACCCTTTCCTTTGTACGTTGGAAGAAGGTAGCTCTCCCTCCCATGCTTAGGCACACTACACCCTATAAGCTTGGAGATGAGAATACTGAGTCATCTCATCCACCCGATGTCTCCCATCGTATTCCAAAACACATTTGGTATCCGTCCTCGTCCATCACCTTAGCCTTATTTGGAGTTCTCAAATCTTAACTGCCTGAGTAACTTTTTCGATTGTGATCCTTCCGCAAAGTTTGGTTGGGTTCCATAAAAATGATCTTGAAAAAAATGTTCTTTAATAGGTAATCAAATCATAGTCAGCCACAAAAAACTATCGATCGAATCTCCTAAGCATTTCTCCTCTTTAGGAATCAATTTTTAAGACGCCTTCAAGTTGTTTGGTCGCATTTCTTGAATAGCTCGGTTTGCATTTGCATTTAGGGTTAATCATAATCATGCCTATTATGGAATTCGCAGGATTTTACTCCCGGGGAGTTGACAGGATTCGCGGTAAATTCGTATTCACCTTATTTGCTATTAGTGAATTCGACGAATGAGCTGTATTATCAATACCAAAACTACCTTATTGCTTTTCACTGCTGCTCAGCTGCTATCATTTTTATGTCAACAAAACGAAAAAATTCATTTAAATTGATATTCAAACAAATCTGAAACTAAAATAAAGTTAATTCAGTTTTACGTATACAAATAAGTAAAAGTGATATATGGATTTATAATGGATTCAATTGCATATTACTTTGATGTAAGGGAAAACTCATCGAGATATACTCGTATGGAATTACGCTACCAAAACAAAAGTATTTTCGATGTTTCGGATGAGCTGTAAGTATATTCATATTTCTTCCTTACTTGCTGAGCCGCGACTCCTAAATGTATGAGAGGAGAGTTAAAAATGCATCTAGGATAACTTTAGATCACGTCTGAAGGGGTCGTGGTTTGGCCAGGGCTTTATAGGCTTAAGACATTTTTCATGAAAACGATTTGTGTTGACAAAAATAGTCCTTTTTTTCATTTTAAGTTTTATCAAAAAACTACGAGGGCTAAAAACCCAACTAGGATAACTTTAGATCACGTCTGTAGGGGTCGTAGTTTAGCCAGGAGAGCGAAAAATGTTTATAGGCTTAAGACATTTTTCATGAAAGAGTTATGTATCTAGCTTTTTTGGTTATTGAATTTGGTATCTTTTTAACTTTTTTTTTTTATTTTTCGTTCTTAGTTTTGTTAAGCATTATAGGCTTAATAAGCCTGCTTTGAAATATGTTCTAAGAGAGCTGAAGAGAACAATACCTCAAACAGTAAGGTCATCATCCTTACGACCTGAGGTTAAGTTGGCAGCTTGCTGCAGGTTCCTTGCTGAAGGGGGTTATCAACACGGAGTGGGACAAGATTTCAACATATGTATGGCTCAGAGCACATTTTCAGTTGTTCTCGCTGAAGTTCTTGGAATCTTGGAGGAACATTTAGTTCCGAAATGGATCAATTTACAGATGACAGATGATGAGAAACGAGACGCTAGGGCGTACTTTTACAGAAAATCTAAGATTCCTGGCGTGGTTATGTGTATTGATGGCACACACATAAAAATGATAAAACCGTCTGGTGACAATGCCCACCTCTTCTTAAATCGGAAAGCATTTTTTAGCCTCAATGCCATGGTGGTAAAATCAATTATAAATCATTTATTTAATGTGGTGGTTATTTATCTTTGTCTTTTTTTTAGATATGTGACCACATGCAAAAAATTCGTTACATTGACGCCAGATATCCGGGCTCTAGCCACGATTCCTTTGTATGGGTAAATAGTGAAGCATTCTTGTACTTTAAAAGTCAATATGATAATGGAGACAGAAATACACGTTTGCTTGGTAATTAAATTTTTTTTTGAAAAACATTTTATTGAAAAACTTACCCTTGAATTTATTTTAGGAGATTCTGGGTACCATTTATCGCCTTGGCTGATAACCCCTTTCAGAAGCGCTGGTGTGAACACCGACAAGAGTAGGTTTAATAAAAGCCATAGCAGTGGAAGAAACGTTGTGGAAAGAACTTTTGGAGTCTGGAAAAATTGGTGTCGATGCTGTCTGGGTGCTCGACAGCTCCACTACTCACCACAAAAATGTGTGCAGATAATAAACGTTGCAGCAGCTCTACACAACGTAAGAATTCATTTTAAAGTAAACGATGATGCCATACTCGATTTGAATGAGGAAGATGAAGAAGAGGAAGAAGATGATGCCTTGAGTGAGGAACAAACGACGGATCGAGTCTATCTTCAGGAAGCCAATCAATTGAGAAATTCATTTTTATCGAATTTTTAGTTTTCCATAAATATTTTTTATTTATATGTAGGTAAATATACATCACATTATTAACAAAAAAATACAGTCTTTGTTTTTCTTCTTGTAGAAAATTTAAAACTAAAAAACAAAACAGCATTAAAAACGAAAAGAAAAAACTGAACTTCTTTTTATCTTAGTGAGAATTCAGAAAACTTAAAACTAAATCACAAAATAAAATTGACTTCGTGTCAGCACCAATAAAATTTAAAAAAAAATTCAGAAAGCTTAAGACTAATGTACTTAAAACTAAAACACAAAATGCAAATGGGTTCGTGTACGCACAAATAACATTTAAAAAAATTAAATTGAAAATTCAGATGCTGCTCTATTTGTATCTATTTGAACTAAAATAAGCTCTAATGCTTTATTTTGTCTTTTAGTCTCCTCAACGAGTGACTCCAAAATTTCATTTCGCTTTTCTTCCCGTTTTTCCAACCGCTCTAAGGTAACGCTCAGTTTCAAAACATTTTTGTTAATATCCTTAGACTGCTCTTGCATGTTGTTGAAATGCTTATTTTGCAAAGCAATTTGTTCCTTGAGCAGCTGAATCTGGGTAGATTTGACTGAGCGCTTTTTTGGAGATTCCGCGTACAAATTTTCTACATTTTCTTCTTCGCTGACAAGAAACCACTCATTGTTGACTGATGAGTCCAGCAGATTGGAAGATGAAGCTTGAGAGCAGGAAGGTTGAGAACTGGAGGGTTGCGAACAGGATGGTTGAGACACGATAGAGTTTGGAACCATTTTTCTTTTCTTCGGCAACCCACATGGTCGTGTTCCCATCACACCTTCTATTGAAGCTTCCATGCACACAAGCTTACAAACTTCTTCTTCCAGTTCTGTAATAGCTTGTGTATCTGGGGCCCCACCACCCGTTTGATTTTGTGACTTTTTATTAAGCACAATTTTTTTTTTAATGGACGATTTAAAGTCCGTCCAAACATATGTACATTCAAATAAAAAACTCATTAAATTTCAAACAAGTCATATTTTTTTCAACATACCTTTCTCCATTCGGAAATCTCCTTAAATGGTGGACCCATGCTATTTAAAGATGTTTGCAGCCTTTCCCAAAATTCTTGTTGCTGCTCCGGAGACTTTTTTGTCAGGTTTCTGGCAATATCGGGCTCACTTTTCATTAGTTCTACCATTTCCCGGAATTGTTCCCTATTTGTGGTTCGTTTTCTTAAAAAGAAGTAAAATATAAGTAAATAAGTACTTGAAGATTCCTTATCGTAAATTTTAACTTACATTTTTGCACTTTCCATATTTTGTTTGTTGTTTTCAAATAAAAAGTTGTCTTCTGGAATTGGATTCGCTACAAAAATGGCGCGAATGCGAAATAGAAAAAATTATATGGAGTGCGAATGGTCTGCGAATTCAGTAATACCAAATAAGTTGAACAGAAACGTCGGTAGTGCAGGTTTTGTTACCGACATTCGTTCAACTTCCATTCGTCGAATTCCATAATAGCAAAATTTTCGCGAATGGTTGAAACTCACACTTAATAGCATTCGCCGGATTCTATAATAGGGGTGAATATTTTTTCCATCTCCCGATACATACCTTTGGTGCTCTTTGTTTTTAGTTGAGCTCACTTTTTCTTCGTTTCTTTCTTGAAGTTTTGTTATTCCATTTCGAGACGACCATTTTCATCTCCATGATTTAAGAGGCACTTTGGCCATTTATTGGCGAATCATTCTCTTGTTTATATAGTTTTATCTTCTCAACTGCTTTCTTGTTTATCTCAACATGCTCGTCATCGTTCCTCGCTTAAATTAAATCCATATACGTTTTCAAAAATTTTTCTCTCACCGTTATCAGCATATTTTTATTACTCACTATCATTTTTAATTGTTTTATTTAAGTTCTCTTGTCGTTTTTTTTTTAATAATGAAAAACTTCGTTTAGTTATGTATTTGGATTTTCAAGAATGAGTATACAGTAGGTTTTGCGGAACCCGATGAAATGTGCAAATTTTCAAACAACCTTGAAACCCCAACGACGCGATAGTCTGACATTAACGGCTGTCATAAACAAACTAAATGTCGCAGCTTGTTAAATTTTTGACAAGAGTCAACTGGTAGATGCCTGTTGGCGGGAGCAGTGTTGCCATTTCAATTAAGAGGCGGGAAATTCAAAAAGTCACGGACTTATTGATCCGCCCTCGTAAGTATACTAAGCTACAGTGCCTTTAGAAAAGTGATAGATGCTCACAGTCGATTGTTTTCGAGGTAAAAGTAAAAAACTGCCGACAAATACAAATAAGAGTATTTAAACTTCTTCAATTTCATTCAATATATTAAAATTTATTATGTTGCAAAAAATGACTATATTACTGTCAAATATGTACATACCTGTATTCACAGCCTTACACAAGAGGCAGGTCTTCATAAAAAAGCCTCTAGCAGATGCACTAACCACCTGAAAAAAAAAGAAGAAGAAAATTAAAATGAGGGTACTAAAATGAGTTAGATTTGTTTAAATATGACTATACATATAAAAAATACATTTTCCTCTGCGTCCCTAAACATTCCTCTCAGTTTCATAGAACATTTTTATTTGGATCTTAGAAAAGAATGCCTTCCACTTATTAATCACTCGACTTCCTTATAGAATCACCTTGAACTTGATTGCTCCCCGTAATCGTGATCAGTTCCGTTTCCTTATAATGACACAATGTCATAAATTAAAGACCATGACCCAAAATGGTTTGCACTCAAATCTATAAATTATATGTGTGTTCCATGCACCTGTTAACACAAAACATACACCAAACAACGTTTTCTAATTTAATACTTTCAAAACACCATGCGCACATCGAAATTGTAAACACATAGCTATCCCAAAAAGAAATGAAACAAAATCGACCCGATTTCATGGAACTTAATAGAAATCGATATGCTATTACAAAACACACATGTACTCAGACTGACAGACATCCTGTGTTTCCCGAGCATATGTAAACAGAGGATGTTTATGCAATCTGTCCGAGTCTTAAACACAACCCGCGCCCAAAACTCATATTTTGTATTCCCATATCTGGTGTTAACTGCCGAAAACAAGCTGCACACCGATCGCCCCCTTTTTAAACCTCATCATCATCATTAACATCCGAATCATCTTCGTTCAGATGTGAGAAAAGATTCTGTCGGTTAAAATAAAAAATCCGCATTTATATCGTGTACCTGGAACTGCTTAATCAATTTTGTAAGTCTTTTTTGGGGATATCTATAAATTTTTTTTCCTGATCGAGCCAAATGTCTGTTTCAAAAATTAATGTCAATGAGGTCAGGTCATAAAGACGTGATCGTCTACCTGACTGGCATGGCGGCTCTAATCTATGCCGGGTGTCTTTAGGCTATTTCGCGGTCTTCCTTCCCAAAGAACCCACATTTAACCAAACTAATTCACGAATTTCTTGGATTTTCCAAGAGTTAGAAACAAGAACAAAAAAAATACCCAGACGGTCTTCAATGATCTCTCGCATTCTGGCCTCCTTTTTCTTCATCGGCACAGGTACAGGTAAATAATAGGGAGGGACATGGAAGCACCTGTTTTTGTGTGCTGGAAAGTAACCTTGCGATCGGTTGTATTTGTATCTCTTTGCTGTTTGTGTTGCACGATTCAGGTGCAACAATTCGAGTAAGAACGCTAATAGACAGATGTTTCTCCATTATACAAAAAAAAAAAAAAAAAAGAGCGGAGCCACCGCGTCTCAGGTAAAGAGGTTGTGAAATTTATTAGACAGAAGGAAATAAACGTGTGTAATAAACGATTTCATTTTGATTGTGTTATTGAGCGTTCAAATCTTGGCTTCGACAAGCGAGAAGCGACATGCTCTTTTGGTGGGAATTTATAGCGTTAACGGGCGCAGTGGACACAGTGGTGAGCCTTATATTGAGTGGATTTGTATTTTGAATTTATTGACAGTTGAACTGATTTCGATTCTGGATAAGAAGGTTGTCCACTGATGGTTAGTGGCCATAAATAGTGCCTAGTCGGGACTCGGGAGGTCTCTTAGAAATATAAAAACAATCAGTTCGTTATTAATTCAGTGTTTTAATTAATTAATATGGATCAAGAAGTGTTTTGGAAATTCTGAAAAAGAAATGTGAAAATTGTTAAGTTACTCAGGATTTTTAAAAATGGGAAAAGTTTCTTTTTACTTATCCAGTAAAATTCTCAAATCGAAAGAAGGAAGGTCTTTCTCCTTTATTTTCAAAAAGTATGATATCCGATAGTCGAGTTGAGCGCTGTTAGTGGTTAGATGGGGACCGTCTGCAACAAACATTGGGTGCTGTCGTCATTTGTTAGTAATTGTTGTGTTGTGTCTCTTGTGGATCTTTTTTTTCTTTCTTAGCACTACTAGCAATGAAATCGGAAAGGAATCACAGGTGTTCCTTTTGTTTGCATCATACTACCCGAGGGGTATACCGCCGAAGTTTGAAAGCGTCGATTTTGAAATCGTCCACGACACACTTTCATGAACACTGAAGAATTATTTCAGGAAAAGCAGTTAATTTCACATGTTAAATAACTTCACAAAAAGGCCATGGAAAAAATCGTTTAGAAAAGAACACTTGCTCAACTTGCTTAACGCTTGAAATTTAGTTCATTTTAAATATTTCTGAAACAACGCAAATTAGAAGACATTTTTTAGAACATCAAAAACCCGCTTTATCGATTATTTGATCGGAATCGGGGAAAAAATTGTAGGTCCCTTCCATTCTTCACAAGGTACTGTTGTGGGAAATGTGTTAGGCACAACAGAGTGGGGAGCTCCCTATTTATTTTAAAGCCTGTAGGGAGTTTTCTGGTCTGTAACGCGGAATTTCGAGGATCCAGTCCCAAAAACATTAAATTGTTTTCCCAAGAATATCGCCTTTATCAAAGAAATTGTAAGTCCTCCAAGGGCAATCACAATGCCTTCTGATGGTTGAAGCGGAGGGTTGACAGTATGTTGCAACAAGAGTGAATCAGGGCTGCTCGCAAGGTTCTACCTCCTCTTCTGTGGTGTATTCAGGCTGACTCTACACTTGAAATGCTCGATGGATCTAACGTAAATACTCAAGCAATTACGAACACCACGATGTTGCCGTGCTCGTTGTTTGATCCAACCTCCAAGCTGTTTATTCCAGAGCACAGGCTTCGTTGAACATGATTTACAACTGGTGTGCTAGAAACCATCTCTCCGTCGATTTCCCGATCTCTTCACGCAACACAGAAAATCGACTTGTTTGTTTGTTTCCCCTTCTCAAATGAAGTCAAACATCTTGGAGTAATCCGAGATAACAATCTTTTGGGTCTAACTTACTTACTTTGGTGGGTATTACAGTTCGGGGTGAACCTGAGCCTCAACCAACATCTTCCAATACTGACTTCGACTGCGATCTTCTGGATCAAGCGGCTATGATAAGACCAATCATCTCCTATGCTTCAAATGTGACAGAATAGGCTCTCAAGCGAATACGTTATTGCCAAATTTCAAAAAAACAACATGTCTCATGTCATGCACTGGAGCCTTCTCCATCACAGTGAGGGCTGCTGTCAATGCTCTGCTGGATCTTTTTAGGGCATATTCTTTGAAGTGCTCTCAAAACCATTTCTCGTTTCCAAAGAAGTGGTAGTTGGCACAATTCAAACTGAAGCTTTGAAGATTTCACAAGATTCGTTTCTTTTGACTCACGTCTAGTGGACATGGCATCCGATACAGCTATCCCAAAGCTCAAACAACTGCCAAAATAAACGGTCAACTCTATCCTGAGTGGGACAGGTTCACTCTTAAATCTGAACCGGGTAAGGGCTGTTATCGAATCTTCACGGATGGTTCCAGAATCGATAAAAGGTCTGGCACTGGTGCTGTTGTGGAGAACAATGACTAAGGCTTAATGCTTCGTTAAGCACATACGCCTCCGTGACCCATCCTAACTAAAAGGCTATAAGCCAAATAACGAAGAATGGCTGTATGGGAAGAAGTATTTGTGTCTGCAGCGACACCAAAGCTGAGCTTAAGGTTTTACTCAATCCTCTTACTAGTTCGAAAGCTATCAAGGAATGCAAGACCTCTCTGAATGCAGTTGCAATAATAAATTCATTGACCGGTGAACTTGCAAGGCAAAGGATATCAAGCAGCTATCTCAGGACCTTAACGAGCGCTTGGTCTGTCGAAGTTTTCAGTGAGAGCTTTAATCAACGATTGAATCTTTAAAGAGCACCAATGGTACTCCACACTCTGTGAATGCTGTGGAGATATTGACGACATTGTGGTGCACTTATTCTGTGAATTCCTTTCTTTTCTCGAATCATCTCAAGTTGGTAGCCTAAGCACTGTGTAAGGCTTGTTGGAGATGAAAGAATTTTTGAACTGAAAGAACCTTACGACAGGCCTCTCGAGAAGATCCTAGAATATTCTGAATTCAGTTGCGACGTTCCTTGGTCGAAGCTCGAAGATTGATTATCTTTTAGCTTCCTAGTGGTTTTTCTTTTTTATTTTTTCTCTTCATTTCTAGTGGTTTGTCGTTGAATTCTTTTTCAAACTCTTACGCAAAAACCTAAAAAAAAAAAACAGACACCACCGCACCGCAAACAAAGTTTTATAAGGGATGAAAAGATCGGTCTTCGTCAAATCCAAACTCAATTTAAGTAAGAAAGTAAAAAATATCGAGGACAACGACCTGGACACGATTATAATTGGAATTCCACCTCGGATCCGACGAGTTAACCTTAACCTAACAAAGAAACCTAACAATTTTACCTTGGCAATCTCACCTTCATCGAAGGCTTATTTAAGGCTTGGTCTATTTGTGACTTCTTTGCCGTAATTTTATTCACTCAGCAGAGACTGAACTAAAATAAACCGAATTCTCAAATTTCAGAACCCAACAGTTTTCAAGTCTTATTATTAAAACTAATCTTTCTACCACAGGTTTTCAGAGTAGTAAATAGTAAAGATGTACTTCTACTCCAATTTGCTTAGATTCAAAGCTACCCACCCACTTTTGCTAGCTAATCCAGTCGTTGTGAATCAATTAACATTCCCACTTCTGGCTCATTAGCAAGTCTGAAAAGCGGTTATTAAAACTAGCCCAGCGACCACGAGTACAACTCCGAATTCCAAAGTTCCCTCACCATGCAAAACAGTATCTCACAGTCCGATAGAAAACTAAATCAAAATGAAAAAAAAATTATCGAAATTGGCACAGAATGTGTCACCGAACAAGACACTCAATTATTTATTTATTCCAATCAAATCAGTCGATATCGATATCACAATCAATTCATTATTCCGCCCCCACACACCTGACGATGCTGATAATGATGATGATGATGATGATGATGATGCTGCCAGTGTGCAAAACACTCTCCCCCAATCCATTGAGCCTGAAGAGGACACCTGGTATTTCCAGCACTTTAGCAAATTTACTGCTGCTCTTTTGTTTATGGGTTGGTCTATAGATCTGGTATATGCGCCACCTGAGAGGCATCTCAACCCGGATAGAAGATAGACTCGTCAGACGAGCCCCGGCTATCCAGTCAAAGTTATTCGACCGATGTGTTGTCGTCGTCGTGGTCGTCGGTCTTCATGGTCAAATGTATTAAAACTGAGATAAAAATCTGCAATAAATAAACATTAAAGTTTGCAGCTTGTAGGAGTTCCAGCTCACACCTTGAGCGTGCCGTGCCGTTGGCAATGGTCAAGCTCATGGACAACCAACGACAACGACAACGACAACGCCGACATCGATGTCCGACAACAGGACTGGTCCAAGATGACCAACGAACCATCGACCAACGGATGGATTAATAGATAGATAGTGGATCTGGTAGAATTTCTGACTGTGATCCACCCACCCACTCAAACATCAGACACCAGGCACAAAGATATCTTTCATTCTCCGGCCAAACTGGTTCTGTTAATGATGATGAATCAATGATTCCGTTGACTAGACAAATATCCTGATGCAACACAACTACATGCTTTTAGAATTTTCATCTCTCAGTCGTCGCAATCCTACTCCACTGCAATCCCACTGGATTCTATTAATCCTTAGCCTGCAGAGAAGGGCGAATCTATGGCACGTAATAAATTATTAGTTCATACGTAGGTATACAAAGCACATTCCACATTCCCGATGCCTGTTGGTGATGCTTCGGCAGAGACGGCGCAAAGTAAGTAAGCATAGATGAAGGCAATAGTTATCTCCTTGAGTTTCCCGGCGGCGATGGCGTCAACTGGAGATGATCATCTGTATGCCACCACCGGTAGACAGTGGGGCAGATGCATTATCAATTAGGTTTGAATAGAAAATAAGTCGTTCAATCAACACATTGAGAAGATAAAGGGGTAGTGTGCTGACGGCTTCTATGTAGCTGTACCTACCTGTCGAGTATTGTATCATGGGATTTTCTTAGCTGTTGATGAATTCTTTCCAGCTGGTGAGATCTATTTGACCTGTCCTTCTCATTTCAGAGATTTGGCGTTTTACAAAAATCCTTTCCTTATGTGAAACTTTCTGAGTTGAGGGATAATTTTTGGTAGGGACTGCCGAAGGACGAAGGTAGAATATCCTGAAACATTACTTGTAATGTGGTCAATGGTGGTTGCAAAAATGTTCCACGCTTTTCTGGCCCTTGTACCAATTGTGGGCGCCACTGTCTTTCCGATCAGGGCAAAAGTGCTCTTCTGTAGAACAACACCAACACAGCATATTAGTACATCGCTCCATCAGCAGTACCCATCCGTCTGTTGGTCTGTCGTATCAAATGATGCACTGGGCGACTAGGAATTTATCGCTGGCGGTGGATACTGCCCATTTGCACGTAGGTTGGATTCGGCGGCTGATTCTGTTTGGCAAGCTGACAGAATCCACCTCCGCACAGCCTCGTTGTGTCTGAAGTTGTTGTTGTTGTCATCATCGTAATCCCTTTCAATTGAATTTATCAAATGAGGGATTTTACAACGCATGCACTTTGCACATGCAAAAACACATCATATACACAACACACACACTCACACTCACACACTACACCACACAAGGCATCAGCAGCAGTAACAACTAAGTCGGGGCAACACAGCAGCGACAACAGCATCAGTAGATTAACTCCTTGGACCTCCATGCCTTACCACACCACAAACGATGACCCACCTTATACCTCGCCCTCATCTTCTCATCTCCGTCTATAGATGGTAGTGCATCTGTGAGATGGCATTTTTCTACAAGCGTAAGCTTATCCCAGATGATGATGAAGCTAGTGCGTGTTGTGCAGAAGTACCTTTTACAACTGGAAAGTGATAGAGAGGGAGTGGAATGTATACCATTCGCGGCAGCAGCAGCAGCAGCAAGCGGTGCCCATGCAATTCGATGGGTGGATGTGCCATGGTTGTGGGTAAATATGACACAACTGGCGCCTGTTTTCGACGTTGCCGTCGTCATGGTTGTCCTGCGTAGGATGTGGATGCGTCTAATATTGGCTGGATGCCCTCGAGTGTCACAGTCGCATACCATGGACATGAGCATGTAGATGGAGTGGGTTCGTGCGGTTAGCAAGTCGCAGCGCGCCCTCCAGCGCACCTCATCTCTTGTTCGTATAGATTCGTTTCTAGCTGGTCAGGCCATAGAGGAGTAATCCATGTGCCAGATGTAGGTACAGTTGAGAGAGTATAGATATTATGCAGAAGTGGTACTCTGGTGTTGGCGGTTAAACACGAATTCAGTGAAGGACGACCGAGGATGGCGTCGTCGCAGAAATTGTTGTTTTTCTTTTCTTTGTTGTTTTTGTGCGATTTTTATGTGTTCGCAGTCGTTGCCAATTGGCACACAGAGCGAGGTTGTAACTCATTTGGAATGGGAGGGGGGGGGATTGTTCGGGGAAGATAACGAGAATTTGGAGAGTACTTCAGGGATGTCAGATGTCGATGCATCTGTGTAGACGAGTTGTATAGGGAAATTAGCATAGAAGGTTGAATGAGTCACTTATTTTTTTGTAGGTTTTTTTTCGAAGGAAATGTGGGAGTGAGAAGGTGTACAGATGAAACTTCCTTTACTGTGGACTGTGGTTAAAAAAGGAAGGGCATCGGTTTTCTAAGCGAAGCATTTACTTTTACTTCAAAAAAGATTATTTCGCTTTTATTTTCAAATTTATTTTCTGATCATCAAAATAAGTTTTCGAAGTTACTGTGAAAATGCCTCCGTTAGGTTAGGATTGTGGAAATGTACCTACTAACTTACAACGTGCCACTCAGGGTTTTCGAAGGCATTCGTTTGCGAAATAGTAAATTTTACGCTGCAATAACATCGCAGTTTTAGAAATTGTGATACAGAATTTAAATGTGACAGAAATATGGAAACAAGAAACACTTTTCCAAGGCAATTAAAAGTTCTAAACAGAAGAGGTCTAAGATATCTGCCTTTAAGTACGCCAGAGCTATTAATGAAAAGTGAGAGGGAGTTTTAAGTGATGGCTAATTATTGGCAAAGAAGTTTTTAAGTTTGCAATGTGAAGCAGTAAACAGCATGAGCCTAACTCTAAATCGGAATGATGACATTGTCAAATATTCTATAACAATTTTCGAAAGGTCACAACTTCTTCCTTGTAACTTTCTCTGCTCATCAAAGAAAAAAGATTTTCTCTCGAGTGTCGCCTTTCGTGAGAGGCTCGCAAGTCCTCCGAGAGTTATTACAAACTGCCATGAAAAATGTTTTCTTAATTAGCCTTTCGGAATCAGGGATTTTATTTATTATCCCATCTGATACATCTGCGCTGATAGATTGTGTGCGACTAAACATGACAAAAAAATTCTACTTGCTTTTTTTTACAAATCGCACTCGATTGTTCCTAGAAAACCCTCATAGTGAAATGGGAGATTATACAAAACTGGGATTTCTCTCTCCGTGATTTAGTATCAGTTTCGAGAAAGAACTTCGGATCCACAGCTACTATCTAAAGGAGACTTCTAAGGCTAGAGCTATACAAAGGACCACGATTCTTTGATAGTTATAATCGAGACAACTCCAAATTCACTCCATGTGCCATTGACCTAGAATTTCTATCAAAACGGGACACTCGTACCAACCGAACCAAGCCTTCCATATTTTCACCAGCCTGGTCATGGACCTTGTGACATACGACTTCTGTTCGAACGATATTTCTGAGTCTGGGATCTCCGAAAACTGCGATGCGTTCATTGTGCCAACAGAAATCACTTCAGTTCCTGGGTCCTGTTAATGCTGATGGAATGAGATTCTGAAGCTATTATAGCCAATGAACCCAGTGGCTTCACGACAGAGTCTACCCTGGCCGGCAGAAATTACCCTGTACGACAGAGACTACCCTGGCCCTTCGGACTTAGGACTACGTTCTACCAAACAAACTAAGCCGTCCATGCCTTTACCTTTCTGATAGTGGATCTTGAGATATAGACCGAGACTTCAGACACCGACATTGTCGAGTACCCCGGTGTACCAACCGAGCCTTCACTTGGAATCACCTCTCCTCTGACTCTAGAGATTTGGAGCTTGTGTCCAAACGAGACTTTTGAGGCGAGCATTGTCTAGAAAATCGGAGCTTTTAACAATAGAGACTTTCTTGACATTTTTGACCTAGGACTTCGGACCAAACAAAACTTCTGGGACTGGCACTGCCAAACAGGTTGTTTTAAGCAGAATTACGCACCGATTGCAGTTTAGATTTTAGGAAACTGTAAAATGAAAAAGATTTGAAACTAAGAAATGATCAAAAAACATCTCTATACTACCTAGTTTTCTACTTCTTTCCTTTCGATTAGACCCTGGAGACATATGAGTCTACCTCAGCACTCACCGCTGGAAAACTATCATAGGCAGACTGTTTACATTCTTGCACTCTTAGTTTTTCTACGTCACTAAGATTATTTATCTTTTTTCTTTGCATTCTATTTTCAATCACACTGTATGCATTTGGTAACTTTTCTGCTGTCAGCAATAAAACAGTTATTTGTCTTTGGGATAAAATTGTATTTTTTCGTTCGTGCATTATCAGCAATAATATCATTTAATTTGTATTGTTTTCATTCACACCTTTTTTATGTTCATTACTTGTCAGCAATAATTCTTTAATGTTCAATTCAGTAACGTCATTTGATATTCGAAACTATAAATTATTTTCTTTTGTTTTTGTTTTCTTATGCACATTTGTAAATATGTAGAGTAAGCAATTTTTAGGTATAAATATTAAGTCAATCAGAAATAAAGCATGATTTTGAAATAACCAACCAAGACTTTTACACGAACCTTCAAGTGAGTCTGCTTGAAACCTCTTCATTATCATCTCAAGGTGTTATAGTGTTGCACTGTAACCACCCTTGCTAATCATAGTGATACACTGTGATCTAGCCTACATCATTCGGTAGAAGCACCGATTGAACATTTGGTGACCCCGACGTGATTATTGCTTCCCTCACCAGCAGTAAGAAGCAATTTTCGCTACCAAACGCGTTGCCAAGGCTATAACATTGGCATTTTAATTGAACGTATCTTAAAGCGTTGCCAGGGCTAAAACACTGGCAAGACTGCAACATTGAAACCTGCTCAATTCATTGAACTCATTGAAGACTAAAACTTCAGAGAGAGATCCAGAGACGACGCGACGATCCAAAAATTTAAACTATGGAGGATGAACTGGATATCTACACAAAGGGTGCCAGGCAGAAGGTCATCACCGATGAATTGCTGCGTTTGCAATCCAACATTGCAAAGGACGGATCGGAAAGGAAAACAGCAGAATATGCAAGGAAGCGGTTGGTGTTGATTGAAGATCTTTGGAGTGAGTTCGAAAAGAATCACAATGACATCGAGGAGGGGGGAAAACACGATACACCATACTTCCAGGGCGACACAGCTGGGAAGGTCAAGCAACTCTACCAATCGCTAACACAATACCTTCTGTCCGTGATGAAGGCTGGGACATCGGAAAAACAAGCTGAAAAGGAATCAGCAAAGGAAAACGTGATGAGGGCTGGGACATCGGAAGGACAAGCTGAAAAGGTATTCGCAAGGGAACATTGTGAAGCTACTTCTCATTCGCTAACCTCAACACCGAACCAGGACATCGACACAACAAAGGTCTTTCGAAGGCAAAGGGCAATCCTGCAGTCATTGAAGCGATTGCTGGAAAACATAGAGGAGAGCGCGGAAGAGTATTCAAGCACGTGTTGCCGCCTAAAGATCGACCAAACAAAAGGCGTCTGGTCACAGATGGAGGAGGTTCATCAAAAAATTGCTGAGCTCCTAGAAGACCCAGAGAATGCAGGTTATGACATCGAAGAGTACTTCGCATTCGAGGACAGAGTCCAGAAAAATCTCCTCATGTTGTCAACCAAACTTGAAGGAGGCCGTCCTGATTCCCATCAAGCTGACACATTGAGGCAAACGGCAAAATTACCTAAAATAACCTTGCCAAGGTTTGACGGAAACTACCTGACCTGGAGGCAATACTGCGACTTGTTTACCGAATTGGTCCACAATCAAAAAATAGCCGATTGCCAAAAGTTGTTTTACCTAAAAACAACTCTGGAAGGTGAAGCAGAAAAACTGATACGCCACTTCCCCACCTCAGACGCCAACTACCACGCTGCTTGGAAGGTAGTTACTGAGCGGTTCGAAAACCCTCGGCTACTTGTTTCAGCACTTATCAATAAATTAATGGCGCAACCAACTTGTCATCAGGAAACAGCAAATCAAATAAAGGCATTGCACGACACTACAGTCGAATGCCTGCTGGGTCTTAAAAACCTAAAAATTGACATAGCAAACTGGGACCCACTCGTAATGAGTATTCTGATGAAAAAATTGGATCGGAATACTCTAACCCTTTGGGAGCAGTCCCTAAAACAGCCCAAGGAATTGCAGCCTTTGGATATATTTTTGAAGTTTTTGGAAACAAGGTTCCAGTCACTCGAAGCAATTGGAGGCAAGAGCAGCAAAAGAGACGAAGAAGAAAGAAGACGAGTCCATGGCTTCAAGGTGACAAGTTCTATAACCACCCAGAAGAAGGATTGCACATTGTGTAAGGCTCCACATCAATTATATGCGTGCCGTGCCTTCCTTGATCTAACACCATCGAACAGATTAAGTCACGTAAGAAACAACAAATTGTGTGTAAATTGTTTGAAGGATGGTCATACCTCCTATGATTGTCGTCACGGAAGCTGCTCAAAATGCTCAAAAAAACACAATACGTTGGTACATTTAACAAAGAGGGAGCTGCCGAACTCTAATAACCACAGTATTGGGCAACCAATTCAAGAATCCACCAACAAAAACACAACACTAGCAGCTGCAGGAATAAACAAGAAGGAGAGTTATGTATTTCTCAGCACAGTCATCGTGAACTTAGAGGGACAAGACGGTTCAACCATCAACTGCCGTGCGGTGTTGGACTCTGGGTCACAGATAAGTATCATCACAGAAAGAATGATACGAAGGCTTAAGATACCACTGTCCTTCAAGCCTATGATCATCCAAGGTGTCGGAAGCTGCAAAAGAGGTGCCCAGAAAAGGGCAAACATTAGTCTTAGGTCTAAAACTACCGATTTTACCGCCAGGCTTGAGGCCATAGTTTTGCCTCAAATCATATCACCTCAGCCAACACAAGCGTTCGATGTTTCAACGTGGAAAATTCCAGGAAATGTCAAACTAGCAGACTCTCAATTTAATAAGCCTGACCACATTGATCTCCTTATAGGAGCCGAGTTGTTCCATCAATTACTCTGCGTTGGGCAGATTAAACTTGGAAGCAATCTACCACTTCTACAAAACACATTATTGGGGTGGATAGTGACCGGAAGGGTGAAGGCTGGGTCAACAACAACTACAACATGTGGAATATTCGCTGAAGAATCTTCTCTCGAAAATGCAATTACCAAGTTCTGGCAAACCGAAGAACTCCCGTGCTCCAACTCAAAGCGAACCATCGCAGAAGAGAAATGTGAAGAATATTTCAATCAGTCAACATCAAGAAATACGAGCGGAAGATTCATTGTCAGCTTACCCTTCGCTGACGATCCAACTAAATTAGGGTCATCAAGGGACATAGCTCTCAATCGATTTCATGCCTTGGAGCGCAGGCTGAACCGTCATCCAGAATTACAGAAACAGTACACTGAATTTATGAACGAGTACATCCAGCTGGGGCACATGACGGAAATAGATTTCAAAACAGTGTCTACACCACACTACTTCTTGCCTCATCATTGTGTTCTTAAACCAGACAGTAGCAGCACAAAACTAAGAGTGGTATTTGACGCCTCTGCAAAGACATCATCTAATACTTCGTTAAATGACATCTTGTATGCCGGACCAACAATCCAAGATGACCTGTTTACGATTCTATTACGTTATAGATTGCCCCGATTTGTAATCAAGGCTGACATTCAAAAGATGTATCGCCAAATTCTCGTACGTGAAGAAGACCTACACTTCCAACTTATATGGTGGCGCTCCCATCAGAATCAACCAATCAAATGTTATAAGCTTCAAACTGTCACATATGGAACTACGTCAGCTCCTTATCTTGCGACAAGGTGCCTCCAAGCATTGGCTAAAGAATACAATACGAAGTACCCCCTAGGCTCACAAGTATTGCAGAAGGACTTCTATGTTGATGACGTCATGACAGGGGCTGATAGCATGATCGAAGCAAAGGAAATTCAGACTCAATTGTCAGCATTGCTGCGCGAGGGAGGGTTCCAGTTAAAAAAATGGTGCTCCAACAAACAACAATTGCTCGCAAACGTCCCATTAGAAGACCAAGAGATTTCACTCAGCGACGATCGTAACGAAAGCAGTGTCAAAACCCTTGGGTTAATGTGGCGACCAAAATCCGACATATTTTGCATTAAAACAAATTATCGAACATCAAAAAGATTTACCAAAAGATCTGTGGCCTCAGATATAGCACGTCTTTTTGACCCTCTCGGCATAGTCGCTCCAGTGGTAGTTGTCGCAAAACTTTTCCTCCAAGAATTGTGGGAGCTTAAATACGACTGGGATGCTGCCTTACCAGAAGAAATGCACACCAGATGGGATAAATACTACAAAGGTCTCCGAGAACTAGATACATTCCAAATTCCTAGACACGTCTTCAGTCATCACATTCCATCATCAGTGCAAATCCATACATTTGCAGACGCATCAGAAAGGGCCTACGGAGCTGCTGTATTCATCAGATCCCTCAATAAAGAAGGTACAGTCATAGTGCGGCTGTTATGCTCAAAATCTCGAGTCGCACCAACTACCAAAACAGCATCAGGTATGAGATCAATGACAATACCTCGTCTAGAATTGTGTGCGGCACTGTTAGCTGCCGAACTATCACAACGAGTAAAGGGAGACCTAAACTTGGGCAATACTAGTAGCTTTCTGTGGTCTGACTCTCAAATTGTATTGAGTTGGATCAATTCAAGTGCAGACTCCTTTCAGACTTTTGTTGGACGTCGAGTGGCCAAGATCCAATCACACACGAGCGCTGATAATTGGAGATATGTAAGATCATCAGAAAATCCGGCAGATGTCTTATCAAGAGGCATATCCCCAGAAAAATTGCAGGATCATACATTATGGAAATTTGGTCCTCGGTTTTTACATGGTTCAGAAGCAATTTGGCCACCACCATTTAAAAACAGTAAAACGTGGTCAGATGAAAGGAAGAACGCTGCCTTGGTAACCAGTAAAGTTGACACTCAAAAACACGATATTTTCGAAGGAATCAGACATTCCAATTCCTTCCCTAAGCTCAAGACAATAATGGCATACTGCTTTCGATTTACAAGTCTCGTCAAGTCAGGTAAATTAAAGGAGTCGCTAAATTCAGTGAGGCAGAACCAAAAAAGGAACAAATCTGCATGGCCAATAACAACTTCAGAACTAGAGACTTCCTTGCAATTCCTCGTCAAGGAAATTCAATTCCACGGCTTTTATAAAGACATTTGTTTCCTCAAGGCAAATAAGGAGCTGGAAAAGGATAGTCCACTGAAGGGCCTAGCTGTATTTTTAGACGCGGACGATATTCTACGTGTTGGAGGTAGACTTCAAGAGTCATCATTATCTTACGATAGCAAGCATCCGATCCTGTTACCATATTCACATCCATACGTTGAAATGATCATGACAGACTTGCACATTCAAAACAATCATATTGGGCCTCAAGGTCTTCTAGCAATCACGAGACAGCGATTTTGGCCGATAAAGGGCAAAAACATTGCACGTTCCATCACTCAACATTGCACTTTTTGCATCAGAGCAAAACCACATATGTATTCCCAGATGATGGGAAATTTGCCAGGCACAAGAGTGCAACCAGCACGTCCTTTCATTAATACTGGTGTGGACTTTTGCGGCCCATTATGGGTTCACTACCGCACAAGAGGAAGTCGTCCACAAAAATGCTATCTATCAATGTTTTGCTGCTTCGCGACAAAGGCTGTCCATATCGAAGTTGTTAGCGACTTGACAACTGAAGCTTTTTTGGGAGCCTTACGAAGATTTATGAGTCGGCGTGGACACGTAAAAAATCTGTATTGCGATAATGCCACGAATTTCGTTGGCGCCAAAAATCAACTAGAAGAACTAAAAACAAATATATACTCAGCACAGGCGCAAAATAAAATCGCAACTTCGTGCAGTTCAAAGGGTATTGATTTCCACTTTATTCCTCCCCGAGCACCACATTTCGGAGGATTGTGGGAGGCCGCAGTCAAGTCCGCCAAACGTCTTTTACAATGCAAATTGGCTAACGCTTCACTAACCTACGAAGAACTTTGCACAATCACAGCAGAAGTTGAAGCGATTCTTAATTCACGACCCTTGACAGCAATGTCCAACGATCCAAGTGATCTGAATGCATTAACACCTAGTCATTTTCTGATTGGGGAGTCACTAAGGGCAACCATTGATACCAAGGCTGAACCAGTACGTGGGAGCCTACTGACTAGGTGGAAATTAGTAGCACACATAAAACGAGAATTCTGGAATCGATGGTCTCTGGAATACCTTAACGAGCTTCAATATCGAACAAAGTGGAAAAAACAATCAAACAATATCAAAATTGGTACCATTGTTATCATGAAAGAAGACAATACGCCAACAATGAAATGGCCACTTGGCAGAATCGAGCATATCCACGTCGGAAAGGACGGCTTGGTACGTGTCGCTGACGTGCGAACTAAATCTGGCATGTTGAGGCGCCCCATACATAAGCTTGCCCCCCTCATAGAAAATGATGAAGTCGAGTTGAATCCGCCATCAACAGATCGAAAACGGAGAAGCGATAGATCCACTCCTGATGAAACAACAACGTCAAAGGCAGCGAGAAATTCTACAAATCTTAATCCGCTTACTACGATGCTTTTGATTGGTCTTCTCTTACCAGCAGTATTGACAAGTGACATTGAAGTAACAACTTTCAACAACACTTCACCAGGAATGCATTTTCACCGACACGGAACAATCAGCCTGATTCATAACAAATGGAACATCATAGTATTCTACAACCTCGAGCCTTACCGAATGGAATTTGAAGCTTTGGAAAATACAACTACAATACTTAACCACATTTGTAAAAAACTATCCGGTAACGAACTGTGTCTTCAAATGGTTCACCAGTTTCAAGTCATCAAAAACGAGCTCAATGAAGACAACCTGATCGGAACTACCAAATTATCTATAAGAAGGAGACGAGGCGCCGTCGATGTTGTTGGAAATATAGCAAACTCACTTTTTGGAGTCCTCGACTCTAAATATGCTGAAGATATATCTCAAAAATTTAAAGGCATCGAATTAAACGAAGACCATCTTATGAGACTACTAAAAAATCATACCTCCATCGTAGATTCCACTATCAACATTGTCAGATTGAGTCAAGAAGATTCAATCAAAAGAAAACAAGCACTTGACCAACAACTTAGTCAATTGTTCAACAGTTTAAGCAATGTCACTGAAGAATTGTACCAAACTAAAATGAAGGAATTATTTTTATCATGGTGCACGCATGCAACACTAGTTATCATCAACATTCAGAGAATGCAGACAGCTATAGCAGACGTTCTGACTGACACGCACCGTGGACGAGTAAATCATCTTTTAATCACTCATCAACAACTCGTAACCGAAGTAGCAAAAATAAGAAATCATCTTCCTCCAGGTCTTCGCATCGCCGTAGAACCCGATCAAATTTTACAACTCTACAACCTAATGAATGTGGAGGGTCACATCAGTTCAAATTACATAACTTTCAAAATAGAAGTACCATTACTCAGCTTAGAGGAATTTTCAATTTACAAGCTTATTCCCATTCCGGCACCAGCTAATAATACTTACATGATTATTCAACCCTCAACTGACATGCTAGCAGTAAGTGCTCATCATGACCAATATTATCCAATCACTGAAGGTGAACTTTCAAAATGTTCAACGCTCAATGGAAATCATCATTTATGTATGCAAACTCACCCGGTGTATCAATCTGGAACCAATTTGAGTATGTGCGAGATGAATTTACTCAACAATAACTCAGAGATTTCCACCTGTGAACTGAAATTTGTCAAGGCGGAATCAGTATGGACGAAACTTCCTGACACAAATCAATGGATATTTTCATTAAACAAAGAAGCTGTGCTTAATGTTGTTTGTAATCATCAAACCTCATTTTTAGCATTGAAAGGAAGTGGGCTATTGAAACTTCAGCCCAATTGCGTAGCCAAAGACAAGCACTTAACACTTCAAGGCCAACAAATTTATTCATCAACGGTTCAAGCCTCATACACCAGGATTACTAACAATAATATACACAGTGAAGACGTAATTCGCCTAGCCTCTCCTCAGTACAACATGTTTAACCTCAGTTCATTCAGTCTTGAGCTAAATAAACTTCGAGAACAAATTAAACTTCAACAGCTTGAGCTTCCTACTACAATCAGTCTTCATAACACTCCTCATGTTGTTTCGAGTTCAGTTGGATTAATCATCATTTTCATAGCACTTATCTTCTTTATTTACAAGAAAATAAAGGGACGACAGAAGCCCCCTCATCCAGTTCCGTCTCCGCGGACAACCAACTCATCAAGTTGTACCATATCCATCTAGAAACTAACCTTCTGATGAAGCCTGGGATCATCAGCGCGGGGCAGGATGTTTACATTCTTGCACTCTTAGTTTTTCTACGTCACTAAGATTATTTATCTTTTTTCTTTGCATTCTATTTTCAATCACACTGTATGCATTTGGTAACTTTTCTGCTGTCAGCAATAAAACAGTTATTTGTCTTTGGGATAAAATTGTATTTTTTCGTTCGTGCATTATCAGCAATAATATCATTTAATTTGTATTGTTTTCATTCACACCTTTTTTATGTTCATTACTTGTCAGCAATAATTCTTTAATGTTCAATTCAGTAACGTCATTTGATATTCGAAACTATAAATTATTTTCTTTTGTTTTTGTTTTCTTATGCACATTTGTAAATATGTAGAGTAAGCAATTTTTAGGTATAAATATTAAGTCAATCAGAAATAAAGCATGATTTTGAAATAACCAACCAAGACTTTTACACGAACCTTCAAGTGAGTCTGCTTGAAACCTCTTCATTATCATCTCAAGGTGTTATAGTGTTGCACTGTAACCACCCTTGCTAATCATAGTGATACACTGTGATCTAGCCTACATCATTCGGTAGAAGCACCGATTGAACACAGACAAAATCAGTTACTTACTGATGACCCCTTTAGTTTGAAAAAAACTGGTAGCCAATGATTTAAAGAACTTGATTTAACGATTTCAGTTATACATGATTCCTTAACCTCCTCCTGGGGTTTGAAGCCCAGCAACTTTCTTTGAATTTTTCATTCTAAAGTACAATAATGGTTCACAAATCAAAAATAACCCAAGCAATGTAACTGGAAGTAAACAAAAAACTTTTTCTCTTTTTGTTGTTGTTCTTTCTTTTGCGTCGTGCGAGCATCGCATCGTGGTCTCTAAGAAATTACAGCTCCCTGCTTAACTACTTCACACTAGTATCAACTCGCGGGGTACGCCAAAACAAATCAAAACAAAGCCTTATTGGAGCCTACACCATGACTTGAAACTTTGTTCCTACAAATACAAAAAAAAACTGAAATAACAAAAGTCCAAGCATGATAGGCTGCTTATTGTGCTCCATAATCCGTGCGAAAGCAATTCCAATAACTTTCTCGAGTTAAGAGACACTGTCCTTAAGAAAAATAATTAAAAAAAAAAAAAAAAAAAGTTCGATGTAGACTTCCATCACGGTTTATGGAAAAACAAAAACAATAACAAAGTATGAATTTATTCGCCAGTCTTTTGCTCTTCATATTAATTCCACAACATTTTTTTTTTTACAAATTCATTAAAAACAGGTTCATTCATAACGGTAGCAAATTTGGCGCCAAAAATTTAAAGACTCTCAGAAGCATAATCCGAGACACCTGCAAAAAGTCCACAAACGAGTTTTATTGAAAGCACGTCTCCAAACAAAAAAAGGTTATGTTTTTCAGCAACTCTGATTAACCCATTAAAACCCAATAAGATGCAATCTTTCGGCAACATTCCAAATATCGATTACACCATCACCATCCACGAGTGTGGCACCAAAAGAAGCCAAATTAAATAAAGCAGTAGAAGTCACCTTACTCTAAAACCAATAGCCTTGCGCCATCCTCTAGTATACCATCATCTCATGTTACGTTCAACACGAAAAAATCCCTTACACCCTGAGAGTAAAAAGGGACTTTAATGTGCATTGAAACACTGTGTAGGTATCCTTTGGATAATCACTTCGATCGACGCGACTCAACCATTGAAAGTCTTCCTCTCATAAGAAATCCTATTTTTATGATTTTCAAGTGCTAGTCAAGTTGATGGGGGACAGGACACCTTATCCTTTTGCCACGACCGACGTCACAATAACCGGTCACAGGTTGAATTTAAATTCTTGTTTGTTCATAAAAAAAAGGAACAAGACTGACAAATAAGAAAGAGAAAAAAGAATATTGAAATATTAAATGAAGGAAAACGGTGAACAAGGATACATTATCATAACAATAACAGACTCGAATTTATGGCACGTTTGCGCATTTCAGCAATTCATGGGAATCACTTCAGAGTTGGTTCATGAAAAAAACAGGACAAACAATTTTTTCGACGGCATCTTATGTGTGGTCTGTGTGACTGACACCACTTGAGAAGGACGAGAATGAGAAATTTTTTGTCAATAATTTTCTATCCACACGCACGCATGCTTGTCCGCTAAAATGTAAAACCTACACTTACACAGACACACTTCGTGAAACCATATCGACTGGAAAAATGAAACCAATGCGGGGCAATCATCATCAACACAAATCAACCACCCAATTATAAGTCGACTATATAGAATCGCCCGCTGAACTAGTTTAATTGTACCATTAAAGCCCTCATGCAATTTGTTTACTTTGATCCCCTTGGTGAACTCAAACCCTACACGATGTCCCCCCTCTAAAAACCTCAGCTGACAACGTGATGGAGTGCGCCTACTGTACAATACCTTACACCGTTCGTTATGTGCATTCACTTAAGCGCGACACGTAATAAAATGCTTAGATATATTGACAACTGAGGTTGGGTGTACCCATCTCATCCGCCCGTTCGCTCTGCTACCACAAATTACCAATCTTCCTCGACTTATTCTGGAAAGAACAACTTTGTGGTCTTTCTTTTTCTATATTTACACATGGTGCTTGCTTGTAAACTTCTGTTATACCAACGACACGACCAACTGCGGAGCCGATTCATTTTTGTTTTCTGTTGTTTCAGCTGGTAATGGTCTTGAGAGGTGCATTCATACAGAGATGCCTTGGAATGCCAATTGAGTGAGACACACGTAGATAGAACCTAAGAAAATGTGAGGGATATGATTCTTCAATCAGAAGATTAAGTATGGCTATGTTTTTCACTTCAAGGAACCTAGCAGTTTTTGGTTTTTCTAGTTTTTGTTCATAGAAAGCATATCGAGTAACATTTTTAAAATCAGTCACATCTGTAAAAATGAAGCCTGAAGCTCGAAAACGACAGAAGCAATTCGGATTTCTTTTTTCAAACATTCGTTCAAGCCCGAGGAAATCAAATCCTGCAAAGAAAAAATTCAACGTCACAACGTGAGTTCCACATTTTTCACTGTCACAATTTAGGTAGGATAGACGTTCTGCGACTGTTTTTATATAAAAAATAGAAGGCCAATTCTAAGCTTGAGCACTCGACCAAATTTCCACTGTACTGCTGTAAGATAGCAACCTTCCCTTTTTAGGGTGGAGTGGATGGAAATAAGTTGGTTGTACTTTCACCTTTAACTTTGAAAGGGGTGCGCTTTCGGTGAAACTGCGGGAGACCGAAGCGTGTGTTTTTTAATACTTTTTTTTGGAGCTAGTTTTTTCTAGCGACCTAAAATAATTTCAATCTGAAATCGGTGCTGACACCGATCTTTAAAATAATTTCGAGTATCCAAAATCGGGCGATTTAATAGCGCTGGATGAATTTGTGTGGGGTTATGTGAAGGAAGTTGCTAGTCTACGCAGACAAGACCGAGATCATTGACGCCTTAGAAGAGAATATTCGTCGCGTTATTGCTGGCATTGTTAGGTTAGGTAAAATGGGCTGACGGTTGATCTTATTTCCGCCACACTTAGATCAATGCAGATTCATTGTGATACCCTTAAACTTAGAGTATTGTAACGTCCTAAGAACCTATGAGTTTATGGTTGGTAAATTTTTAACCATTTGTTCAACAATAATAATGAAGTTCAACAGGCTGTTTCTTGGAGTGTCTGATAATTCTCATAGCTCGTTGGAGAAGTAACTGCAACAAACATTAACAGAAATTATTTCCTGGTTTGGCAGATTGCTGGGCAGTACCAAATGGAGTGAGTGGTATCCTCAAGTCTTCGTCAGTGCATCCTCTAGTAGGTTGTGTTCTGTTATAAAACTGATAAGCGATCGAAATGAAGGCCTATTTAGGGATAGTAGCTTTTTGGATCCGTTCTTATCGTATTTTGGGCATAGATTTCGGGAAGTGACTCAGGAATCTAGGCATTCCCATCATCTTTCATTGAGTTCTGGTGTCAATTTGTTGCCAATGATCTGCCTAATTACACATGGTTGAACTTTGATTTATTGATCTTTAAAAGAAGGGTTGAGTATTGAGCCATTTCTCGCCAGTTCGTCCGCTTTTTCGTTGCCCGGTATGGCATTATGACCGAGAACCCAGCAGAGTCTAAGGTTATTCTACGTGGCAAGAGCCCTTGGCTCTTCTCGAAAGCAAGAAACAAGCTTTGACTTGACAAGAATCGCAGAAATCGCATTTATTGCTGCACAGCTACCAATGAAAAAAGTGATATCAGTATGTGATAACGCCATCATATGGACACCCGATTTGCAGAGTTTGTAACTGAGAAGATCTCGGCTTGGAAGACCCTACTGCGATTTGGAAGTTTGCAGGAACTGGCTGTGTTTAGACTTTCTGAAAAGAAACCTGCACCTGTTCCAACTTCCATTTTCGAGTAGTCGGTATAAATTGATAAAGACGTCTCGTGCATACGGGGTGTTTCATTCTCCGAATCCTGTCTTTTGGTGAAGCTAATTGAGAAGGATTTTTTAGAGTCCAGATATGGAGTTATGTAATCCGTGCAGATATTGTTGTCTGCGTATCGTGATAAAATCTGTGCACGTCCTGTTTGCTGCAGATTCTTGAACATATAGAGTTGATCTGGGAGTGTGAGATTGAGGATTATTTCCAAGCTCGCGGTTGGTGTGGTTCTTTCTCAGTTACGCAAATAAAGGCTGTTCTTTCCACTTTGGTAAGGGTGTTTAAATGCGTGGGTTTGTTCAGACCAAATTGGCATATGATAGAATGGGTCTAACAATGGCATTATGCATCCACATGATGATTTTAGGATTTGTACCATAATTTTTGCCAAAAATCCTGTTACACGAATACAGTGATATCATGGCTTTTTTGTAGCTTTCTCGTATGCTGGTGCCCCAGTTCAGTTCTTTTTCTAAGACCACTCCCAAATATCTTGCTTGATCAGAGATCTTAAGTGGAATTCTATTTAATTTTGGCATCTCAAAGGTAGGTAGTTTTCTTCTATTCGTGAAGAGTATATCTGTTTTTGGGGGGTTAACTGCAAGGTCGCATCTTTTAGTCCAAGTGCAGACCTTGGTTAGTGCATTATTCAATTATTGTTTGCTTATAGTGGTAGGGAGTTTCCCCTTCGCCAGAAGAGCTAAGTCATCAGCATAGACTACCACTGACGGCATCATGTTCGAGAATTATAAGGATTCCATTCACGACCAGGATCCAGAGCAGGGGTGAGAAGATACCTCAATTTCAATTTCAATTTAAGAAAAAGGAAGTACAGTAAGACAAATTAGTCTTTTATAGTACAAGATAATACAGCCATTTAAACAGAGTTTATGTAAAGAAAGATTAAAAGATACAAATTTAAAAGATATATAGATGACAAATAAAAAGTAAAAGATAGATACAAATTTAAAAGATGAATAAATAACAATAAAATAATGAAAACATATATTACGAATTTGTTTGAGACATTATAGATTGGTATTATTATTTTAAATTATAGTATAATAACAAAAGGTTATTACCTCCTTGTGGGATTCCTCGTGACACACACAATTCTTTAAATTTTAGGAATATAGCCATATTTGGGCTGTTCTCACATTTATGTCCTTACGATGTGGAATGACTTTTCCGCTGCTTTTCTGCAGCATCATGAGGAAAATGCCATTTTGACCTAAAGATTTAAAAAGCGAAAAATAATTGATAGCCAATTCCAACTTCTCTTCCGTTATAATATCTGTCGGAATTTCGAATCTAGAGTATAGGGTGGTACCTACTTCATTATCCTCGGAAGTGCTGGCATACGTCTCCAAATGCTGCAAAAACTGGTATAAAATTGAGCCTCTCGGTTGAAAATCATATAACTGGTAAACCTTTATCTTCATAGTAAAGCCAAATTTATTTCTTCTTGAAAAACATACGTCTAAAAAACACCTTTTAGATGCCTAACCTAAGCGTCAGGCCTGACCACTAAACATCAGGTTAATAGAGAACCCTTACACCGTCGTACTTCATAAAGGTGTTTAAGGACGCATATTGCTTTTTCTATAAACTGATAGACTGATAGAAACGATAGAATTTCGCCCTCGAGCTCAAGTCGTTGTGCTCGTTAAAGATCAAAGATTCGATGCCTTTCTGGAATGATTTAAACGAATGGCCTACTCCACCCAGTCACTCTTTCGGTATTGAAGAAACTCTAGCCTGTACTCCTGTTCGTTTTTTTTTTTTTTGTTAACATAAAATTGGTATGTTCAACCCGCTAAGTAAGGAATAAAACTCGGGAATCACTCTCCAGACAAACATTATACATGAATGATCCCTTTTCTTAATTGAAGCTTTATGTAGATAGAACCAAAAATCCCTTGTAAACTCACGCCATATAACGTTGCCCTTTTTATTTACACAATGCTTCGCAGAATAAATTGTCTCTGCAGAATCAAAAAAAAAAAAAAGAAGAAGGTAAAATGTTATTCTGGCATCTTTAATATACTCATTTTGAATTATCCTTTTACCGCTGTCAGTAGACTAATGTGATACCCTTTTTGGTTTCATCGGGTCGTGTGGTCAGACACTTTCATTTATCAGGGAGTATTACTTATACGTTACTCGTATACTATAGCAAATGCTCCCCAGCGGCATAAATACTTCTGCAATCCAATTACTCTTCCCAAGTGTAGGGTTGAAAAGAATAAAAAAAACCCAACGTGTGTCGCGTTATTTAGAATGTCACGGTATTCTCCCTCGAACTTTGTGCATGCATAAAAAATACCCATAAACCCAATATACTCATCCTTAGAAAGTCTTCCAATTTTGCCACAACGCTTGCCGCAGTAATAATTCTGATCCAAAAAAAAAGAGATTCATATTTTCTCCGGCATGTGTAGGTACCAAAAAAGAAAAAAAAGTTAAATAAAAATACAATTTCGCGAACGAAATCGCATTCACAATGTACTGGATTACTGGGACCTCACTCAGATGTTAGGTACAGCGTAATCTATGACGCGACATATAACGGATGATTCTTGATTTTGTTTGTTATTTCATCCCAAAGGACTAATTACTTAAGGTCTGGTTTGCACATACTAATTGCTGAGGAATTTTATTTTTCTTTTTGAATTTCAATTGAGAATTTTTTTGGGACTTTCCCTTTAGAAAAAGGCATTCAGGGATACAGGTGCAGGTACTGGTTGAGTTCATCGATTCGCAGAATTTTAATATTTTTATTGCAATTCTTTGACGGCCTCTAATAACAGTTTGTTCGTTTGAATGTTTCCATTTCCATAGAACTTCTTGTTTCCATTGTTTGCTTTAACGCCGGCCGTCCGCCCGGCCGACCATACCACGCCATATCGCAAATTTGAAAAGGATTTTTATTTTGTCTATCGAGCTGGCATCAGGTAACATAAAATTGAAAAATACGAGATGCGGTTCAAGTTTTTTTTATTTACACCAAAACAAAAAAAGTATACGAAACGAGTGATTAGGTCTGTAGAGAGGAGATGAAACGGGTGGTTCAAATACAGATTTTTGTTTGAATCATGTGGCCGCTTTCAAGGAGTATCGATTTGAACTCGAATGAGCTTCTATTTGGTAATTTAAAAGTATCGAAGAGTAAAAATGCATCAAGTTCTAAACGCGATTACCATTCGAGCCATTCGTAAACAGGAGTTTGAAACAATCGACAAAGTTTTGGTAGACGTTTACGTATGCTATAATCCTGTCTGTGGGCTCTGCGCAAGTGATCGTCAAATGGTTTCTCGAAGGCCGGGTATTAAAGGGGTTTATAACAGAAATTATTGTTTATGCAGGAATTTGGTGGATCAGGAAGCATTTCAGTAGAAGAACGAAGATGCCAGCATTTTTGGAATGGCAGCTCGACTCTTAAAAAGGCGAATCTTCCTCCCTCCAACTACCATCCAGTAGCACTAACGACCCATCTTTCCAAAGTCATTGGAACGTTGATAAAATGTCAACTAATGAAATATCTTGAAGAAGGAAAGGATTTGATGACACATCTCACCGAAAAGTGGAACCAATCTTTACACTGTTTTGGAGAAAGTAGGATAATTGCGCTCAATATTTCTAATGCATTTGATAGAGTTTGACATCAGTCTCTTGTATCGAAAGTGCTTGCTTTTAATATCGACGAATCTCTTTTTCGTTGGATTCGAAACTTTCACTTCGAACGTTCAATGCGTTTTATTGGATGGTTTCAAGTCTGATATCCACTTTATAATTGCTAGTGTGCCCCAAAGCTCGGTTTTGTCTCCGCCCCTTTTCCATATATTAATAAAAATGATCTCTTTTTTAAAACTTCTAGTCCTCTCAACTGCTTTACTGACGACTCAACCCTCAGCCTTTAATATTCGTTTCCAAATTCACTTCCCTGCTCTTCGGATGTGGAACTGGAACGGTTGCGTATGATAAGATCATTGAATTCTGACCTTGACAGTATTGTTACATGAAGTAGTAAAAATCGAGTAGGTTTTAATGCTTCAAAAAATAATGTTGTAATTTTTCACTAAAGCTTAGAATTCACCCGTTGCCATTATCCATGAATGGTACCTGCATCCAATAACCAAAAACTGTTAGTACTTGGTACATGTTTAAACAATGATCTTCGTTGGAATGACCATTAATTTTAGTCGATAAAAATGCGGCTAAATGCTTAGGTTTCTCAAGACGATGTAGGAAATTCTTCACCCCTTCTGATGTGTCTACTATTTTCCTACATCCGCCCAAAGCTAGAGTATGGTTCTCATATCTGGTCAGGTGCTGCCCAAACATAGGGCACAAAACAGAGCGTTGAGATTGAAAGGTAATAGTTCAATCGTAGAAGTGATTGATTCTCTTGAACATATTCGAAACGATACTTGTCTCTCTTCCTTTCTCTTTGAAACAATTTAGCGCAACTCCCTCCTCCATAGGAAAGTTAATAAGTTTTACCTTGAGCCCAACTTCGAACGAACAGTAAAGTGTAGAGATTCATATTTTAGCCGCACCACCCAAATGTTGAATGCTTTTCCAGATCATGTTTTTCCCCAGCATTACGATTCAAAAAAATTCAAAAAAAGATGAAGAGGTGACACCAAAGAATTGGCTAGTAGGAGATTCAATAAGCAGAAATTAAGTGAGGAACCTGAGACTCAAACCTCAGAGGCAAGATCTATACAAGAATGTCGCTATCTTCATTCCATTCGGTGGTTATGAGGCATTACTCTCAATGTCCACTAGGCAATGGCGAAACAAGCCTGAAAGCTTCACAACTCAACTTAAGACGCCGAACCCATTCATTTTGAAATGTAATTAACGTGCAATCAATCAGCTCGCCGGGGCCCGAATCTCTTAACTTTTCGAAAATTATTGTGTAGTTGTCTGTCGTCGATGGTATCGTCAAAAGATTGTTTCATGTAACTTCGTTTGAAGGATGGCTGTTTTACTATTGCCTTTTTGCTCGGTTTTTTAGAACCTAAAATGTAAAATATAGTCCTTTTAAGCGATACGGAATCCAAGGCCAGTCAATAATCAGCTCTATCCACTTCACTTGTAATTAGAGTCATGTTTTCCGTCAGGGATCTTTGCAATCACTTCCTTAAATGAGCTCATAGAAAAGCCTTAATCAATTTTATTTTTGTCAGAGGTTTCCAAACACTAATTGGAGCACTCAGTCCTAAATAACGGTACATTGTAATACCTTCTCTTGTTATAGATTTCCAGATGATCGTAGAAAAACCAGAAGACGCTGCTATCAAAAAGAGCCTAGGTTATCAGCTCACTTTATTCGAGAAAAATCAGGACATTCACATATGTAGGAAGTGCTCCGCGGTGTCGTTATCTTATCCACAGCATTCAAAAGTAGACTGTGGCCTAACACGTTTGAATGCTTATCGAAAGAGAAGTACTCCATAACAACGCCAAAAACTTTTCTACAGTGCAATGCAAAAATGTTGCAGCATTCTTATAAACATTGAGGAGCATACATCAGATCGGTCCGCATCCAACGGAGATATGTCGTCTACGGTTGTGTTCCTCGCAGATCCAATCGTTGAAGGAAGCCCTCAATGATTAGTCCGGTTAATGAAGCGCTGGTTTAGGTGCATGCAACGCATTGCAAGTTCATCGTTGACCAAAGTTAACACGACTGCTTAATACGTGGGAGTTCATGGTTAGAATCCCAGAAGCACCCAATTGCTTTTCCATGGGTATAGCCCTTTTCGGTAAATATTTAGAAGTGGGGCTCCAGCCCAAATCGGTCCAAAAAAATTTTCTAACAATTCTGGATTATTTTATAGTATAAAAATAGATGTTTTGAAGTGGGGGAAGACATTTTGCTTACAGAAAACAATTGCTATTTCCATATTTAGCATGAGCAGCCTAATTCTGCGGAAACAGGGTTCAAATAATGAGCCCCGCGAAGCGGGCCATGCGGAAAGCTGTTGCATACGGAAATTATTTGCTATTTTCATATTTAGCATGAGCAGCCTAACCCTGCGGAAACAGGGTTCAAATAATGAGCCCCGCGAAGCGGGCCATGCGGAAAGCTGTTGCATACGGAAATTATTATTATTTTTATTTTTTTGGACCGATTTAATTTCCGTATGCAACAGCTTTTCGCATGGCCCGCTTCGCGGGGCTCATTATTTGAACCCTGTTTCCGCAGGGTTAGGCTGCTCATGCTAAATATGAAAATAGCAAATAATTTCCGTATGCAACAGCTTTCCGCATGGCCCGCTTCGCGGGGCTCATTATTTAAACCCTTTTTCCGCAGGGTTAAGCTGCTCATGCTAAATATGGAAATAGCAATTGTTTTCTGTAAGCAAAATGTCTTCCCCCACTTCAAAACATCTATTTTTATACTATAAAATAATCCAGAATTGTTAGAAATTTTTTTTGGACCGATTTGGGCTGGAGCCCCACTTCTAAATATTTACCCCCTTTTCGAGTAACTAGTCTTCCGAAAGTTGTTACACTGCCTTAAAAAGCGCTTTTCTACTCAGCCGTCCGCAATCGGGAAAATTCTGTACATCCCTTCCATTCCACACCAAGGCATGGTAGAGAGAAATGCGCTAGGCTCTGGGGCTACACGAGCTTTGTTGTGCCACCCTAGAATTAGCGAAAGCTTTAAAGCGACAGTGGTTATTTCAATTTCCGATCAGATTCGAACATCCTTCCCTCTCCAGCACACCTGTCTTTCACGGTCTTTATTCATAGTTTGAACAAGTTATGGTATGATATCAAGGGGCTTGTCGATGGTTTTTGTAGGCTAGCTTGCCTTTCTTAACCTCCCTACCAATAAGATAAACAAAACACATATTGCGTGCCTGCTCAAATCAGCATGCAAAGAGACTCTTGAGTCTTGACGAGTCTATTCGCACATATTCCAGCTCCTTTCCCGCATTGAGTTTAAGAAGTTAACTGACTAAACATGAACAAGGGAATTCAGAATATTTACTTGCGGAAAACTAGTTTGTTTCTTTATTCTCTACTAAAACTTAACTGAAAATGAATAAAATCATCTAATCAAAAATATTTTTGCCCCTTTCCCCAAACATTCATCAACAAGTCTGTCAAGAAAGAAAAGAGAATAGAAATAGATACTCATACTTACAACACGCATACCCAAATACACTTTCAAATCAAAAACATTAATGAAATTTCCAGAATCCACGATTGTATTGCCTTTCATGCAACATTACTCAACAAACACCCTCAAGAACTTTCTCTGAAATTAATTTTTTCAGCACAAGAGGTAGGTAGGTATCTACGTATCCAACCAAACCACCTAACGAACACTCCCCCAATTTCGATCGTCATCCCTTCAATTGCACAACAAACAACCACCTGACGCAAAAAGTAAAACGCAAATTCTGCAATAACACCTACTAACAGTAAAATATTAAGGGAGACATATCCATACTCGTTTATAATATAATTCTATGTGGAGAGTGTGGCACATGGCTATGAGTAGTCTAAGCTGTCTATCGGCTGTTCAAGGATGGGATTGTGATGTCATATTTACCGGATTACAGTCACATGCGTCACGTGTTTCGATATGATAAATTCGATATTTTGCAACTCTTGTTGGGGACTGTTTTTGCGTTACTGTTGTTGCGTAGTAATTCGGTGAAAGGTGGTTGGGTTTGATTTTTTTTTTTCATCTTCAATTTTTTTATATAAAACCCCAACAACGTCAAGTCTTTAATATCATAGTTCTTGTCGTATGACGGTGTGCGGCGGTGGTGGTGGTGTAGGTTTCAATGTTTGCTAGTTATATGGGTAGTTTTGAGAAGGAATTTTTTTCCAGGTTGTGAATGATGCCAATGCACTGAGAAAATTGAGTTGGGTTTTGAAAGGATATTTTTATTCACATACTGTAATGAAGGGATTCTTGCAGAATGAACCTCATAGTCCGGGCCTTCTTGCTGCTTTCTTTCGAGATATTAGTTAGCAAGTCAGAGCAAATGCAGAGAAAGCACTCCGAAGTTTCACCGATTCATCTGCAACGTTTAGGCGCTCGTAAAAGGACTAATAACAAACTAATTTCAGCAACGCCGAAAAGTGTTTCTTAGTCTTTAGCATGAAAATATTTGTAATTGACGTCTACGTTCAATGTACAAGTCTCCCAACGTGGCATTTGGCATCAAAGTTTCCGACATCACCGACAGAAACGAGAGCTCATCAGCACTTCTATTTCGTGTGATATCGTTAAAGTCTACAAAAGAAATTCCATACGAGATCCAGTGAATTTACAATCACAATACACGAAGAGAGCTTTCGAAGGTTTGTTGATAAAACTGTACTCATTTGACCCCACCACTGGTGGGGAAAAAATAGAAGCATAGGCTCAGTGTTCAAAGGTTTGTTGATAAAACTGTACTCATTTGACCCCACCACTGGTGGGGAAAAAATAGAAGCATATGCTCAGTGTTCAAAAACGACAAAAATAAACAACTAACGCTCGGACTTATGTTACGAACGACGAATTCCAATGCTAATTCTGATATTTACGTGAACATTTCTTAAAAGAATCAGCTAAGGATGCACTTGAACTGTTGTAGCTGACACCTCAGGCATCGTTCACCCAGGTAAGTAGTGGTATTCGGTGTTGTTGGAGTCATTTTACTCATAGTTTCATTGTGATTTATTACTATTGTGAATGGAATTCTTCTCTCTAAGAACAACTTTGGAAAGGGGTCTCTTTTTACGTCCTCACGTCTTTGAGTCCGACTTGGCAAACGAAATTTGGTCATCCACATATTTATCTTATTTCCTAAAAATTTATTGGATTAGAGTCTCTAATTACTAAGAGCAGGGCCTCTAATCAGTAAATAGGAAAGGTCTCCAAACGTTCTCAGCATCCACACGCTTTTAACATGTGCCTGGAGTGATCGTGATACTAAACAATATTGATTCTTGATTCGACACTTTGGGGGGATTAGGTTCCCACGACTAGTAAATAGAACCTTGTATAAAGTATACACAATTTTGACCGCAGCACACTTCAGACTTTGTTTCTAAGCTCTTAATTTTTTTAACATCAAACAAAAACCCATTTCGTTCGGTGTATTTAGATTCGTATTAGCCATCAAGGACCCTTCATTGATTCCAAGATGTCGATTCCAGTCAAGTTGAAAGGAAGAACCGACGCAAATGACAATTTGTCCACCCAAGAATAAGTAAAAAGAACAAAGCAAAAAAAACAAAAAAAATAATAAAACTAAGTAATTCCAACTAAAGCTTACGGCAGCAGGTGCCTTCATTTCTTAGATGAAATGGCCATGTTGGCAATAATCCGGCTGCTTTAGGTAGGTACGAGTATTTCCAGTACATAAAAACAAAACGTAAAATTCCCAATATTGGTCACGTGTATGACGGGCGTGTGTGACGCACGTGGATTCGTGAACGTTACAAATAATGTAATAGACCCATAACAAGAGTGCTCATTCCTATCAATCAAACAAAATCACGCAAGAGCACACAGTAAGTGAGTTGGATTATTATTTTTTGTTCTTCTGTGATTATTTATTATAAAACGATGAATGACGGTGGTGACATCTGTTTTTAGAGTATCTGTCGCGAACGATTTGAGGGTGGTTTCTAGGATTAAGTGTTAGGCTTATTGGAAAGGGAATACTTGTTATGAAAACTGGGGGAATTCGTTTTTACGGATAAGCTTACAATTTTTAATCGCCTCCGTCATCGAGAAGTTAAGGGATGGGAAAGCGGAAAACTCAAAATATCCTCCCAGGGGGAATTTTGAGACTGTCATTCGTTATTTGACATCCATTAAACGCAGACGGGACAGCTTTTTGTACCACAGCAAAAAATATGACGAGAGTCTGAAAGCCTTTTACTCTAATGACATGTGTAAGGATTTGTTTTGAATCATGTATTCACCGCTAAGGACTCAGATGAAAATGTCGCTTTTTAATTTGTTAGAGCTTGCGAAAATTTCAAATTAATTACTTGACGAGACGACACACAAGTAAGAACCAGTTAGACAATTTTGACTTACTATGACGCCAAAGAGTTTTTTTGTATTCAAATGTCAATTATTCTTTTAGAAAGAAGTGGCATACGAGATACGAGTTCCTAAAATGGTGTCCTATGTGTGTAGGTATGAAAAGAGGAAGAGCGGGAGTTTATTTGACTTGATTTAGACCTGAGCAGAGAGTGAGAGCCGACTTAACGGTCAACGCAGGCATATGGAACTCACACAATTTACACATTTCTTCACCGTATTTCAAATTTTAAGTTGGAAGGCAAGTAATCAACTAAAATTCTTTTTTGGGAATTTCGACCGATGTTACGATAATATATTTTAACAAACTTATAGTTGGAGAACTGCACATCTTCCATGTTCATCTATTATTGCGGATAACCTGTTCCATGACTAGTTTCCCTTTCCATAAAAAATCGTAATCTAGACGAATTTAAAAGCAATGTTCTGGGTGCTTGAAAGGATCTACTTTGACACTGACAGCTGTTTCCCTCTCGATATCTTGACAGAAAAGCCTAGTATCATACATCCACGGAACTGACTTGCCTTACACTTGAACAACGTTGGGGAATATTCAAAACTTATTTTCAAAGTGAGTGCTGTGTAGCATAAACAGTGGTCTTTTTGAGGAGAAGTTTTGGCCGAAATGAAGCATCCACCCGCCAGCTGTACGATAGCTTGTGAAGAAGATCGTGAAACTGGAATGATGATTGACAACACTCATGGTCCCAATTTCTGGAGAATGTAGGTGCTCTAGCAAAGAGTATAATTAATAGACGAACATCAACTCGCCATCGACCTCAATGGTTCAACTTTTCATGCCCTAGCCCAACAAATTAAAAACTTGGGTGATGACTGTGATAGTTCTCTTCAGGTATCGTTTCTTTCACATTTGAATGGTCGAATCCAGTACGCGGAATTTAAAAGTTGGTTTTCATTAGCAATAGATGTTACATCTGGAGTACAACAGGGAACCCATTTAGGACCTCTCCTCTTTTTATTATACATAAATGACTTGCCTTATGTGATTCATCACTCAAAGATTCTGCTCTACGTCGACGATGCCAAGATATTTTTATCGCATTCAAATCCTGTGGATTCTTCTTATTTACAAAACAATATTGATGCTCTTCTGAAGCGAAATTAGCACAGAACAGGTTCAAGTGCAAGATCATGACTTTCTCTCGAAAGTCTTTGGATCACCCAGTAGATTATGTATTGAACGGACACTTATACTATAACGAGGTAAAAAGTTCAACGATTTCGGAGTGCGCTTTGATCGATAGCTTACTTTCAACCATACCATGTCGTCAAATGTTATTGTTGCTATAAATGAACAAACTAGAGGACAGGAGGAAGGTTTTTAATTAATAAACGATGAAAATCATCAAAGAAGAAATATCGTCACCATATTTACTTTCGCTTATCAAACTTGAGGTACTTGCCCGGCGGACTCGAAACTACGCACCTTAAAAAGTCATCTTTCAAAGATGTAACTGTTTAGCCAACGAGCGTCTGACGAGATGCTGCAGAATTTTTAATGATTTTTAATATGATTGTGATTTTTCATTAAAAATTTTTTTTTTTAGTTAGTTTGTTATTTTAAATAAAGCTTGACTGTTAGTTTTTTAAAATGAAGTCAATACAAAAAAAAAAAAAAAAAACCTGAGGAGGATTCTGCACAAAAAGCTCTGATAGTTCGCTTACTAGGGCCAATTAACTCAGCAAATGAAGGCGCAGACCATTAGGATTCGCTGTCACCAAGAAGTTTTGCCCTATCGAAAACCCTGAATTGGACAAATGTTTTGGGCAAAGAATCATCTTTTCTGATGAGGCTCATTTTTATCGCGGCGTCTACTTGTTTTTGCGAAGCTTATTCATAGAAGAGTCATTGAACCATTTTTCTTTGAAGACTAAACTGGGAAAATCTTTTCGGCAAACATGAACTTAGTAGCAATTCCAAATTCTGTCGAAGTTGATGAAAGTCTTCGTTGTGTGAACAAATATATGATTAAAGGGATACGGGGTCTATGAAATCCCTTTGAATTACGTCATACTATGTAGACCAATCTAATTTCCTATGACAACAGGAGTTAGTTGAGGCGGACATCGGGCATTTTTCTTGAATCATTTCCAACCGCGTGATGTAAAGCATCACAGTAGTTAAGAAACTCATAATCGACTTTATTGAGACTATATTGAGACTATAACTGTCTTCGATACCAAAAAATTTGCTTACAAACAAAGAAATCAGTAAAAAATAGTAACTTGATTCAGTGGGAGAATTTGAAAAAAACTTACTAAGGTGGGTTTTACCAGTGCCTTTACCAATATATTTCGCCAACAATTTTGTCTCTGGGCATCTGTGCGAGCTCACTCCAGTTTTGCACTCTAAGTCGACTGAGGTCCTCTTCGACCTGATTGCGCTACCTTTAATGGGGTCTTTCCTAACAGTAACTGTTCAGCAAAATGCCTTCGAAAGCTCGCGTAGGTGTCCATCCACTCAACAAGTTCCAGCCATCGTAGTGTCAGATCCACGCCCCTGAGCCGTGTAGTAGAGCTTACTTCTCTATTCTCTTCTCAACTAAAAAAGTAGGTACTTTGCACGATGTAAATATGACTGAATTTTTTTTTTAATTAATGAAAGTTAAACCGCATTTTATTATCACCCAAGCAAAAATCAGTCATGAATGACAATTCTGACCTGCGCACTCTCAAATCGGGCCAGTGGATGGGGTAGTATGTGAAAGTATGCATGTGCTATCTGCGAACTTCGAACTTTACTTCGTTGAGTAATAGTTCTAAGAAACGTAGAGATAGACCAAACCAGATCCCAACGTTTAAAGGTAAGAGGGTTTTCCGGCAACAAATTATAATATTCAAGTCAAGACTGACCCTTCCAGGCAAGGTTTATGAAGAAGATTGAAGCTACTCAATGAGTAGAGGCTTTTCCTGGGAATTTGAAAATTTTCCCACTAAAAGAACAATAACACCTCCGTTAGAATGATCTTCAAACTTTCAAAAAAAGGTCCTGGCATCGGAACATTATTTATTTATTTATTGAAACAATTCACAAATTTAATTTACAAATTATTTTGTAAAAGGCATCGGGGTAGCCAGACCATATGATGCCGTCCTTAATTTTTTTACTGTTGTACAAATAGCTTTTACTTTCAGAAATTAATTTTTTTTAAGGAAAAGAAAGAAGAAAAGAGGAATGCAAAAAAGTATAAAACAAAAAAATAAAAAATCATATTTCATCGAATTTCTGGTGGGCGGATGTGGCATCTTTTATATGTTGGATGGACCCTTCTTCAGAAGGGTTCAAAATTTCAGCAAGTTTTTCGGTTATGTTGGCTTGTGGTGATGATACGTCAACCTGGCGAGATAAAGGACATTCAACAAGGATGTGCCAAATGGAGAGTGTGGTCCGACAATTCGAGCATTGGCTAGGATCTCCGGCATTATTATAATGTTGGGTGTTGAAAAGAGCTTTCCCAACTCTGAAAACGGAAATGGACCGATTGTAAGGGATACGCGTGTAAGTAGGTTGATGTTTTCGTAAGAATGTTTCTGTGTTTCGCCAACTTTCAATAAGTTCCTTTTTATGGTCCACGGTGAATGTTCTGCGTAAGAGCTGGTGAAAAATGGGGTATTCTACAATAAGTGGATATTTAAGAGCAGCCCTGGCAGCAAGATCTGCTGCTTCATTTGCCCTTATTCCAGAGTGACCAGGTATCCATGCGAGCATAATGTTTTTATTTGGGTATAAACATCGGAACATAGGTACTACATCAACTACAGCATCTTTGACAACTCAGCTATGCTATGGTTGTTTTCACTCAACACCAAACTTCGCATGTCCAATCACCACAAAAAACCAAAACTAAACACCAAACATATACTAAAAGTCCAAAGAACTCTTTGTTTTAGGTAGAGAAAGTAGGTTTTCTAATTTGTCTTGCCAAATTTTCAAATGACCAACCACAATTTCATTGTACCAACTTAGTTTACAATGAAGAATGAAATTGTTTTAATTACAAAAGATGCGGTAAGCACACGACAGTGTTTTTTAATGATTCAAAAGACATTGATGTAAGTCGAAATTCAATTATGTAGGTACTCCCCCTTTTTACTTGCGATTATAGGTACTATAAGGCAAGTCTTGCAATCGTGCAGAAAAAAAATTTTGAGATAACTACTAAACATGACATTACGATGATAGAGAATACGAAAAAAGTGGGTCTTACAATTCTGTCTGTCTGTCTGTATGTCTGTATGTCTGTCTGTCTGTATGTCCGTCTGTGTGTATATGGATCTACAGCCAGAACCGCTTGACCGATTTTTTTAAAAATTTGTAGTTAAGCTCTGTAAGGTAGCCTACAGAGGGGTTTTTGGAATTGGGTCTCTAGGTCTTGAAATAACGGTACCTGCCATACAACCTATATGATAATACTTAGTTTTCTCGAAAACGGCTCTAACGATTTTGATAAAATTTTATTTGAAGGATTATTTTTCAATTGTCTTTCTTGTGATGCAAAAATTTTTTTTGGGAAAAGTCTAAAAACGGTACCCCCCATAGTACCGTTTTTTTCAAAACCGACTTCCTCGTTAATGGCTCACACGATTTTGATGAAATTTCATATTTAAGAAGTCGTAGATGACATTAAAAATATTGCATATTAACATTTGGAAAATTCTAAATTTTGAAATTTTTATTAATTTTTTTAAAATAATTTTGTTTTTTTGAATATTTTCAAAACGGTATTGCTGATTTATTTCAATTTTCTTGTCAAAACATCTTCTAGCAAGATCTTAAGACTTGCATACCTAGATCTTAAAAAACTTTTTTTATTAAAAAATGAAAAATAAAAAACCGATTTTTTAAAAAACTGCTCTAACGATTTTGGTTAAATATTCAACGTTTATAAGTACTAGCAATTGCAAAAGAATGGCGTTTTTGGATTTTCGATTGAAACTTTTGGAATATTTAATTTTAATTTTTTTCAATACTTTGCGTGATTTAATTCAATTTTCATTATTAAAAAGTAGTTGGCAACCCTGAGCCCACCAAAAATATTTAGAGCGAATACTAAAACCTTTTACTCAGCCTTAATTTTTTGGTATTGGTATTGTGCACACAATCGCAAGTTCGTGCGACCCAGTCGTGCCCATTTTTTATTTCACCAACACTAGATGACGGAAACTGTACTCCAACATCTGCTGCAAATGTTTTAGACACGAAGTTAGATCATCACGTGCATTCCCCTAGCAATATAAAAAGGAGAACGGAACACAATCAGGGTGACCACATGGAATCTGCATCCAATCGACTCGGCGCTCATGTCTCATGTCTCGTTCGTTGAATATGGCAAAAGCTAAACATCTGGTTGCCTTTAATACCGCCGCCGAAAGAAGCACAGAAGCGCACTTACAACAAGCTCATGCTGCTTGGTGCTTGCTACTGCTACTGCACTTCTTCGTGACTACCCACAAACAAGGCTCATTACAATTTCTAGCGCAAGTTGTTGCGATGATTTGGTTGTTCGTCGAGTCGAGTCCATTTGGTGCGATGTGTATATGTGCGGAGTTCAATTAATCCGGAAATAGTTGTTCCGCCTGGATTGAAAGTGAAGACACAGAGGCGTATGTGGTTGAAAGGAGTAAGTATATATTTTCTTTATTATGAGGGTGATTCGACACGGCACTAGCAGAAACACTGTATGATGAGCATGTGCATCCACACTGCACACACCAAATTGAATGGAGTATTTCAATCACTCATGGAGTAATCATCATGAAGATCTTTGCCAGGCTGACTGCATTAACGAGATGCAAGTCAACGATATGAGATGGCGATAAATATGTGTAGTTGGTTGCAGAGATACAATGCAGATGGGATGCATCACGCAGTGGGGTGATGAGAAGACATGAGTGTGAGGGTTAATGGGAGCAGCACATTTTACAATAATTCCATGTGAAGTGTTTTTGTGCGGTCGATCATTAAATAGGAGTAATTGTTTATTTATTTGTGAAGCGCCTTTGATTCAATTGGGAGTGTGGTAAAAGAACCAGAGGGGAAAGTGTTGCGAAGACTTGCTCGAGAAAGGACATTGGATGCCTTTGTTCGCAAGGTTCGCCTCTATTCCTTTTGTTGAGAGGCAAAGAACGCAAAAATGCTAATGCAAAAAAATTTGGACATAATTGAGATCTCTAAATGACTAAACTACATCATTCCTTATCGTGTCATTTAGAGTCTTCCTCATTCAAAGTAAGGTCCATGCTGCTTGTTGAGCTGCGACAAGCAACATAATGCTGAGCACAAAAGCAAAAGCATGAAACTACATGGTGGGCTAACGAACAGCGATGCCGTTCGGTTTTCAATTTATTTTGCTACTCTGTTAATGGCCGCTTAGTAAGTGAGCAAATGTCACTGCTGTGCTTCCAAAAGAACGTAAATCGAAAACCCTTTCGGATCAAGAGTTTGGGGCCTGTAACACAAAACTACAAGTACTTTTGATACAAGTGAATCACGACAATTGTAAGCTATTTCCGTAAAACAAAACTTCAAGTCTGCTTAATCTTCTACAAGTGTAATGGACACAATCTTACAATTCGCTCTTGACTTGTAAACTAGTAGCTTTGTGTTACAGGCCCCTGGGCCCCTCGTTTCATCTTATTCTTATCTTAAACTGCTCCTAAGAGTGTTGACTTGGGGGAAAGTTGACAGTCTTTTGAGTGAACATTTGAGCACGCTCATGAATACATGCAAACTTATTATCCTTCCTCATAAAGCCACCGCTTCCACGAGCCTTGTCCGAAATCCTCCGTTCACAAAGGCTCCATTTATCTCAAAGATTTAACCTGCTTATCTACTATTTCATCGAGTGACATCAAAGACGGCTTCACACTAACCCATTAGATTCCTTTGATTCCAGAAATCTATCCAATTAAAGTCCCGCCGTGGAAATGATAGCAACTCCTTTGAACCACTCATGATTGACCAGAACACAATAAAACTGTCAGCTGGTTCCAATTATGATAAAACACCAACCAATTTGCATCTCAATACCCAAACACAAAGCCAACAAAGCTGCGCCACATAAAATCCAAAACATTATTGGCCTCCCCATGGGTGTCACAATATTCGCCTCATAATTCGTAATTAATTTTTGACTGTCGTCGTCGTCGTTACAAATTTCTGAAGAAAAAAAAAACAGCCTCTATGCGCACTATGGCTGCAGGGCAAAACGGAACAGGTTCGTATGGGAGAAGAACTCCTGCCACAGATTAATGAATTGTGACACCTGATTGTATGAAGCCAGTTCCGTCATGGTATTTATACGATTCAAATGCGCGCAACGAAACAAATAGTCACACCTTACTCACACCAGGAGCGGGCGAGACTTCCACTTATTGGTGTTAAATGGCCAAGTGTCGGCGCGTAGAGGAAAAAGGTGTTCTTAACTGGCGCCAGCTACCAACGGGGGGCTCCGTTGTTCGTTGGCTGCACAAAAGGCCACGAAAAAGAAAAATTAAAACAAAACAGTTGTATTAGGTTAAGGTACCTATATGTAGGTATGTTTCGTGTTTTGATGCATGGTAACACAAAGCCATAGGACTGAACGGAACAGTGTTTCACAGAGCCCATAGTCCATCTGACTTGGCTGGGCTGTTTCTCGTGATATCTCAACGATCCATAAAGGCCGTGCACATGAAATCAGCATGATGTGCGTATCTGGAAACAGGTATCTTTCTTTCTTTGCAGCCCAGGTACAATATTCCTTCCATACTGCTGAATTGGTTATGCGCGCAGAGCTGGTGTGGTATGGTTGCTTTTGCAAATACCATCCATGGGAGTTCTTCATCGGGTGCTCCGTCTTGTGTCGTCGTCATCGTTTTGGTTGCCTTGCCACTACTTCTTCATGCCATTAAAAGCGCCACAGGATAAGGAATGATTCCTGAACATTCATTTTCCGAGTGTGTTAGTTTGTACAAGGGGGATGCATCTACATTATTGTTGCAATGGTGGATTTCACCAAAATCATGATATACAAAAAAACGAAACATCCATTTTGGCTTTTTATATGGAGCTTCTGTTGGGCGGCATTTTTGTTCACACAAAATCATTTATTTTGAGAAGCAATGACAGGGGACCGGGCTTTTCTCTATTTTCTATTCATAAACATCAAAATACAAGATGAGATCATACCTGATTTCTCGATTTAAACGGCGCTAGCTAAAGATGGTTTTTAAGAATCAAGTTGCAGTGTTGTAGATGAACTTACACTAAGAATCATTTCGGTTTTCTAGTTAGTCTTACCAAAGACATAAAATGTGAGCCATTTAGTCTAACACTAGCATTGAAAACCTACCAATTGAGAGACAAAGAACCTTTGTGTGAAGAGATCAAAACAGAGAGGTTGTCGAGTCAAGAATGTAATTAGTGTATTCAAAAAAGGTCGTTCTTGAGTGCAGCATTCTCAACAATAGCGATTGCTGTGGGGTGCGTCTGAATCATCGAACATAATTTATGTTGGAATAGACAGGAATTGTCTAAAAGGAGAGGTTGTCTTGGAGTGATTTGTAATCAGGAATAGAGGTTTCCTTAAAGTGAACCAGTGTTATTGGTAAAAAGTTTTCTCAGATAATTTGTGTGGAAAACTAACAGACAGCGTTGGTCAGGACGAGAGGTTGTCTTGGAGTAAACCTACATTTTCGAGAAAAAATCTTTTTGAACAAAAACAAGCTAAAAAAACACTGTTTGAATGCGCTCAAAAGGTGAAGGTGTGATGTCCTTTTTTGAAAATAATTGCCAGCTACCTCAGCTAAGCGTATACGGTTTTCACTTGCACCTCAATTCCATGAAGGAGAGCTTGGTGATCGTACACGTCTACACTTCTGCACGGTCCTTCATTTTAGAAGCACTGATTAACATGTGCCTACACGAACATTAAGCCTTGAAACAAACAGGTGGAAAACCCTGGGGTTCAATTACCATTTCACTTATCAACAGACACCTCTTTACCACTGGACCCACTGGGCCCAGGCCCAGGGCCCCGCAAGAACCAGGGCCCCCGAAATTGCCCAAAATTTCGATACATTTGTTTTGTTTACAACAACTTTTGTTGAACGTTTTAAATCACATTCCCTCCGAAATTATGTATATTCAAATTCAAACAAAAAAAGAGGTCTTCCAAGTATCAAGTAATGATCAGGAAAACGAAACCATACATACATTCTTGTGTTCGTTTAAGCGCACTTTTAAAAATCCAATCATAAATAACATCCAGTCGTGTATCTTACGATCGAAATTAAATGATGTTGTGATGGGAAAACTTCTTGTGTATCTTTCTGACATTTGCGATGGTCCGAAAGGGTTACAATTAATAATTTTTGCCTGTTTTCATTAATTGTAATTTTTTTTATTTTTTGCTGTCTTTTGTTAATGTAGGCTTTGCGTTTGTGTAGAGCGTGTTCCTACTCATTATTAGATATACTCTTGGATGACCGCACTGAGTGCCAGCGCGAGCTGATGCACCAAGCGCCTTATATAATGGTCATCAAGAAATTGAAGAAGCTTTGATGTCCATCGCCAACGATTTAGGACAGGCACGAGAGGCCAGACAGGAAGCTCTTAGTCTTTGCAAAAAATGATAAATTTGCTGAGTGCAATTGATGAATTTATAATTAGGATAATATTGATAACTTTGATTCATCATACAGACAAAAAAAAAACCAGGATTCCGAATAGATAGATAGATAGATAGATAGATAAATTCTTTATTACATCAAAGAGTTTACAAATAGAAAACTTAATATTAAGGACATGGCAATTTAGCCGTCTGCCTGATATGACATATCATGATGACTTAGATACATTTTTGTGTAAAGTGTTAGGGTTGTAAAGTAACAATTTTAATGATTTGAAACATAAACAAGAAAATATAAACATAAGAGCATACAATTCAAAATTTAAGCTTATTAATAATATTATTATTATAAATTATAATTTGACTTTTTTATCTTCGTTAAAAAAAAACAATTTTAAGTGATTTGACACAAGAAAAATAATTAAATTTAAATTAAATTGAAATAACTGACTCGTTTAAGGAAAACTATTGCGATAAGAGAGCGCGTGCTGGCAATACTGATAGAGACTAAGCCAACCTGCTGCTCCATTGAGTATCTCATATAAATGTTGCAACGTGAGAATATTTTGTTGGAAATAAAGTCGCCGAATCTCTTGTAAAATAGGGCATATCGCAATGAAGTGATAGACATTTTCCGGATCCCTTCTATTACATAAGTCGGATTCCGAATATAAAGACCTTTCTGAAAGGACTAGGTGTGGAAGCTCACGCCAGACTATTCTGACGGCTCTGAACACTCAGTAATTTTGACGGGGAAAGAAAGGTTCAAAATTGAAACATTTCTTCCCATTGTTGACACTCAAGCGTTCATCTGAAACCACGCATAGGTGCGTATACGAATATTGGCCAACGTTTTGACTTTTTAAGAAATCTGAATTCAGAAGACTGAAGATGTGAACGGAGATGAGCTACATGCTGAATGCCTGAATTTAAATGAATACATGAAAATTATTTGACACGAAAATATAAAAACCGTCGAAATTCTAGAACTTAAAAGTTTTTTAAAAGCAAATAAAATTGAAGATAAATTTCCAAGTGTTTAAATTGCACTTAAAATTTTCTTAAGTAACCAACTCCAGTGGTGAACGTTCCTTCTCTAAGTTAAAAAGAATAAAAAACGAACTCAGAACTACAATGATTCAAAAAAGATTGACAAGTTTGTTACTGATGTCAATCGAAAGCAACATCTTCCAATGTATCGATTTTATAGATATAATCAATGATTTTGCTAATCTTAAGTAAAGAAAAAGAATCCTTCAGTAAACATTCCTCTCTCCATCTTTTTGCATATCAATATTTTGTTCCTTAAATTACATTCCTTAAACTATATCTGAACTAATTTTTCTGTTATTTAAATTTTATATGAAAAATTTATTATTTTGTTTTTATTTTTACATTATTTACCCTTATGTTAAATCATAAACATGCTGCAATAATTATTATTTACTTTTATAATGAATTAAAAAAATTTTTTATTTATTAGATAAAATAAAAGAATAAATGTTATTTCAAAGCTTTGTGATTTTTTCTGTATACTTTTATTACACAACATTACATTTTTATACAGGGGCCCCATTTTCAAAAAGTGCCCAGGGCCCCAAAAAGTGTAAAGACGGCCTTGCTTATCAAGTAATGTGTCACTTGAATTCGCTCATTTGCAAAATGACAGTAGGTCTTTTTGCTCAGTGCCTTAAATTAGGCTCGGTACACTCAATAATAACAAATCAATATAACTGGTGAAATTCTCTTTAATCCACTGCGTGTATATTTTGGCGTGGTGATACCAGTTTCGTATTCATTTTCTGTCATGATTGCTGCTCGAAAAGGAGTCGGTAACTTGTTGAAACTCCTTAACATAGATCGAAATCAGTGCCCGAGATGATATTCCACGACGAATTCTTTTTCTTCTCACATTGTTGTTTGTCTTTTCCTCTAAATGGGATGCTGAGTGTGTGTACGGATCGCGTTTGCAAATTCAAAAGGTGCGCCTGGCGACCGCACAGTGCCACACCATGCCACCGCTGCACCGCACTCACTGCGCGTCACCGACACCACCGCCAACCACACCATTATACCGTCGTCAGTTGGTGCCCCGATAACGTTGCTCTTTTAACAGAAAAATAATGAAAAACAAAAAAAAAAACGATATTTAAATATGCGAGAGCTGTTATAGCTTGGTGTAGCTATCAAGCTTTGGGACAATCGTTTTTGTCTGGAGCGTGCAAAAGTCGTGGCGTTGATTTTGCCGACAAGATAAGATGTCTCAAATGTGACACTTTGCACACAAAACTCAGAGCAAAAGTATGCAAAGGAATGAGTTGTGTGTGCGAGCGCGATTGTGGGCGTGTTATGGTGCAGATGGTATGAGATAAGATTGTAATGTGAAATGATAATGTGCTCCCATGCAACAACAGTGTAAGCGGCAGGTGTGAAATGTCATTATGGTTGTAAGTGAATTTCAATTGCTGTTTCTATGAAAGCCAAGCGTTGTCATGAGGTGTAACCGTAACCAAGGTAAAGCACTCGTGCCAAATTTTTTTCTTTTTTTTTCTTACGTACATATTAACCTCATCGCGTTACATATAAGTGTCAGCTGTAGAAGAGGCTGAATAAGAACGTTAAAATTACCAACTGTAAGAAATATCAAACTGAAATGAAAGCGAATCTTCTTTTACGAATAAAACCGCAGAGCAGATATGTTACACCAAAGGAAATTGATGACTTTTTGCTTCGTTTGTACTTTTTCTGTGTTGCTAATGAGAAGCCAAACGGTTGTTTAACATAGCGATACAGTTTAGCAATCAGCAAGTTTTTCCGGGAATAATTTAAATGGTGATTTCGATCAAAGGACATTGTCCCAGGAAGAAATAGGCAGCATACCTCTCCCAATATGTGATATTAATTAATTGAACATTTTCGAGCTTTTTGAACGCTATTTTCTCTCTCTCTCTCTCTATTTAATCTCTCTAATGAAGAAAAATCTATTGGGATTGAATGTGTGAAAAGAGATTGTGTTGGAGTGAGGTCGATTCCTTCAAAAAGGTTGTCTTAAGTAGGTGAATTTTAAGAAAATATATTGCTTTGAAGAGGATCTCTCTTGTTGAAAAAATTTTAGAGTAACTCTGTTCCTTTAAAAAGAGGTTGTCTCGCAGTCAACCTGCTCTCTTAAATAGAAGTTGTCTTTAAGATTTGTCTTTCACAGAGGATTCTGTGAAAAAGAATGCACTTCGTAAAAAGACGTTGTCTTTAAGGAAACATGTCACATTTTAAGTCATTTTGTTCCAAATCCGACTCGTAAATAAAAGTTGACTTTAAGATTCCATCTCAAGGAAATTGGTAGTTTTGAAATAAAACTTTTTGATAAAAGTATTGCCTTAAGCTAAGTCAATCTCTTTGCAGAAGATTTCTTAGAGAAAACGATAGTCTCTCTCGTTGTTTGTCCGACGTATGATTATATTAGAGTTAAATTTTCTGCTGACGAAAGGTTGTGTTTGAGAAAATCTGCCATCTGGAATATGCTGCCATTGCAATAAAATTATCTCGGGTTGTCTTCACTTGAATTTATATCATGGAAATTTATTGTGTTGGAGTGAATCCGTCTTTTTAAAAAGACCACTTTTAAATCGAATTTATTTTGGATTGAATTTGTCTACTTTATGTGAGTTATCCTTCGAGCTTTTGAAAAAGAGGTTGTCTTTGAGTGAACCTGTCAGTTTAAAGAGGTTTTAGAGCGAGTTGTTTCTAACTAAAGATTTCAATGAGTGATTTCAACTTTTGCTTGTAAAAAAATAGAGTAAATCTCCCTATCAAAAGAGGTTGTCTTTGAGAAAACCTTATCCTTTACTTGTTCATCCTGTCTCATGAATAGAAGTAACTAGACTTAAACTTTCTGTTTAATATAAGTTGTAGGGGAGTTCATTTAACCTATGAATGGGGCTACTTTTAAAATAGAACTGTCTCCTAAATAGAGGTTGTCTTGGAGTGAATCTATCCCATGAAAATAGTGGAGTGAGTCCATTTTGTGTAAAGAATTAGTCGTGGATAGAATTCGCTTGTGGAGTGGCTCCGTTTTTTTAAGAAAATTTATTGTACAGGGAGCCGGCTTCATCAACCGAAATTGTTTTGAATTTGTCCCTTGAAAAGAGGTTGTCTTTAATTTAAA